>VWZY01001562.1:146746-226334 GCA_013399075.1 Chloroceryle aenea | reverse complement strand
TGCAAGGGGCTTTGAAATTTTATTTTTGTTTTTTTTTTTTTTTTTTTCCTTCCTCATGGCTTCTTTTCTTCCTCCTTCTCTCCCCTCCAGCATCATTTGTGCTCTTAGTCTTGCTGCTTCTATATTATTGTATCCTGGGTCATGGTGTCATGAGCTGTACTCTTATCAGAGCAGACTAAGGACCTAATCTTTTAAGTGAGCAAACCCGTCCTAAACAATTTCTCAGGTAATGCATAAAAAATTCCTGTTTCAGGCTTCAAGAGTTATGTAGTAAACGGACTTTGGCCTGCAGGTTATTTCTGTCTCTGCCCTACACTATAAAGAAATATAAGTTAATTTATATGGAGGGTGTTGAACCATGGTGTACAAGATTAAATTACGCATCCTTAACTCATCTACGTCTCCCGTCCTCAAAGACTAGACACAGTAAAGTTTTATTTCCAGGGTAAAAGCACTCAAATCAGTTACTGCTTGTGTAAAGGTGCTTTTGAAATTAGTTGCTAAGAAACAATGTGACTAAGTTCACTTCTCCAGGGCATTCCAGGCAAAATACCAAATGGTGCTGCAGATAGGTATTGACTCATAGATGCACTGTCTGCAACTGTAGCCCTGTCTCCCAAAGTGAGATAAGCAAATATTTTTGTTAACTACCAAGTTGTATTGTGGGGAAGCAATCGATAAATTTAAGTGGAGTTGCCTTTAGCACAAAAGAGTTTTGATGTTGTTAATCACAATTGCCAAAACTGTATCAACACAAGATTGTGCTGCTAATCTGACCTTGTAAAAATAACCAGTGAAGTCGTCACGCAACAGTTCTGGGAGGCTGCATGTCAGGTGGAACTATTTAAATTGACGTGTTCGTGTTCTTGATAGCTTTATTTGTTGCACTTACTCACACAGGAAGCACACAATCTTTCAGGAGGTCAACAGGAAAAATTGTCAGTAGCTCTAAGGTAGCTGTGAAACTGATAGGAGTGGGTAGAAATATGGGTCTGAACTTCTCATATTTACTGGCTTGGAACCTCAAAGTGAGTGTCACCAGTACCAAGATGGGTAGTTAAGTGTCTGTTGGTTGGGGTTTTTTGTTTGTTTATTTATTATAACATGGTGTCATCTCTTGGATACTTGACCTTTATAGCCAAGATCTGATTTTGGAAGTTCTCTGGAGAGAACTTCGACCTCAGAGTTTGCTCTGCTGGGTAGCACTTGGCTGTTTCTGTATAAACAGGAAGATGAAATTGTCAGTTTCTGTCTGTCCCAGAAGAATGGGTATAGATACTGAAGGCCTTTTGTTGGATTTTGTTTCCATAGATTGTTAGGATATTTCTACTATGGGTTTGGCATTAATTTTTTTTTTTCCTTTTGAGTTATACTTGTAAGAAAAAAAGTTGCTAAGGTGATAATTTCATCTGAAGAGAAAAAGAATGAAGTTTTTATTTAATTATTTCCTTTAGTTGGTTTTTGATACGCTTGAAGTTTTAAGATGACAAATATGCTGTGAGAGCTACACCATATTTTTTTATGTGAGTCAGTAGTGAATGAGTAATAATAATGTTGATAAAAAAGGAATAAAATTACTTTTTCAAAGTTGTCAGAGAGAGATTAGAGAAATTTCTCACTTAGAAGGCTGAAATAATCTGCATTGTCCAGCACATTATTTTGGCATTATGAAAAATGTTGGAGAGTGTTCAAATTGTGTAGTGGGTGGTAGCTCTAATACTCATCTTTGAGTTGAAAACTGGTGGAGTCAGGGTGGCACAGGTGCTTAAATCTCTGCAACAGCACTTGGCACTGCAAGTATTTCTACTGTGGAGACTTATACTGAACACTGCAACATACTGTGTTGAAAACTCAAACCATTACTGTCTCGGCAGGTCTTCAAAAATAATGCATTAAATGTTTACAACAACTACTAATTCATGTGTGAGTTCTCCGTCGGACTTTTCACATGCAGGTAGAGGGGGAGCGTGGTTACTGAGTACATGAAAATGTATTTCAGTTGTACTGGGAGATTAAAGTAGCACCCAAAAATTCAGGTTTTGATCTGTTAATCTCCAGGATACTGACCAGACAAGACAGGACACAAGTCGCAGGTATTGTGATTTCTGGGCCGGTTCATCTGAATCTTCTGCTACCCACATCCCTAGCATCCCTGGGCCCACGTCTCTCCCAGATTTGTGTCACTTAGGAGTTTGTGAAATGCTAATAGTGCGAGATTATAAATGGGCCCACTGGAGGTACAGGAGCCCTGGTTAGTGCAAGGCTTGCTGAAAGGAGAAGTCAAAGTTAAGGTGGTTTTCTCCCCCTCCCTGTGTAGTACATCTGCTTTCTTGCGTGGTAACTTCAGGTTATTGGGTAACACACTGAAGCTAGCTGATGACTAAAGTGTGTTTTAGAGGCTCAGAGTTAGTGTGCACATCTGCTAATAGGTGTCCAAAACCTGACTGCCCCGTGTATGATTTAATACATTTTCGTTCCTCTGTCTCAGTACAGTCCTTGGTGCCCTCTAACATCCATTATGCCTTTGATTTCTTGTATCAATATCTTATTAGGCTTTGCTTTCTTAGTTTATAATTGAGGCACAGCTGTTTGCACGTTAAGTAGAGAAATGCTGTGTCTGATGTTAAGTCTTCTGTGGGTTGGAACAAAACTATAATAGCACAGGATTGCCTACAGCAGCATTGTTTTTGTTGGCAATTCCTCTAGCTTAATGGTGGCTTGGTGACCTTGTACCTTCAATTTCTTTTCAGTTTAAGCACGCTGTGGTTCTAATTGAGTTTTCCAGCATAGAAAGAGATGGAAACTAGCAACCTGATTTAAATACACTGTGATGAGACAAAAACACAAATGCAACTTCTGCCCTGGAAGCTAATGCAAATGGGTGTTGTCCAACGAAATGAAATGCATCAATTTACAAGTTCATCTTAATTATGGTTTATCCGCTTCACTTTTTTCTTTAGTGGCTGTGAGAACTTGTTCTGAGTACTTGAAATAATAATCTCAGCACCGATTCATCTTGATATCCTAAGTGACTGTAGTGGCTTAACATCTTCTGACCTCATTCTAACCCAGTCTTGTTCAGCAGTCCCTGTTTTCAGCAAATGGCCCTTTGGCCTGTTACTATTCAGCACAATATGTTGCCTTTCTGAGCATCCTAAGAAGTCTAAAGAAATTGTATTGTCCACAACTCTCCGGTGATGGAAGTTTGCTTTAATTATATATTTTCTGCCCTAGTACTGCAAAGTTGTGTTCTTTTTAAACGTAGCCAAGTGGGAAGTGTAAAATTGATCTAGCGTTCTGCTGTGAATTATTTCTTATGGAAGTATTACAAATGTACTGCCGTTGGATGCAGAGCTGTATAATGAAATATAACTCTGCATACTGTGGTTTGACCCCCTGGCCTCTTTATGAAACTTATGCCTCTAGAGTTTTGTACATAGGGGGTTGGATTCTGCTTGTCTTCATGACCAGAAATTTAAATTTCCCTAATACGTGTTTACTGACTCTACTAAACCACATGGATGAATGATTTCAGTAAACTCAAGCTAATAATTAATATATGTTGAGGGAAACTTAACTTGGAAATCTATCATAAAGTCTCCTTAAGTGATGAATACTCCTATTCATCGAGAACTACCATTTTAATGAGTCTCAGCAGGAAATCCATTGTGATATATGCCTCAACACAGAGCTGGAGTTCACATCTGAGTGAAAGCAAAGTAGGCGTTTGGACTTGTAAGGAAAGAGGTTGAGAGAAATATTACAGCTCAGCTTTGACAGTCCTGTGCATTCAGACAGTCAGGTTTGGGGGTTTGTGGTGTTTTGGTTTTTTTTTTCTCCTGTCAAGCAGCTTCCTGTTTAAAATGTAAGATTTAAAGGATGCTCTTGTAAGAGTTTACTTCCCTTTTTATTGTTTGTAGAGATAAGAATGCATTAATATATACTTTTTTCTTTTAAGGTCGAGACTTTGCCAGTTCACTTGTCTGTAGTAGGCTCTCTTAATCAACCTTGGAGTGCAGTAATTTGGTTAAAGTTGGTTGTGGCCAACACTTAATCCAGCTAGCTTTAGTGATGTATGTAGAATTGATTTAAATATTCAAGGGGAAAAAAAAGATAGCTACACCAAAATTTCAGTTGCTTCTGTCTTTTTCTCCAAATCTGACTGACTCAAACCAACTGTGTTACCAGTTTGTAGGTAAATTTGTAATCAGGAAGCTTTTTTTTGGCAGGGACTGTTACAGTGTAGGTCTACTTGCCATTTAGTGCAAGAGATTCCAGTCTTACCTGTGCTTAGAACTGATAAGAGCCAGTTCTTCTGAAATGTGTGAGTACAAAGTAATTTTCATCGATAGTGTTTGTTTTTCTTAAATTGCTAGTTGTCTTAAACTTAGGCATATTTGAACAAAAGTAAGAACATGGCAACAAACACTGACTATAGACCTGAAGTCAAACCAATGAACTGGATGAGAAAGCTCCTGGCCCAGGCACGTGGTACTAGTTGGTTGATGAGGTAAATTTACTGTTGCCATTTTTTGACTTAATATAGGTTTAATTAGTAAATATTATCATGTTGTATTACACCAATCAGAAAAATGTACAACTGTAGTAGTGTTTTGGCTCTTGCTTCTTTAGAAAAGACTATCATAGAATCATAGGATAGTTTGGGTTGGAAGGGACCTTAAAAATGCTGCTGCTACGCTGGGATCGAACTTTCCTCCTGGTGGGTTTTATCCTGTTATGCCAGAGAGCAAAACTTTGTTGGCAACTTTCAAATTGCATTTACCTGCTCTTATGGGGCTGGTGGATTGTGGGAGTTTGTTAGTCTCTGTCAAAAGGGGATCCTTCTTTTTTTTCCAAAGAAATCTCTTCTTGTAATGCGCGAATAGGGAACATTTTATATTCTGTATAGCCATGATTGTAACAGTTTAGCTCCTACTTCAAGTGCCCTCATTTCAGATTGAAAGATGAGTCCTTTCTTCTCCTTTAATACAAAAAGCAGTGCTTCAGGAGATCCAGGCAGGAGGGCACGGTTGGGTGAAGTCTAGAAGGAGATGCCCAATGCTGTTGCTGTTTAAAGACTGCTACCTTGGACATTTACGGAAGAAAGCACAGGTCAGGAAAGGAACAAGCTAACCACAGAACGAGTGTGAGGCTGAGGTGTACAGACCAGACGAGTGTTCCTCGTGTGCTCTGCTGCACTGGGGGCTTATTTTAGAACATGGTTGATAATTGTCAGCTAAGCAAGGAGTTGGGGAGCTGGGCAAGACCTCGAAGGCGATCCGGAAATGTCACAGTCTGAATGTTTCAAAGGTTTTCAGACTGTCTTAAACTTGGTATTTATGCTCTACAAGGTTGTTTTCAACCTGGCCTCTTTGTACATTCTGGAGCTTAAGGCAGTGTAGTTTTTCCTTCAGTGTAGGAGTCTGTCCAGAAAGAGTCACTCCTCCTGGCTCCCACCTCCAAGATCACCTTCATAACCAGAGGTTATGAAGACCTCTCCATACCAGGGTTTTTGCCTACCACCCTCATAGCTGCTGTTAATGGTGGAGCAGAGCTATTTGAAGGAAGAATAAAATTATGAGCTATAGCAGAAGGCTGTTTGTACCTGGTCATAGTTTGCCAGAGTCGGTTGAACTGTAAGTGTCTAGAGAAACTTGGTTCCCTGATGCAATGTAAAAATCTGTTGGTTTTTTTTTTTTTTTAATGCCTTACAAGGTGTATTTGTGCTGAGTTTTAGTCCTTCCCAATAGGATCTGTAAGAAAATTAGTATTACTGATGCTGAGATCAAAGCAGCTTTTCAGTTAATGTAAGCAAGAGTAATTGCTCCTGTAAAATGACTTTTATCTTAGCCATATATGTCCTAAATATTTGTCTCTTATTAAAAGAGTGAACCAGAATCATATTTTTCTTCTCTGTATTTAGCTATAATTGTTTCATTCCTTTTTTATCTCTTGAGATGAAATGAAGCCTGGAGTTGACAAAGATGAGAGGGAATGCTAATTGATATAGAACCGTGTGTTGGAAGAGCTGCCTTCCGCGTCAGTGACCCAGAGAGTTCTTGGCAGGTATCTTTTTAGCCTTAAATCAGAGTATTAGGGAAGGATTGAAAAGTGACCCCGAGATAACAAGGACAGGCTGAAACTTTCCAAGCTCTTCCTCTCTGTCGTGCAATGTCCCTAGGGAATTCTGCATGCCTGATCAGAAGTTTTTCACTCCATTATGCCTCCTGAAAACAAGTCTTCCAGCAAAACAGCTTGAACAGCAGGGATGGGCTGCAGTTTTCTGAACTACAGCTGTCTCCTTAAGTGGGATTACTTTGCTGAGTGGTCACGAAGAATGTGTTCTCCCCCTGGAATGTTTTCCTTGTGGGCACACTGCCTCTGGAAGAGGAATTCTCTCCTCTGCTGAGAAGGCATGTACTGTACCCGCACTAATGAGAAACAACAGTTGCAGAAAGTGTATTATGCAGGATTGTAAACTTTGAATATTTATTCAAAGTGAATGGGGTTGGGAGGCAGCCAGCCTAGCTTTGTCATGCTAAAGACTGGACTCCAAATCAACAGAAGGCTACCCTCCCCCTCCCTAAACCAGTGTTTAGTGTGTTTAAACAATGTGCACAGGCTTCACAGAACTGATTAACTTCATTGAAGCCGTGTACATGGTAATATGTCCTTGTCTTACTGCAGGGAGAAGGTATAGTTCAAGAGGGGCGAGCATACTCCCCCTAGCATTAACTTAGGGAAGCCATGCCTGGCCATATCTGCCCATAACCTACAGTGGTTAACTTCTTTATGGCATGCAGTGTGGTTGCCCCGGATTGTTCCTGTGCTTGCATAGCCTGCGGTGAAGCCTGCGCTACGCTGTTTTCACTCTTTGGTACCCAAAACTGTAGCCTCTTCAGATTGGCATTAAGTTAGCTTGCACCTACACATAGCCTGCACTCTCCCAGTCTTGACATTCATTTGAACCCAGCGGAGAGAAAAGTTTATGAGTATTCAGTGGCACGTAAGGACAGTGCCTTACTTGTATATGGCTTCGTGGCCTCTGCAATTTCCCGTGGAAAGTCCCGGCCTCGCAGGGCAAATCCACTGTGTCAGCTGTTGGAGCAGAACATGTAAGTCCTGCCTCACACAAAGCAGAAAGTGTAGTATCCAGTGTATCATTTATACACTGGATAATCAGATTCCACCTTCTTGATTCTTGGAGCCTCATGCATACAGAGAAGGCAGTTTGGTGCTCTACCTTGAGTTTAACTTAGAGTAATAAACACAGTAGCTGGCAAGTCTGGGCAGCACTACAGTCAAACTGAATATGCAACAATAATTGCCAGCAATCTGCATTCCAGTTGTGAAATAAATCTTTCAACAATGTATTGTGTGCGTCAGACTGTGACTAGAGAGGAAAGCAGTCAACTACAGTAAGCTTAATAGCAATTATTATGAATTCCAAAGAAAGCCAAACTGGAAGAAATGAGTTTGTGTGGCAGCAGAGCGTTCTGAACAAAAAGTCCAAGCGTAGCTGAATGCCTTCAGCTTGGGGGCTGTCTCTGAGGGGAGTATTAATTGCAAACTTGTGTACTTGCCTGATGCTGTGTTCTCTAGTGGGGTAACTGATTCTTGATTCACGGTTCTTGAGTTCAGTCAGAAGCATCAGGCACTGGTGTGTCACACTGTACTGAGCTTGAGAAACAAACAGACACAACCAGGCCATCAGTTCAGCTTCCTGCCAGTTTTTCCCCTTCAGTTCCTCTCCCCCTCCCCCTTGTAATTCATTTCTCACCCTTAGAGATTCAGACTTCAGTTTTTATATAGGTGTTACTTACAAATTGGAGCAGTTTGTGGTAACAAACTTTACAGTTTTCTTTCCCATAAACATCCTGGTGTGTGGAGCTGTGAAGTGTCAGCCTTGTATGTCCTAAACAGCTGACATCTGAACAGTTCCTCAGTGAACACAAGGGTATTTATTATAGGGAGGTGTTTTTTGGTGGTGTGTTTTTGGTTTGTTTGGTTTTTTTTTTCTGTTTTGTGTTTTGCTTTTTTTTTTGGTGGCTTAGGTTTTGCTTTTTAATGTCAGTTCATGGTCACTGTAAGCAGTCTGGCTATAAAGTCTGCTTACTATGCTTTCTAGCTGCACTTAATGCAAGCATTTCTGTTGATGAACTTTATTCATCTGGTTGGGTAAAGTGAAATAGTTGAGTTTGCAAAAATAATGCAAGTATTAGCTGTTCAGATTGTATGCTTAACAAGGATTCCCATCATAGGAATATGACTGACCCAACTTAGTTTGAATTATCAGCTTCTTCTCAAAGTCAGATTATATTTTAAATGCTGTATATTAACAAATAATCAAGTTTCTTCACTGAGCTCAGTTTAGTTTTAACTGAAATGACACTGAGTGACTGGTAGTGCTGTGACTTTCTAGTGTAAAAGTCTTGCCTGGAGAAATGGTGTACATTCCTTTTGCTCTCTGAAAGAGCCTTTTGTCTTGTATGCCCTTCTCTCACAACCTGCTAAAGGTAAGCCAGGCATGAGAAATGTGTTCCTGAAATACTTTTTTTTAATACTAACAGCAAAAACAATGGGAAATGAACTCATTTTAGTCAAAATGTGCTTGCTATTTATTGTTGATTATTTTTGTCACCCTGATCTTTGGGGTAGTTCCTCTTGCACTGATCGTATAAAGGCCACTAGACAAACTGTGTAGGGGGATCACTTCATGTGAAGTCAGAGTCTTTGCAACAGTGCCCTGCTGGTAGACACAAAGCAGAAGAAAACTCCTAGCAATTGCCCACATATGTCCCTTTTCACACAGGTTCAGTCTTTCAGTGAAATTCTGAAAGGGTGATCTGAGCCAGTGACTGCACAGGACAGGTATCTGGCTGTATTCTCTCCAGCCTGGTATTTCACAAGCCTCTCACCATTCAGTAAAGCAGGGGAATGGTCTGTGCTTAGAGCTGTCTATTCCAGTGTAGTAATGCCTTTTGCTAATGATGAGGCCGAAACCTAAAAAGAACAGTGTGAGGATCCTGACTTTAATGGCAGTTGGGACAAGTCAAACTAGAATGGCTTTCCTTGCCTAGCTACTGCTCTAATGCTTCTAAATGTGATGCTTTAGCTGTTGCAATTAATGCTCTTACGAATGTATTCTATTTCTACTTCATCCTTGCCTCGATAGTTTAGCACAGCCCAAGCTCATCTTACTCAGTAGTGGCTCAGTCCCAGAAACAATTCTGTAGCTGCTGAGTAAACACTGGGGGGAGGGAAAATACAAATAGTTCTGGAAAATCAAATTGCAAACAGATAAAGTTCTGCTCTTGTAGCAAAACTCTGCAATCGAAAGGAAGAGACTTCATAGCAGAGGCAGCTTTCAGATCTCTCCAAGGTGTTTGTTTCCAGGTTTTTGGAAAGCACTTGATGCTTTTAAGTAGAGAGAGGAGCATGTGAAGTGTCCCATAATTTAAGCCTTAAGGCTATGAAATTGTAGGAGGCTAAGGCAAACTTCTGTCCATATAATTGTATTCCAATGAGGGTAATTTTGCCTAGTTCAAAGGGAATGCATGGAATCTTAATTTAAAGCCAGTGTTTAATTTGTTCATCTCAAAAGAATTTTCAGGGAAATATCTATGTGAAGAGTTCTTGAATTCATCTTTTTCTCTCCACCAGAGTTGGACTACGTATTACCAATGTTTCGGTCCCATCCCATTCATGACTGGGGATCACTTTGCCTCCCTCTGTAACCGTGTGGCATCTTTGTGGCAAGTACATAGTTAGTTAAATGGCAGAAAAAAGTCTTTTGACACCTGAAATAACAGAAAACCAGAAACACATGACCAGCCTGTTCCTCAGACTGCTGCGAACCACAATACAGGGTTAACAGGGAAGTGACTGTAGTATTTCATTTTTGGAAACAATACTAGGAAGGAGGCATTTGAACTCAAACCAAGGATGGTCTGTCTTCCTTCTGTATTTTTTGGTCCTCTTACCTAGAGGCTGGTGTGGCATCCAAAAGGAATATTGTTAACGGCGTTCTCACCTGACAGTTGCACAATAGCCATGGAAAGATAAATGTCCTTGGCCCACTTAATTATCTACACCCAAAACTCAAACTGCTAGGCAAACAAATTGCTTCCTAATTTGCTCCTAAAATGGTAGTGACTTGCATTCGTTGTGAGTTGCTGGAAGACTGCAGGAGCTTACTGGGCTTATTGCCTTGGTCACTTCAGGGGTTTTAGAAATATCTGGTGAAATGCAGCATAAGCTAGGAGAGTAACTTTTGGAGTCCATGAGGTGGAACTTGCTGAATCTGATTCCTCTGGTGCTGTTCTTGTGGAGAAGGCAAATGAATGGTTGGTTTGTGGTATTGCTAGTTTAGAGGCCCTGTGGGTTAGAAGTCAACCTCGAGAATAGCACTAATACCATGTTATCTTAGTGTGATCCTCCATGGCTTTAGTTCTGGTACCTGATGATTTGGTTCTGGACTGTTTGGGGTGGTGATTAGACTGTGTGCTGCTCTGCAGTAGGGTGATTTTCACCTCTGTTTAAAGTTTGAGGTGCAGACCACTTTCAGATCTCCTCACTATTTGGTAGTAGTGGTGAAAAAAACTGAAGCCCTTGATGAGATTTTAGAATATCCATGTTACTCTATTTCTCTCCCTATTGTGAAAGCTGTTGTTTCCAGTGCTGGGAATAAAAAGGGCTGGATGCTATAGAATGATCCTGTACTGGCTGAAGAATGCAGTCTCACTGCAAGTGAGATAAGCTGGGGCTCTTCTCCTGTGAGGAAGTTGATTATCCTCAGTAGCTATTTTCTTTCCTTAGTTCTTTCCAGATCTAGGAATGGCTGGGGATACCCCTTGAAAGATTTCTTGTGGTCTTGTCTATTTCTTATCCAAAAAGTCTTTATCCCAGAATAAATCTTCAAGGTCTATTGAATGCCATGTACTCTTAAGAGTAAAAAAGTGAGGAATATGTTTCAGTGTAATGCAGGACACTTCAGATGGCTGGTTACTTAGGATTCCTCAGGAAATGATGAAACTGAATTTAGCTGAAGCATACTGCCTCTGTGTCCTGCCTGATTATAGCCAAAAAAGGCAACTGGTTAGATTCTGGGAGTTGCATAGGCAGGAAACTGTGTAATGGAGGGTAGAGCACAGCTGTTGCCTTGCCAAACCTGATACAGCTCTGTACACAATTGAATATTTCTTTCTTCTTTCCTCCCCTTTTCCCCTTCTTCCCTCCACTCCCTCTCTTTAACCCTTTGACCAGAACCTGCAAATGATGTTCTGCAATGTCACGGAGTCGCAATATCTCTTGTAGAACTGTTAGGCATCCCTGGTTCCTGCAACCTCTGGCAGGCTGGCTGTTGTGGGGTGGTCTTGGAGCTGTCTTGACAGCTCAGATTTTTCATGGCAGCCTTCTGACTGCTGCATCTTATCGCTGCAATAAATCTTTTCATCTGGATTTTCCCCTGAAAATATGAAAATCCAGGGAGCAGGAGTTGCTCTGAGAATCACCATTGAGGTGGAAGTGTCAGTGACCCTGTGGGGAAGTAAAGATGAGGTTAAGTGTGGGATAGCTGCTCGGTGTATCCTGTAAGGCTTACGTCAAAGATTTTAAACTCAAGCTACAGGAAGCTATTATTTATAGAGCAATTTTCTCTTTGTTTGCTAAAGAATTTTTGCCTGTGAATATATAGCTAGCTGTACAGACCCTGGCACAAAGTTGCATGCCACCTACAGCGATACATTTGTTGAAAGGAATTTCCCTACATGCTTACAAATGACTGGTGTGGGCATTTGTGCCCATCATTATTATAGCTGTTGCTTTCCTGGCTTCATTCACCACTTGCTAATGCTGGGACTCAACAGCTATTGTTGCTCTCATGCGTATTTTGGGGGTTGAACTGCTTCTGTTCTGCTCTCAGTACCTTTCTCTGGGGTAACTATAGTTAGACTTCACCTATTTGTTTTGCAGGCTGTTTTGTAAATATGGTGTGCTCTGCAGAAAAATGATCTCTAGATCCTGGCAGCCTTTCATGACATGAATAGTGATGTTTTCATTTCCTGCTCTTTTGGTGGTAAAGAGGTCTAGCTTCTATCCCAAGTTATGGAAAACGTATATCGAGGACACTGGTATCTTTGTGAGGACAGATCCAAGAAGTAGTGTTTATGGGACCTTGTAAAGAGGCTGCTGTTACATGGTTAATGAGCCTTGACGCATGCAGTCCTTTCTTCTGATTGAAAGGATTCTGAATGGCACCAATAAAATTGCTGCCTTATAAACTGGAAAATCCCTGGCAGTAGTGTTCTGGTTTTGATGAAACACTGAATCTCGGGTGCCATTTTCTCAGCATGCTGCCTGAAGTTCCCTCTTGTAGCTGTGGTGCTCTCTTCTACGTGACCACAGCTGCACAGAAGGATCCTGAGAGAGGATTTTTTTTTTTGCTGTAAAATTTCCTGACCACAGGCTTATTCTGTTACTTTCTCAGAGGTAATTTGCTGCTGAACTTTATCTGGAAAACAAGATGCAAAAGTGGCGGGGTTGGGTGTTGCTACTAAGCTGGTGATGGCAGGCATCTAATGTTGGCCTTAACTGGTGTCCTCGAGTGACTGCTGATGTCCTTTAGAAGTGAAGTGTGTCCCACGGGTTGTCTAGACTGGTATATGGCCCTTCCAAGGCGTCACGGTGTATTTGATTTCTTGCTTATCACAACGAGGATATAGAAAGTAAAAGTGTTGATTAAACATTGATGATTATATTTCTGGGCTAGTTTGTCTACCAAGTAGGGCAGTGAAGGGCTAATCTTGACCTGAATGTTGCTGACATAGTATCTGATGCTGTGAGTATTGGCACATCTCACAAATCACTTGATGCTCGTCCCTTTAATGCGCTTTCTCTCTTCTGCCAAATAATGGCTTGCAAATGCTTAACGGTCGATGTTTTGTTGTAGAGGGTTTTTTTTTAACTGCTTGCTAGTTTGGTTTTCTTTTCATCCTCTTGGCAAGCAAAACCTTGACCTTATTGGAAGTTTGACAACTTAGCAGTGCTTACTAACATGAAACTAAAGGAGAAGGAGGCATGTTCCCGTGAACAGGGACTCGGAGTACTTAGCATGTGTTTGTCTGCCTCTAGGAAACTGCAAGGCAACCTGAGGCTTTAAAAATACTCCCTTCCCCCTGCCCCCTTTCTCTTTTCACAGGTGCCCAATTCTAGGACACAATGTCGCAAAGAGATGCAGATAAGTACCTTTATGTGGACAAGAACATCATTAATAATCCCCTGACTCAGGCTGACTGGGCAGCTAAGAAGCTGGTATGGGTTCCCTCAGAGAAGAATGGGTTTGAGGCAGCTAGCCTGAAGGAAGAAGTAGGAGATGAGGCCATCGTGGAACTGGCAGAGAATGGGAAGAAGGTGAAAGTAAATAAGGATGACATCCAGAAGATGAACCCCCCCAAATTCTCTAAAGTGGAAGACATGGCAGAGCTGACGTGCCTGAACGAGGCTTCTGTTCTTCACAACTTGAAAGAGAGATACTACTCGGGACTGATCTATGTAAGTAATCTTGTCTGGGGGGGTTAAGAGTTCTCGATTACATAGGATGTAAATTTACTGTGATCACTTTGCTTCCGAGATGTGTATGTTAACCTTTCATTGCCCTTATACCCAGCTCTCATGTGACCTTGCTTCTTCCTTCTGCTTAACATTTTTTCACTAAACTATGCCAATCCCCCTCTAGTTAATGTTGAAGCTTTCAAGGAATGCTGTGGTAAATCTGTCTTTAAAGTGGTAAATCTGTCTTTAACATTTTAATGTCTTCGTTTGCAGGATGTTTTGAATGCCATTTAACTTTTATTTTAGCAAGAAGCGAGAGCAGTTGAAAAGTGGTAAACAAGGAATCTGACCTGAACTGAACCAAATAATAATAAAAACACAGTCCTTATACACGTAGCATTGGAATTGTGTTTTCCTGTGTCTGGAGCTTCAGTGGGAAAGAATGCTAATGCCAAGCTTTTTGTGCTAGAAAAAATCTGAATCTCGGAGTGCCCTGCTGGAGAAGACACCCAGGTGCCTGCATATGCTTACAGATAGGAAGTATTTTCTTTTCTTGCCACCCCAAAATGGACAAGAGGAGAGATTATTGCTTCTTACTGCTGTGGAGATGACAGAGATACCATTTATGGGCCCAGTGGTAATACCCAATGAAGGATGCAGCAACTACTTCCCTGAATCCCTAAAGCAATCAGTAGGGAAAGGTAGGGAAGGAGAATTTGGAATCTTGACCTGGTTTTTCAACTCCCTTGTGATTTTCCTCATCTCGTGGCCTCTGTTTAGCCAGCAGATGTGGTCTTGAGAGCCTCTACTTTATTAATACTCTGCAGGAATAGAATAAATGAATTCAGCAGTAATGTGAAATTCGGGTGCGGTGACCGGTTAAAAAAGGAACCGCTTACAGGATTAAAATGGGGCTGCCTGAGAGGGAATCCCAAGGGATGTAGAAGTTCCCAGTGTTCAGTATTTTTAGGTACTATGAAGTCATCTTCACAGTAGTTTAGAAGATCTATTAAAATCTACTGAATAATAAATTTCACTTGTAAACATGTATATTAATATAGTCCTCGAGGAAAGCATCGAGGTTTTCCCTTCCTCTTCCTTCCTGTGCTGTCAAAACCCAAAAGCTGCCTGTCCTGTCCTACAGAGAAGACAAACATAAGTAAAACTCTCTGCAATATCCATCTGTATGCTGACCATATCCCTCCAGGTATGAAGGGGAAGTATTTTAAGCAGTCATTTTAAGTGGCAAGCTACAGATTTTTCTGATCTAACACAGACTGGTGGTATCTAAGACACCACAAAGCAAGAATTCAGCCTAGCTGTTTATCTTGGGTAGAAACCTTTGTGAACTCTTGCCTCCTCAAGCCAAGGAGCATGAACACAAACTAGAAACTCTGACTCTGGTAGTGCTGTGACCGCTGCTCTTCTGCAGTAGCACAAAGTTATATAGACAACCGTTGCAGAAATCATCAGAGAACATCTACAGGATGCAAAGCTGATACAAATTTAGTCTGACTTCCACTGTCTGATCTCAATATTTTGAGGTCTAATGTGGTTGGAGGTCGATGCAGTTAATTATTCTGTGTAGTTAACTCCTTTGACGACCAGTCAAAATCCATCTCAAAGGGAAGAATCTTGGTATCAAAGCAAAATGTGATGTTGAAGATCAGGTGTAACACTTTTAGACCAGGAAGCATTGCTAGATTGTGTAATAAGTCATTGAAAATAATTTAACAGCATTTCAAAGTCTGTGGCACACTATGGAATGGGCTTTCACATATCTTGCAAGATACCCTCTGAAATCTCAGATGCAGTCTGTGACTGTAATAAATGGAGTTCTTCCAATTGGATTGTAAGAAATATTAAAAAATCCACACACCCTTCACCCAAGTAAACGTAGCATAGTAATTCTCTATTACAGAACCTTAGTCTTGCCAAAACTGTTTTTCTGTGCACTTGTGAAATGGACTGATCTCACCTGTCAGCAGTTCCCAGCAAGTCAGGAGATTAATGTGAAAGCTTTAAATACTTTCATTGGAGTGGCTGTTAGTTGATCATTAATCCTCTTGAAGAAAGAGAATGCATGCAACGTATCTTCAGCGTAAGTGTCTCTGGAAAGATTATAAGCATAATTCAGTTCTGCTCTTGTCCTTTCTCTCTTTGCCAGCAGGGTTGTGTAGCTTTGTGGCTTTTTGTCTTCAAACTTAGTTTTTCTGTCTACTTATCCTGTAAAAAGGAAGGAGGAAATCTTATGGCTAGTGCAGACAGCTTTTGAGCAGTGAGTATGAAACAATTCAAGAGCTAGGAGCTTGAGTCTGACACCAATTTGCAGTTTCCATGTGCTGACTGGTTCTGCATTAAGATGATTTGCTAATAAACTGGCTTTCATGTTAAGCCTTTCTATGCAGAATGTTTTAGCAGAAGATCATTTTCAGCTTCTGTGTTTCTTACCTGAACTGCCTTGTTTGTATTCGGTGTGAAGCTCAAAACTCAACCTTACCTGTTCCAGTTAAAATCACCTTAGCTAACAGTTGCTGGAAGATACATTTTCTGATTCTGTTAGGTAAGTGCTATGCTGCAGATAGTCCTTGCATCTCTTCAGAGCTAGTTTAGCAGTTAAAAAAAATAAAACCAAAAACTAGTTCCACTTTGGCCTGTGTGTCACTTTAAATGGTTAACAAAAGGTAATGCCAGAATTCTGTTTTGAGAGAGAAATGTCTGAAACAAAGTACAAACTTCCAAGTCTATGCTTACAAGAGGTTAGCCTTTCAATTGGAGCCTTGGGTACAATTCAGGGATTTATCCCTATAAATCATTACTTGTTCTTTAATAAGATGAAGATGACTCTTGTCTTCTCTGTGGAAAGTCTGGCAGCTTCTGCTCAATACAATTCATCTTGCTTCCTATAGACAGCTCTTCAATGTGATTGACCAGCAGTTGCAATGTGGTGGTCTTGCTCAATTGCCTATCCCAGCCATGATTAATTGCCTCTCTTTGTTAGACAAAACTATCGCCTCACACATCTGGCTGAGTTCATTATACTGCAAGGAAACTTCCCTTAGGCATTTCTTCTGGCAACCAGAATGCTGGTAGAAGGTGATGGCTTCTTCCTGCATGCCTGCTTCATGGCTTCATCCCTCTAATTGAAATGAATGTCTTTTTTTTTCTGAACAGCTGCTCATTGCAAGGCTGCTTCAGTCCAGGTTCAGACCTTTACACTATTCTTGCTTGAAAAGCAACAATTCTAATTTGCCAGCAAACGTGGCCGTAAAACGTCACACAAATACAGCCAAGGAAACTTGACGTTCCTTTTGGAATATTACCATAGTATTTCCTACCACTTTTGTTTTGCTCTCACTTCTAATACCCCAAAAGCAGTAAACGGGCATTGAGCTTGATTAACATCCTCAAAGGTTCTGTCTGTGTCATGAGTTATGGCTTTGTTGTGGCAGGGAAAGGGCACTTTATAGGTCCTCCTCTTTTGATTTACTACGTGCATGTTCCTGCTGCCACGGGGTTGGAAGCAAGATGGTTGCTAAAGCCAACAGCTGGAACTGGTAGCCTGGAGGGGTTTTGTTTACTTCTTTTCCAGAACTCTCATAAAATGACAGTGTTTCTTCTAACAGTTCAGTTGACTCCAGTGAAAATTATTTCCATGTCAGTATAAGGAAAAGAGGTATTGCATGGATTGCAAGGTGAAGTCCTTTCTACCTCTTGGTCCTACTCTGTCTTGCACTAGATTAGTCAAAGGTCAGGAATGCATGACCCAGTCTTTCAGCTGCTATTTTGTGCTGTACAACTGCTGTCTGATGTGATGGAGAATTAAGGCTGGGATGAAAAGAGCTAGCATTGCCAGGTTGGTTTCTGCAGATTCCTTAAACCATTCAGGTGCTACCTCGAACTTAACCTGACTAGAATGCCTCGCTGAAGCTTAGCTTCCTGGAACTGTAGAAGTTCTAGGCTAAAAGATTTTTAGCCAACTTTCATAGTTTTCCACTTTGGAAAGAGAATTTGTATTTTCTGTAAGCTATTTAAATATTCCTCAAATATTTAAAGGGGAAAAAAAAAAAAGAGGTAGATTGGAAACATCCTGATGCTTTATACTGCAGAATGGAAAAGGAACCTTAGATACCTGTTAAAAGTTTTGCTTTCTGGAGGCAGTCGGGTGAAAGCTGCATCTGAATCTCCTGCATTTGAGTGGACTGATTACATAATATTAAACCACCACGTAGAAAATTGGGATGTAAGACCATAAAGTGTGTAGCAGATGCTATTTTCACCCTTCTGATCGCTGTAGTCTAATCCTTACCTTTATCTAGCTGAAGAGGCTAAATCTGATTAAGTACTCTCTGTGCTCATTGTGAAGATCTCTCTACCACTCAGGAGCACTCTTCATTGAGCAAACAATAGAAGAGATGGTAGCAATAAAGTGCCAGTACCAATCTCTTCTGGTAGCACTTCAAGTTCCTGTAGAAAGCTGCTCCTCCAGATGTTTTAAACAGCTGCCTCTAAAACTGTCAGGGAACTAGGATAGCTCTAAACCCCAGGAGTAAGGCTTGGAATGCTATTCTTAGATATTTCCTACGTATTCTAAGCAGCATCTTCTATTCCCTTTGCAAATACAGTGTTTGTTGGGGTTTTTTTTTAGGTATTTGCATCTCAGATATTTATTGTTTTTTTCCTTTTAAGAAGGTTAATATTTTCACTAGAAGTATTTTGGCAGATGTCTTCTGTTAGAATTTAAGCCAGTGGAAGCCAACTGAGAAATCAAAGTTTGCTATCACAGATCAATGAATTAACCATTTGAGATGAATCAGAAGTAAACTTGGGCTAGTGTTGAGTCTTTGAGCATGGAATACTTTAGAATTATTTTCTGTATTGAGTAGTTCAGAACTATACTACAATAATGACCTTATAGTTTTGAATCGAATTCTAATACACTCCTCACTGCATAGACCATGAAAATGTTCAGGCTGGAAGGGTCTTTAGGATGCCATCTAATCCAGCTTTCTGTTCAGTACACTGAATTTGTCTTGGTCCAGTGGCCTTGAAAACCTCTAAGGTGTACACTGGTCCTATTTTTCTCTTATTAAAACTTCAAGCCAAAATAGTTAATATGTGGTAGTTGATCAATTACTGGATAAATCCATAGCAAACTTGAGGCAGAACAGAATAAAATGCATGCTTCTAGGAGCTGAGCACCTACCTTATATAATAAACACTTGAATATAGGAGCTTTGAGAGGAAGAAAAGCCACTCCTAGTGGACTGCTAGCCAGGGAACAGGCAAGTTTGATACTGGTGTGACTGATCTGTCAGTTGATGCTCTGTGTGTGCTTGGAAAGGCCAAGTACTGCTCAAGTTGATAGAATCTGGAGCTACAGCTAAAGTCCTTATGTTGCTTAGGGGAAAGCATGCCACGTGGCATCACTGGAAGAACTACTTTAAAAAGGACTGGTTGGTTGGTTTGGTTTTCCAAGCAATATGCTATTAAAATGTGCAAGTGTACAAAAATTTTAATTCCTGTCTTTACTTGTTGGGGCATTTTCTTTCCAGACCTACTCAGGCCTGTTCTGTGTGGTAATCAATCCTTACAAGAACCTGCCCATATATTCAGAAGAAATAGTGGAGATGTACAAAGGCAAAAAGAGACATGAGATGCCCCCTCATATCTATGCCATCACAGACACAGCCTACAGGAGTATGATGCAAGGTGAGTGCCAATTGAGATAATGACTCTTGCTGAAATCACAAATCAAGGTTGCAGTCAAAACACTGTAGGAGAACAACAGCTTACAGTGTGCCTCCCTCTGTCCTTGCTTACAGACACTTGATAACCTACCTGGTACCAGCTTTTGTGTTCAGGTGAATAGTTTTCTCTTGCTCTAGTGAACTGAAGAACCTCACAGAGAGTCTGGTGAGAGCTAAACTCGACATAAAGAACAGACTGGTGTGAATGAGCAGGGTTCAGAGAAACACTTGCCTACATCACTGACTTGAAACAAATTCTTCATGTGGGGAACGCTGAGACAGGTTGCTGAAGTGAGCAGAGCAGATGGGAGAGCCAACATGATGGCAGGGTTAAGCTGTATGTGTTGGATCCATAGACCTCAGTTTCCTTTATTACTTCCTTCTCTCCCTTGCCTACTCCTTTGCAGCTCAAATACTAAGGTATTTTCTTCAACAAGCTATTGGCTTCACCTTACTGGAGTTACAAAAGTGGTTTCTTTGGTACTGTTGTAAAGAGACCAAAGAAGTCAGTCCCTCTACGGACAAGAGTTAAACCATTTGAAACAGCATGTTCATGCCTCTTGTCCTTCACCTCTGCCAGATCGATCAGTACGTGACAGTGGATACCCAGATAACTGCCATTCTGCAACAGCTGACTTTCTCTGGTCTGATTGTGCTTCAGAGCTAGGGATTAATCTACATGGATATTTTCTTCCCTTTTGGAAAGAGGAGATGTCTCCATTGGAGCGCATCCCGGGTGATGTCTAAAACTCAGAAATCCTGAACTGGAATTGCTTTGGTGTGCTGAGCTAAAGAATGGCACTCCTGCCTCTTTTTGTAGCACAATAAAGTTGCTGTGAGCTCTGCTGGAGTGTTTACAATTCTAGCTATGCAATATTCTCAGCAGTATTGACAGGGTAGAGGTTTACCCCAGCTCTTCCTCACCTTGTTTGAGCTAATCTTGTCACTGAGGTTTTGGAATGCTTGTTGGATGTGAATACTGTTCCCAGTTAGCTTTTGAGCTAGCCTATTTTCACCTTCTTAACTACGTTTGGCAAGATTTGCGTGCGTGTGTCGCTTCACATCTGCATACCTGTGCTAGCAAGATCCCCAGGGATTGTTTTAGGGGCACTCACTGCCTTCTATCTTTATTGCGACAGGCAGCGGTAGCATTCCGATGTCTGCTGCTGGGAGTGAAGGTGAGGGGGTTGTTGCAGTGTCTCTGGTCCTGGCTAGCCTCTCGGGCGATGGGAAGCAACATTCCTATTTCACTTTCTCAGTTTTGCTTAGCGGTGGGGGAGGCTTGGTGCAGCAGCCAGTGGTATGGCAGGAATCTGTCCAGAGAGGAGAAGATGAAAGGGTCCGGTGCTCCACATGAGCCGGAGGCATTTAGGATTAGGCTGCCTTCTCTAGGTTACTTTCAGAGCCCTGAAGGCTGGGAATCCTTCACGGTCTGGGGAGGGATAGCAAGCTGTTGACTCTGACTCCTGTCAGCATGGGGTGTAGATAGCTCTTAAGCTGACAGAGTGGAAAAGCCTTGCATGTTGATTGGTTTGGACTCTGAAGGAATTAATTAATTGATGGATTGATTTTGGTTTTCAGTCAGTTTACAGTATTCTAATAAGCAAGCCATTCAAAGGGACATTCGTCAGGAAAGGAATTGGGAAAAGGGAGGAAGGTGAGAGCTTTATTCCAACCTCTGCTAATCCAGTAACTAATTAACTCTCTTCAGTCGTCAGTGCTGCTGCACTCTTAACAGAGTTACAGCTGTAACTCTTTTTGTGTCTGCGCTGGTTATTCCATTCACAGAAGTGTCATGTGGCATTTATATATTCTGAGAGGTTAAATTGCTTAATTGCTTTTTGTTAACTTTCACTGGAGGTACTTCCTTGAAGCAATCACATGTTGGAGAACTTGTGGGAGGTGATGATTTTTTTTTTTTTTTTTTACTTTTATTTTTTTTAAGACACAGAAGTGAGACCTAAACTTATTTTGCTGCATGGAACCTGGAGAGACTCCTTATGTTTCAAGAGCAGAACTCTACAACAAGTGTAACATCTTTGGTTTTGGAGAAGACAATCATTTGTATTAATGTTTCTGTTCCCTGGGTGGCACGGATGCCAGAAGCCTCAGCTCTGAGGGCTTTCAGAAGGATTACTTTTCTGGCACTGATGATTGAAGCACAGTGCCTGCAAGTGGAGAGGTGTCTCGAGCAAACAAATCATTATCAATCAAATGTACACTGAAGGGGTGCATTCTTTACCTCAATTCATAGACTCTGGGAGAGCTATTCAGAAAAACATATTTTAAGGCTGTTAAACAGCACCTGTTTGACTATTTGGAGCACATATAGGGAATGTTCTGACAGAAGTGAGGGATATCATTGGTGTCTGGAGCGTGGTTTTAATGCCAGCATCTGAAACGTCTGTAATAGGCTAGATCAGAGTGGTTATTCTGGTCCCTAAAGCTCAACCTGCTCACTTGAGATAGGAAGGAGATGGAATGGACAGCACATGGCTGATGAATGTACTCCATCTCCTCTTGCACCAGTGTCTCCACACGCTAGTGTAGAGCTCCTAACCATTCACTGAACACAACTCTTAACATCACTGCACGGCTGACACCCTCCCTCACCTTGACAGATTAGTCTGCAAAGCAGCCTGTGCAGCCAGCACCTTCATTCGTTTGGTATTTATTTGGGAATTGGTAGTTTCTGGATTTGGTGTTAAAAGGAATCATTTCTGAAGCATATTAACCACATGATTTTTATTGGCCTTGTTACCTGAAAAGATGAAACAGCCGTTGTAAGACAGGTCACTTGCTGTTGTAGATCCTCACATGAGCTTCAGGCTTGGTTGTTGTTTTCCCAAGAAACACTCCTCTAGCTCTGCTCCTATTCAACCTGACCATGAAGTATTTTATCTGTATTACTTAGATGTTTACAAATTTCTTAAGTTTCTAACACTTCTGTTTTAACTTCCTTGGTCTCCAGTCTTCTTTCCCAGTGTATTTTTTAGCGTTGCTCTGCTGTGCTGCAGGGTATATTGCTCTGTCCCAAAATGCATCCTTTTATCCTACACAATATTTCGGGTGTGCTTTCCAATTCAGGGATACTCGATTGATAGACCTGTTCAGGTTATGGAGCGGCACAAATGTCTTTTTAAAGCTAGATGTAAAGGTCAAGTTTTGTTTCTACTAAACCCAAAAGAATAGAGCCTGTGGTTTCAGGAGTTTGTTTCCAAGACTTGTCCAAATTCCTGATGCAGAAGGACATGAAGTGTGGGTACTAATTACAGAGGATGCTCATTTTGATGGCATTTATATACGGGTGGCAAGAAAAGATGGTCATAGCTTCTTATTTTCTAAAGAAATGTTTTACGTGCTTTGAATTACGTGAGATTTCTAAATGTAGCTCTCAAAATCTCTCTCTCAAAATGTGGTTTTCAATAGAACAAGGAGCTAAAAAAGAGCCCATTTCCCACTTGTTTTTTAGCCGTTACCACACCCTTTTTGCTTCATTCCTGTAAACCAGAGCAAGAGCTCGCTGGCAGTCACTTATGTAATGGTTCAGCCCTTGCTGTCAGTCTGCAGTTCACTGCTTTAGTATCGTGAGCTGCCTGAGCTTTTGCAGGCTGTATACCAGTTTTTCTTTCCTGTCAGAACTTCATAAACATTTGTGTAACCTAAAATTACAGCTTAACTTGTTTTCCTGGAGATTCAGCTAAGGAATGCTAGAGAAAGGGGTATGGGCTTTAATCCAAAAAGGGCTTGGGGAAATAAATATTTGCATTTGACCCAGTAGGATATATTTCTTTTTTTTTGAAAAGAAATCTTGTTTTCTCCTTCTGACTGTCCTCAAGCTTCAGATAATGCAAAGTTGATTTTTGACTCTGCAGTGTCCCTGCCAACTCAAGGGATACATAGATAAATTTTTTTTAACATTTTGAAGCTCTGTTGTTGGGAGCTGTCTTGAGTATGCTGTTTGTCCTTTCATATATATATATTTTTATTGATGCTAGATTATTAGCATTTTGAAACTTCTCAAGAATTCATTTCTTAAATGATAGTAGGAAAACCAGGCTCTGTTTTAGTGCTCCTCTGGAGTGTTTTTGATCCTACTCAAATCAGCATGTAGGTTAAAGCACTGCAGTGAACATATTTGATTAGATTTTATGCCGGGGGCTCATTCTGAGTAGCACAGAGTGTCAAGTGCCTGGGGCTTCTTCATTAGAGCCCTGAGGGATAGACATTGGCTGTAAGATTATGTTGAGGTTAGAGAAGAATGAGGAGGGACTGAGGAACCGAACCTACTGCGTGGTTGAAGCACTTAGGTGCATTTAAGACTAATTCTTGCTTTAGGTCAGCTCTGTAGCTTGGTCAGCCATCCAGTTGCCCCAGTTGGGCTAGAGGCACTCCCCACGCTGCTGGGGGAGCAGTATAGTAACGGAAACCTAGAGGGCCAGGCAGCTTCGTTCTGCTCAGTGGTTAGGAGGTGGGTGGTACCATCTAGCTATGGTTAAGCCGTAGTGAGTCAGCTATAGGCATGGGACTGCAAGCCAAGCAAGCCTTTGCCTTTCAGCTACACTTCCTCTTAGCTGCAGAGATGATGTCACCATTGGGTGAATGCTATATTACTTCTCCTTTTATGGAGATGAACAGGCTTGAAAGTAGAGTCACTCATGCAGAGGAAGTGGGTGATAAAGGCCTGCTATGATGTTCTGTAACTGAGATGTGGAGCTTAAATTGCACATTCTCTTCTAGCCTTCCAGTGTTTTTTTTCTCTTTTCCTACCCCCAAACAGCTAAAAAAAAAAAAAATTAGGAGTTTGGAGCTCTATTAATTTACTAATTATGCCAATGTATTTGACCACAGCAGTTCAGCATTCAATCAGGTTCGTTGTTTTGCAGTAGAATATTTGTCTGAGGCCTTTTTATGTACAAGCTGTCTCTCTCATGAAAACAAATTCTGATTAAATTAAGCTTGAATGTATGCCGAGGGCCCTGGAAGCAGTCTAAAATGCAGTCTTTTCTTTTTTTGGGCTGAAGAAAGTAAAAAATTACTTGGATATTAGGAGATTTTTACCCAGTAATATCTATCTGCTGATCTTGTTATACTGCTGTATAGCTTAAATTCGATGGATGTTTTCCTTCCTGAATTTCTAGATGCTTGAGGTTGCTGCTTCTTATGATCACTTGAATACTATGGTGATGAGACCTAAAGAAGAGCCTAGATAAAAAGCTTTCCTTGCCAGCTGCTCTGAAGTACGGAACTGTTGCTATAATTAACTAATGAGTTGTTATTCTGGGTTGTTTTTAATAAGCGACTCTGTTTAGGATTGAAAAGCAGATGCGGATTTCTTTTAATCGGGCGTTTCTTGATTGTGTTATTATAAGCAACTGAGTTTATGGTACCCAGCACATTCTCTTTTGCTGAGTAGGTTGCTTGCACAACTGACAATGGAGTAAAAAAGGCAAGCGCCGACTGAAGTTGTGCAGCATGCCCATGTTGAATAATTCTTTTTTTTTTCCCCTTTTTTTTAAAAAAAAAGAGGGAGGGGGCGGAGGTGGCTTCTTGTCTGGACAACTGAATTGTAATTCGTGATGGCACAAGTCAGTATTGTATGGAGAATGAATATTGGCATTTAAAGCACTTCTTAATTGGAAGCGTATCTAAGAGTTATTCTTTTGTATATGTTAGCTCTTTGGCCCTTTGGTCGGCTCCAGTTTCCTGTTGCTCAACACATTATTCGACTTGTCTGTCTGTGCACAATTAGAAGAATTCCAGCTATCCCAATGACTGCTGCTTTGCAAGCCTGGGAAAGAATTTCCCCCGGATTGCAAACAGGAATGTTGCCTTTTAAGGCAGTGTCTGCAGGCCGCCGGTGACTTGCCTGCACTCGCAGGTACGTTCCTGCTGGCTTAAAGCAGAGGTGACTAACTGCAGCTGCAGCAGGCCACCAGGAAAGCGTGCTGGGGGAGGAAGTGGTTCCCAGAGGATTTCAAATGCTGTCTGTGACTTTCCTTGCCCATCGCCTTTTAACACCTTGCTCTGTTTTAAGGCATGAAAATTCTCGTGCTTCCCACTTTGGGACTTGCTTGGATCACTCCAGGGTGCTGTTGCTACCTTACCTTAGAGAAATGCAGCTTAAAAAGAGCTTCCCAACTAAATATAGCAAAACTTGTAATGATCAGAAAGTGTTAGATGCCAAGGAGCTTCTTAGTATTATCTGGAGTTGATCATTTCTTTTTCTGTTGAGTGGGGATCTGTTTGCTTAACAATGGATCCTCTTCTGGAGGAGAGGAAATAGGAAGGCATTTGCTATTCAAGTCCCTGGGGCTCCATCCCAGCTCATAATTCCAAGACCACCACTGGCTACCAGCAATAAGGGGCATCTTCCTTAGGGTTATATTCCTCCCACTCCTTCCCCTCCTTTCTCTCAAACTGGCTTCTTAGAAGAACCTGAGTAGTACCTGAAATTTGAGCATAATATTTTCTAGGATACGTGGGCTGCTTGTTTATTCCCAAGCTTTTGAAAGTCAAATGTTATTCAGAGGAACAATCTTGTCCTTTCTCATAGCTGCTTTGTGGCAGAGAATTGCACCCAGGTGTCCCACTGCCAATGAATGTATTTCCTTAGGCACCCTGTAAAAGAGTCAGTGGTTATTTCCCTGATCCACCCACAGAGTGCCCCGGCACCAGCAGGGTTGGCTGGCGTGTACCTGCTGAGCTCTTGACCCACTGGGAACTTTGAATGGGTAGGGACTTGATAGCTGGCTGACATCTACTCTTAGCCTGTCCCTCAGCAGGAGGAGTGCATATCTTAAAGGCAACGAGTGCAATTCCAGGCTTGAAGAAATGAATACATAGTGCTAGTAGAGCTGCAGTATCTGGTTTTGAATGCTTGAGAATTTGCTGGGCCAAAACCATTTAAGTGATGATTTTCTTCTGCTTGCTTCCTCCCAGTCTTAGGGCTGATCAACAGTTTGAGAACTGTATTAAGAGGGATAAAGCAGATTATTTTCCTCTAATATTTTGTGCTCATCTGCACAGAATGAGCTTCCCATAAGGAAGTTTAAGAGCAGGAGTTGCAAATGAGCCCAAAGTTTCCATTATTGGTTTCAGATTAATTTAAGAATGGTAGGTTTACCTGCTTTCCTTATTCCAGGAAAATGTGTCCACAGGCTAGATAGACCTCTCTTTATAAACTGAGTTTATAGGAGATTTTTCCTTCATTATGGCATTCATGGCTATAGGACTGAAATGGTAAATTCACTTGCAGCAGCAATGTATTAAGGGTATAGAAAGTGGTTTCTGGTACTTGAACTCTGACTATAAAGCCTTCCCTAATTACAGCTCAATCTTGCACAAACCAACTTGAATGTTGACTCAGTTACCTTGTCTCAGTACCCTAATGGGGAGAATACTGGGTGCACTTGGATTCTCTAAGCTACTGGAAAAAGAAACAAAGAACCAGTGGCCAAAATATGGAGACACTCACATCCATAAATGTATTGATGAAGGTTACTGATTGCTCAAGTAACTTACTGGAGCAATCCAGCGAGTCGTATACTGTTGTGGATGTTTGATGCTTTCTCTCTCTCTAGAGATTAAACTCCAGTCCAACACAAAATTTGGGCTCAACGTGGGAAAAAAGGAGAGAGGTCAGGATGGGGGAGGCTTTGAGTGACCTGATCTAGTGGAAACTGCTCCTGCCTGTGGCAGGGGGTTGGAACTGGATGATCCTTCCGTTGCCTTTGAAATCAAACTGTTCTATAATAACTGGACCAAATCTAACTACTGAGGTTCTCAGACTGCATGATCTGATAGTCCTCTGGTCTCGATCTTGAGAAAAACCCCAACTGTAATCAAAGAAAACCAAAACACCCCAGCCAAATGGGTAACTTACAAACTAATGGGGGTTTTGATTTCGCTCACAGTCTGCTCTGTGAGTGCTCCAGCAGCTCTTGAGAACTGTCTGGGAATTACTTGCTTTGCCCAAGTCTGTTCTGTGTCTGAAGAGGTCTTGCTGCCCCTGTCAAGCTACTAAGGCAGTTGTGATGTAGGCACAGGCACTCTGGCACTCTCCAGTCATCCCAGTGCTCCCACTTTGTTCCTGGTGGCATGAGGGAGGAATGGAATGCAGGCTCGGGGTGGTGGTTGGAGCAGGGGCCAGAGGGGTAGATGAGGGTAAACCAAGGCAGATGCAGGGGAGTGTGTTCCCACAGAAGTGGTGGAGGAGCAGAGGGATGAAGGCATGGTGGAAAGACTAGTCAAGAGTGCTTACGAGGAGGTAGAATCATAGGTGAAAGCTGAAAGGAGGTTCAGGATGTGGGGCAAGATAAGGACGGATAGGCAGAGTGAAGGTCTAACTTTAAAGATAGTATTGTCCACAGCTGGAAATTGAACACAGGAATTAGATGTCTACAGGGATGTCAACATCAAAAAGAAAAGGCTTCTACTGCTACCGGCTGCTCTGTTATTCCAGTAGGAGTTGGCGGCACAAACAACTCAGCTGTAGAAGACTTGCTGTAGTTTTTTGAGTCCATTCTGTACAAAATAAGTAACAACAATTTCTCACTGAGCTTCCAGTGTTGGTTTTGGGAATGAGAGCCTCTGTTTGATGTGAGTTTTTGCACCTTGGCCTTTGTAATGGTTGCCATCCCACTTCCCCTTCCACCTTCCATTTCTACGGCTCTGCTGATAACTTTCGTAAGTCAATATGGGCCCAATGTGATAGGGGGGAGGGGGCTGAAGAGCAAGTAGATTTACATCAAACTAGCTCTGTGGTATTGAAATGTTCACTGGGACAATTCTGTATTGTTTGTAGAAGATTTGTAATGCAAACTCTTCCTTCTGGATAAAGAAAACTAAATTATTGTGGTGCCATTATACTTTGGCATATGGAGGGAGGTTGGGGTCTGTTACAAGAGGAGGAGTTACCTGGATGTGTTTCTGAAGATGCTTGTCAGAGTTTACTTTTGTCTTTGGTGTTGATTTCACTTTGCCACAGAAATGTAGAGTCTTAGTCTGACTACTTTTTTTAAAATATTTTATTCTAGATCGAGAGGATCAGTCCATCCTTTGCACGTGAGTATTGCAGTTGTCAGCTTGTCCGGGTGACAGGTTTTGGGGGTTGAAATCCTTGGTTGGAGGACTCTCTTAATTCTAAGTTCTGGGAGTAGGATAAGTAAAATAGGCAATAATGGAGAGTCAAGGAAGGTCCCACTACAGTTCCTCCAATATATATATATTTTTAAATCTTTTCTGCAGAGTAATTTTCATAAGAAGTAGAGGAAGAAGGGAGGGTTTTGAAACAGCCCCTAACGAAATTTCTTTTAGGAAATACAGCTATGTCAATGGAAAAGGCTTGGATAAGTCCTTTAGATTTGATGCAGCTGTTATGTTTAAGTACATTCATACTGATGAGGCTGATACAGTAACAGATACTCTTGATACAGCAGTTTATTTTCTAACACAGCAATACTGGTTGCCCCTCAGTTCTGCTTAAAGAATTGGTATGTTAGTTCTTGCAGTTTGGAGACTTCCTTTTGAAAGATTCCATTTGTTACCTTTCACCTCTACAGCAGCCTCCAAATTATTCCTCAGCCACTCGGTGATTGTCATATCCAAGGGACTGGAAAGCACAGTTCTTTATTGCCTTGCCCTCTCCATCACGCACCCAGCAGCAAACTGGCCGAGGGCTAGCCTCCAGGCCAGCTACACTGCTACCACTTACCCATGTAACTTGTGTTTTCTTGCCTTTGAGGGAGGTACTGCAATGCCAGACTGCAGTTAAGGAGCTTTGTAGCCTTTTGGGGGGTTAGAAATATTAATGCCCCCACCTGGGTCTTACTTGTGAATGAATTGCAGATTTTCTTTACAGAGGTGAATCAGGAGCTGGTAAAACAGAGAACACCAAGAAGGTCATTCAGTACCTGGCTCATGTTGCTTCCTCGCACAAGTCTAAAAAAGACCAGGTAAGACCTAGGTTTAATGATGCTTGAGTCCTGTGCTGACTTTAGACACTAACTGTATACTGGCTGGTGTTGGTACAAGTTGGATTGTTCAATAAAAGCCTAGTTACTGGTATCTGTCAGGGGACTGAGTGGGACAGCAGACTGTGAACTGTGAAACAATAACAGCTTGTAAAAAATTGCAAGCCAGGGAGCATTGTTCTAAGTCATAACTCCTTTGAATTCGGTGGACTTACAGTGGAGAGAAACTCACCCACAACCTCTTGGATTTGTGGGCAAGCTCGGGAGCAAGAGATGCTGTAGATGAAGCATCACCCGTACTGATCTTTTCACGTGGATGTATTGCTTAGAACCAGTCTAGGCAGTTTAACACCCATTCATCTATGGAGGAGTTGTCTCCTTTCTTCTGTACCTGTGTAGATTAGCTCTGGCCATTAACTACAACTGGAGAAAACAGGGATAGGCTAACGGCCATCAGCTGAAAAACTGCAGCACTGTAGGAAAACATTGAAAGGGTGGAAAACAGCCAAGTGTTTAGGAGAAGGTGAAAGGAGGGTGGTGGTGATGGTGGGAGGACTTTAAAGATGTCTCACTTATATTTTTTTCCCCCTCCCTCTCCCCGATGGACTATTGCCGAATTCGTCAGTTGTACCCTCGTAGGTGAGCTGCACGTTTACTGCACGTTCTGCACCAGGAATGCCTTTTCTGTCCCATTGTGTGATTTTTATTTATTTTTTTGAGCAGCTTTTCACTCCACACCAATATCACTTTCTGCAGCTAAAACAAATCCATAGACAATTCACAATTTTTTATTTTTTTTTGTGTGTGGTGCACAGTAATCTTTTTTGTGAGGATGTTCAATTGGAGACTAAAGTAATACCAAGAATACTTGTGTTCTGTGCTCTATGCTAGTTTGCATTTAAGGCTTTTCTTGCAGGATTCTCTCGGTTACACCATATGAGAAGTATTCTTCCTGGGCTATAGAACTAGATCAGGCTTTCCTAGGACCATCAGTGTCTAGCGTGTGTGGTGCTCCTAGTAAGACAAGTGTAGTTAGGTGCTCAGCTTTCAATTCCCTGCAGTGAGAGAGATGTGGCTGCAGGTTACAGAGAAAGCTTGGGTGGAAGGCTGCCTTGCAAGCAGGGTGTTCCAAGACTGAGCTTTTTAGCCGGAGCTGAATGTGCTGGAAATGTTCACTGGTGAGCTGTATAATGAAAGCCAGATGCCAAGTGTGTCCACTGTGTCTCTGCGTAGTATTCCCATAGTAGCTTAATGGGTAGGCATGTTGTATGGATGTAGAGTATATGAATAAGAAGTCATCCCTACATGCAGACATACATACTACATGTGTGCAAACACATAGTAATAAGTAACTTCTGGAATCCAACCAAAAAAAAAAACTCCACCTTCTTATGTGCCAAACTCTTAGACATATGAAGGCTTTTTCCGTGGTCTGTCAGTAGCTCTATTTAGAAACATTCTCCTTTTTCTTTCTTTAAGTGTGGAAAATAGAATCATGGGGTTGAGTTAAGTATTATTCCACTGCTTATCCTTGAGCAGAATTTCAACCACTCAAGGAGGACGGGCAGTCTTAGGAGAATAAACCAGTCCTAAATTGGACTAGTTGGTGATTTGCCCAAGTTTGATATTTATTTCCTTCCCTTCCCTGCCTCTAAGTTTTGATTCTTCCAAAAGTCCTGCAACTGCCATTTTGCTCCAGTTCTGTTGCTAAACAGTAGGACTGGCCTTGCTGGGGAGGGTTTAGAACCAAAGCCTTCATGTTACTCAGGAGTGAGTGCTCTATGCAACAATTCTTTACATATCTTAAAATTGGAACCAGATTATAAGAGTTTATCACGCTGAAGAATTTAAATCTTTGGAGGATCTCGGGTATACTGATCAGAGCAGATTTTGATTTTCATTTTTCTCTTGAGTGCAATATGACAGTGTTGAACATTTCTTCAGCTTGACTAGGTACAGAACTTAATAATGACATAGAAAGCAGTGACGCTTTATTTACCAGGAAGGCTTCTTCACTGTCACCTATTACAAGTTGTAGATGGAAACTCAGAGCGAAATCACATTTATAAAACATATTTGTCAATTTTACTTCTCTTGTTTTGGAGGTAGTGGCACCTTCCACCAACTCCAGTATATTCAGCTAAATAGCTTCGAGCTGCACGGTGTGACTAAGCAGATTAAGGCTGCTCTTGGGGCCTACTGAATCTAATCATATAAACACTTCATTTGATGAAAATTTATTTATGGAAAATGATGTTTTCTTGTCTCTGCTTCTCTACTGACTTCTTAAATCATTTAATAGTCTTTTTTTCAAGATGAGAATATTTGCAACTAATCAGAAACTAATAAGTGGGTAACACTTGCTAATGCTTAAAGAGCTGCAATGTAGGTTGGATTACTGAGGATCTTTCTCCATTTCCCATCCAACTCACTCTTGTGGGCATTCAGTTACCTGAGCATCTCTCAACATTACCACAGAGAAGAATACAAAATTAAATCCCCAGAGTGTAAAACACCAAAAGAACAAAACCCCCCACCAAACCAGATGAAAACCTCAAACACCCTCCACCATCTCTTAGGTTCTTTAGATAAAGGAATAAAGACAGAGGAATAAATGGCTGTTACAACTAAAACTCCAGTGCCTGCGACTGCTTCTGAATATTGTACATACTTCAAAAACTTGCCAAGTGTTAAATTTCTTTCAGGTTGAGGAACAGCAATTAGAGGTGTCAGAAAATTGGCAGCATCTTAATGATGGGAACCTTAGAATTTCTAGAAAGCTTGTGATGGATAGCTCTGCGTTGTAGTGCTTTTGCTTTGCACAGTTACCCCCTGTACAATAATAGTGAAGCCTCTTCTTTCAGTGAAAGGCAACTGTTAATATGTGAGGTTAAAAAACCAACCTCCACCAGAAAACATTAAAATTTTGAAGAAAATGGGATTGCCTTGGGTGCAGCAAGGAATGGAGGCACTGCAGTAACTGTAACCACTAAATCTTAGGTGCCACTGCCGTGGTGTACTGAGAACTCGGTCCTCCTGCTGCATCATAGTGCTGAGGCAAGTCAGGTTTGCTGACTGGCTTGACCAATTCTTCAGTGTTGTAGTACTATGAGCCTGAGCTGATGTTATCTGTACGTACCTTGGTGGTTCAAGAGACCTAACCACCTCTAAACTACAGTTTACCAGTTCCAGCTTGACACTAAGGATGCTTTCTTCTTCAGCTACTAAACAGAAAGGTCTATGGGATGGAGTTCTAGAAATGTTTGATTTTTGTGTGGCTAAGCATGATCTTGGGTTTATTTTTAGCCAAATAATTAAAAAGGATTTGATATCAAAGCCTGACTTCTGTGCAGAGTTAAAGGAGTGGGGTTTTTCATTATTATTATTATTTCTTTTCTATTATTCTTTTTATTTTTGTTCCCTCCTTGTTGCAGGAGTTGGGTTGAAGTACTGTGTTGCTGGCATCTCTCAATTGCCTGGTAACAGACTGCAGTCACAAAGAAAAGGCCGAGGACTTCGTTGCAGGATGGGGGTGAAGAATGCAGTGAGAAGAGTGTTTCCACTTTAGTACATGTACCAAAATAGGAGGGGAAATGTGACTGCCACTCAGCTTCAAGGACTAAACCTTAGTTTCAAGGTTTTTCCTCCTTAAAAAGCCACATGCTGGCTGTGTTGTGAGAGCAGATGTCCCAGCTCAGGTCACCTTAGCAGGGCTGTCCACCTTGTTACGTGTATTTGGCAGTGATGACGACGTTTGCAGTAGCTGCCCCTTCTGTATGGGTGGAGCTCTACAGGGACTGAGGGGCTCGTTTGGCTTTGCACTTCACAACATGAAGTTAGGTGGTTGTGGAAGTAAGAAATAAAGACTTGTACTTCTTTGTACAGTTTCTTATGTATCTCCTTTCATTTTTTCTTTTATTGCATGTATTTTTAGAGAGGCTGTGTAAGGACTAATCTCTCTTATGATGCATTTTGAGAATGAATGAGAACAATTTTCCTTAAATAATTTGCCCATAAATTCCAGTTTCTCACAAGTCAAACTTCACTTCAATTGGTTACGGCCAGGAATTCTGAAGTCCTTACTGATAACTACTAAAGAGAAACGTTAATCTAAGCTGTCATTTTCTGTCTTTAGAAGCTTTTTAGGTGATCTTAAAACCTCTAGAACTCCACGCTTTTAGCACAGAGGACAACTAACTGTTAAAAAGCTGGGGATGTATCTCAAGTTTGCAGGACAAGGTGTATGTGCTCCAATGGGCTAGTATGTGGCATGGGTAAAGATCCTGAATTTTCTTTCTCTACAGCTCCATCTTTTTGTGTTCCTTGAGGGGAGGAGTGTGTGAATATGGCAACAGAACACGAGCGATCGTGCAGCTTGTGGGATACCACTAATTCTTTTTTGTGTGTGTGTGTCCTCTCAAAGGAGGTTTTTGCTTGTTTCTATTTTAGGAGATGTAAAGTCTTAGTGCAGGCTTTTTGTTTTGGTTTTTGTATTTCATAAAACATCAGCCCTTTACAGACTAACTTCTTAACCTCCTTCTAGCAGAGTTTAGGGCTGTCTTGCAGTAGCAAGACAGGACTTTCCTCGTTCTTCCAGCCTAGATGGCAAGATGCTTCTGGCGTGAGGGCCTGATCTTGGTACAGTGGTTTGCTTTGATCCTGGGAAATTTGTCGGATGTTATCACCAAGTGGCTTTGAAGGGCTTCTTGTTAACAGAAAGGCAGCACTGGGATGCCTTGGTGTTGAGGAAGAGAATAAGGCATATTTGTAAATGTTTGTTTGACCCCGATAACTAATGAGTCTCCTTTGAAGGTTTAAGGCATCATCTCCTAAGGTTTATTATGGCTTCTCTACAACAGATGCCAAGCTAGTGTGAACTGAAACTTCAGCGCTGGTTTGACCCAAGGTCAATGCAGAGAACCACTACCTGCTTCATTAATTTCTGACTTTTCTCTAGGGAGAACTGGAGAGACAGTTGCTCCAGGCTAATCCCATCCTGGAGGCCTTTGGAAATGCCAAGACAGTAAAGAATGACAACTCCTCAAGATTTGTGAGTATTACTGTCCAGTGGGGGTGCCAGTATCTACACTCTGCAGAGGGAAGACTTAGTCTGCTTTGGTGGGAATTGCTGTCAGGGGTAGGACAACTGCCCAGGAGTGACTTCCCTCAAATTAATCTGTGAAGTGAATTTCATCCAGTGAATTACTCAGAGTAGACCTGGTAGGTCTTTGGATTGAAGGAAGCTAATCCTGTGCCAGGATCACCTATGCCACTTCTTCTTGCAAGTTTACTGCAGTCGGTTTTATCCTGGAGTGCAAATACTGGTCCTTATTTTGCTTGCTCTGCAGAGCAATGGCCAGCATCTGAGACACAGATAGGAGAGCTAGAGCTTAAACTAATGGTTGAAGCTAACATTGAGGAAGGTAGAACTGTCTAGATCATCTAGCACATGAAACTGAAGGGACCCTGGTTGTGGGAAATCTAGTCTGAAGCATAATGAATTTGAATTGTAGGCTGTCTGGATGTCAGAAGTGCCTGAAAGAGTTTGGTTTCTTGTTTGTTAAATCACTGTTGCGATCAGGGGCGCTGCCTATAGGCTGACCTTACGTTTTGCCTAAAACCTGCCTGACCTGTTCTGGATTTCCTTTCCTGGATTAAAAAGAGATGGTTTACCTTTGCTGTTTACTGCTGTTAGGTAGCATTTTCATCAGTATTCATTCTGTTACCTTCCTCCTAGGGCAAGTTCATCAGAATCAACTTTGATGTCAACGGCTACATTGTTGGAGCCAACATTGAGACCTGTATCCTTTCCGTAACTGCTAAAAAGGAGAAGTTGAAGGCTACAGAGAAGGCAATAATGGTACCTAGCAATCTCTTCACAACTGACTTTGTCAGGTCAAGAAAGTGATAGGAAGCACCTACGTGTGTTTCTGGTTTGGTCTTCTGTTTCTTCATCAAGTATTTTGTGACATTGGTGATTATGGTGGAAGTATTTTTTCTGAATTAATGATTCTAATCTTAGGAGGCTGAAATGGAAGCATAAACTGTGATAAGATTGATTAACTCTGGAGTTTCATAAGCCAGTCTCACTTCTGCCCAAGGCAAGTAGGGATATAAGGCCACTTTTTCTGGGTTTTATCAGTGAAATCTCATCATTCAGAGGCTGGCAGAACTGAGAGCAGACGTTCGGTGGGTTGTGGACTGATAATGATTGCTAAATCAGTACCCCTGCTAATTGGCATGAAGAGAACATCAGGTAGTCCAAGTTTTTTTTTCCTGCCGTAGAATTAGGAGGTGATTTGTCTGTCTTACCGTATGCCTTGACTACCTGAAGATCTGCTGGAGAAGTCACGTGCAATTCGTCAAGCCAAAGAGGAGAGAACCTTCCATATCTTTTACTACCTGCTGTCTGGGGCAGGGGAGCATTTGAAGAGTAAGTATGATCTTGTGAAGAGGAAACCCTATACCTACAACAGTGACAAATGGTCCAAAATACTTGTAGTTTAGGACCTGTTCTTTCATAGTTTCTTGGCTCTGATGTTTAGATATGGTCACCCCTCTCTGCTGCTTCTGTACACTCCTACATCCTCCTGCCCTCCCCCTGCACTTCTCAGTTCCTGAAAACTTGCTTCTCTGGTTCCTTCCTGCACTTGTCTCTTTGCCAGCAATGACGCTACTCCCTTCTTTATCTAAATCACCATCCTGTGTTTAGTCTCTTCTTGCGTGATGTAAACGCTTCTAGTGCCAGGAGTGGCCCTACTGTGATGTACTCAGCATTTAAGCGAATGGAGCAAAGCTTCTGGCACCTAAGCATCTCTAGAAGTTTAGGATCCTGGCTCACCTAACTTTAATAGCTCAGCCTAGTGATCAGGATCCCTGGTGTGTGTCAGCTGCAAATTGATCCAGAGGAAGGACCCAAGGAGAGGGCTTTTCTCATAGTTGCTACTGTTTCAAAAGCCATATTAACTTCATCTGACTTGAAACAAATGAGGTGTCTGAAATGAAAGGCAAATTTACTTCCAAGTTAATCCCTACTTCTTATGGATTTAGGGCATAATGATGATTGACACTGCTTTGATGGAGTAGTCCAGAGGAGGGAATAGAAAGAAATAAGGCAGAAAAACTTCAGTTTTATCTAAAATACATTAAATGTTCATTCTGCAGTAACACCAGGCTTTATCCCAGATTCATCCTAGCATGTGCCAGACAGATAGTTTATCTCAGTGGTAGCTTGTTGTCTGTCTATTTGGAAAAAAAAAAGCCATAATAATTTATTTTTCAATTCTTTCCTAAGCTGATCTGCTGCTGGAGCCTTACAACAAGTACCGCTTCCTTTCCAATGGGCATGTTACGATCCCAGGGCAGCAAGACAAAGATATGTTTCAGGAGACCATGGAGGCAATGAAGATCATGGGCATCCCAGATGAGGAGCAGATAGGTATGAAACCTCTGAAGGGCTTGAAACTGCAAGGAAATGAAAGAGGGAACAGATCACACCTCTCTGGAGCCTTTTTGTTCTGTAGTTCTTTTTTGTTTGTTCGTTGTGGGTTTTTTTCTGTTTTTGATTTTGTCTGGTGTTCATTCCCCCCACCTCCGAGTGAACAGTGTGCAAGTAATGAACTTAGTGGCTTTGGAGTGACCCACCTCAGGGTCTACCAGCACAGTTCATTAAGTTAATGTTAGAAGTGAAGCAGCTCATGAAAACTTGCTTCTATTTGCTGGTTTTGTTCCCTGTCTGAGAGCTGTATATCTAGTTCATGAACAACACATCCAAGATACAAGAATCCCCTCATTCTCTCGTGCAGTGTGCAGCTTGTGTGCTCCCCCTGTCCCTAAACAGTGGCTTTAAATTACTTAATCCAACCACTGCTGGATTAGTACTTTGAGAATGGCCTGGTCATAGTGCCTTTCTTCCCAGCTTAGCACTGAACTGCTGATCAGAAATTAATATTGTCTGATTCTGGGAGCACAGTACCATGACACTGAAGCTAGAATTGCATGCAGCCAGCACAAAGTGCGGTGATTCACCAGAGCTCTGCCATCTCATTCATGATTTGCCTCGCTGGTTGGGAACCAGTGTTCTGCAAAAATCTCAGTTTCTAAATGTGTAAGTTCTTCTAAAATTAGGGACTGTTTTTTTTCTCTCCACTGAAACAAGCCTCTGGGATGGCTTCAGGTCACCACCTCCTCTGCCAGAGGCTGCAGCTCTCTTGACTGTGGCAAACATGTGCCTATTGCTCTTCACAGTCCAGCTCACTATAAATTGACACTCTTGCTATCTGTAGTTTAATACATTTCTTGATATCCTGAGTCATCTGAGGCTGAAAGTGCTTTACGGAGGTGAAATTTGCCTAAACTGAATAAAAGAATTGGCAGCCTAATTTATCATGAGGATGTCCTGCTGTGCTCAGGTGTTTTGGTTTTTTTGAGATGGACTTTTTGTGTATGCTCTAGGGCATATTCTTGCTGTCCCATAGATGAGCTTTTGGTTCCAGCCACTACAGCAAACATAGCTTTAGTGTTTTGCGTTTGCTGTTCAAGGTGTGAAGTGCATTAATATTCCTTGTAGGCTACGTACAGTAACTGACTGGCTGGTAGGCTGGCTTACTTTTGATGTAAAGTCTAAACACTATTTTCATTTGAGATGATATCAATACAAGCTGTCTAAGTGCTGAGACCCCAAATTTATCCATCAAACCTCAACTTCTGTAACATGTCACTAGGAAACCATGTGTTTCTTTTCTGTTAGTCCTGATGTAGTGCATACAGAGCCTTTGTTCCCTTTGCTATCAAAAGGTTGTTGTTTTAAAACGAAGGCTTCTGTAATAGATAGAAATTAGGGGATTAAAAAAAATAATCTTTGGTACAAGATCCCTCTGCAGGTGACTGGCAGTTTACTTTGCTCAAGGCAGCTAGAAGCTGTGATTGGTACATGGTGAAAACTGGTGTGGTGGCACTGAAAAATGTCTTTCCTCTCCTAGCATCTGATGCTGCTTTTGTGATGTGCACCATTTGAAGAGTCTGAATATATCCTTAGCAGTGGGTGGAGTGCTGCAGCATGTCATTAGTAATAGTTATGGTACAATCACTTTCACCCATGTCCTGCTGCATAGCTTATAATGCACATTATAACCTATGTCTGTATGGATTACAGGCCTTGGTCAGGGAGCTGAAAGTGAAACTGGGCTACAGGAACAAACTCTTCCTTCTCTTAATTAGTTTGTACTCTTAATAACTGTCTTCTGTCTGTGTTTGACAGCAATCATTGAGGAAAATAAAGAATTCTGGCCCTAAAACTGAGGACAAACATTCTGTTTTTTGATTACAGATGATGTATGGTGGTGCATTACCCTCGGTGTCTCCCACCGTACAAGAGTGATGTTGAGAGTGGGTAAATTTCCAGGCTAATTCCCCTTGCAAAGGAAGGACAGGGAAAGTCCTGTGTCCTGAATGGGAGTCATATAGAGGAAATACCTGTGATCTTCCCTCCAAATTCCAGAAAGATCTTTGGGAATTTGAGAAGGGCTTTTTAACCGTGTCAGGGAAGGTAACTGCATCATACTGGGGCTTTTGGTGATGTCTGTCACTAAGCTATTCTTGTTATTTTCAAAGGTCTACTGAAGGTTATCTCAGGTGTTCTTCAACTTGGCAACATAGTTTTCAAGAAGGAGCGTAATACAGACCAAGCTTCTATGCCAGACAATACAGGTAACCAATCTCCTTTTCCCCCTCCAAATTAAAATGAAGAAAAAAGCCTCCAAGAAGTTCTTTCAGATAGAAGAATACATGACAGTATGTAGGGAATGCTGGAGCCTTGTTTTTTTTCTATTCTATAAGGTGAATTATTTGTCAAAGGAGCTGACATGCTCCTTCGTACAAATCCAGGCTGTTGTTAATTTATCTTTAAGGGTTTATATTTTTTGGCTTGTTATTATTATGGAAAGTATGCTCTAAAAGGCAGTTTGGGGAGGAAAATAAGCCATTTAGTTTCTGGATCTTGAATCTGAAATAGAGTTGCCTCAAAGACTGATCAGTAGATAAAGACAGAAGGGTTAGCTTAAGAAATCCATTACTTGCTGTATCTTTAAATTGATTACAGACTAAGAACTTCCTAAAGCTCCTGTGTTATGACTTAGTGGTATGAGAGCATTGCTTCAAATTTACTCTTCCAGCTTCTGGAAAAGCTGAATAGCCTGTAGTATGGGTTTGCAAGAGTTTTAGGGGGATTCTTTGGTTTTGAAGATTCCTTTTTTCCTCTTAAACCTGTTCTTCATCTAACCTTTTTTTGTAATAAGCTACTTCCTTACTCTCTTGGGAAGGCAGCTGCAGGAACTTTTTTCTTTTTTTCTCTTGCTTTCTGTGAAAAAAACCCAAATTAATATTAATCTGTTTGTTGTTTCCTCTTACTGTTTCTAGCTGCTCAGAAAGTGTCTCACCTTTTGGGTATCAATGTGACAGATTTCACTAGAGGTATCCTGACTCCTCGCATCAAAGTTGGACGAGATTATGTCCAGAAAGCTCAAACCAAAGAGCAGGTATGCCTTCTCTAAAAATGAATGAATACTTGTCTTGCTGCCACAAAGCTAACAAATATGTTAGAGGTTTCTGTAAGGTTAGATAATTAGCTTTTGACTGCAGTGTAAGGCAACCATAACTTGAACACATTGCTTCTAGTATTTACTCGCTTCATCTGTATAAAGACAGAAATCACCCTGCCCCTGTAGCACTTCTCTTCTGTTGGGGAAAAAATAAATCAGAAAAAAAAGAAATGGAGACTGCAACTCCCCTAATTTTGGTGCCTGGCTGTTTAAGGGGAGTAGGTTCCTTCGCAGGTAGGACAGAGGCATGGGAGGGATTTGACTTCACAAATTCTAAATTGCAGAGGAATTTAAATGCTTTCCTTTGGCCTGTGAAACACGCTATGCTACTGGAGTCTTTGGAGGTGACTGGGGATAATTTTTCTTGCTTGAATAGCAGGCATTGGTTTCTCTAAGGGGCAGGATCCTGGCATTTGCCCTTGACATGCTAATTTACTATGACAGATTCTTTGCTCTCGCTTATGGAGCATCGCTGTCTCATCTACTTCTCCTTGGGAATAACCTCCAAAATGAGCCTCGCTCACCGAGTTTGGAGGTGGAGAGAAACTCTCAGACTGTAGCTGGACCATGAGGTGCCAAAACAGCACAATCCGTGCCTTCCTTTGGATTTTAATGTCATCCCTGATCTCCATCCTTAGGCTGACTTTGCCATTGAAGCTCTGGCTAAAGCCACGTACGAGCGGATGTTCCGCTGGCTGGTCATGCGCATCAACAAGGCGTTGGATAAGACCAAGCGGCAGGGAGCGTCCTTCATTGGAATCCTTGACATTGCTGGCTTTGAGATTTTTGAGGTAAGGAGTTGTCAGGTACTTGTGTGCAGCACAGTTTACCACTGAGCAAAGACCGCTGAAGGAAATCGCTTGAAAAACCAGGAAAGAACGGAATTGTTTTGGAAAGGAGGGGTATCTCACGACTGTTACTTGAGATCTCTGCCGTTGTGAACTGTCAGAAGTTAGTGAATAACTTAAGTGTTTTTTTCTTGAGTATTTTAGACTGAAAACAAGACTGAAAATCAGGGATCAGAGGGTGGTTTCACATAGAGCTAAACAGATTTAACAGTATCTCCTCGACACAGAAAAGGAGTAAACTTGCTCCCTTTCCCCTCAGTTGCTTCTGGCTGCAATTGCTTGTACTGTTCACATCTTTAACCCCGTGGAAGAGATTTTCTTCAGGTTTTATAATTGAATCATTCTGCAGAAGGGAATCTGAGCATAAAAACTGGTGCAAGATAAATGTAGGAGATGAAGAGCTGAAGGAATGTTGAGGGAGAAATGGAAAAGAGGGGAAGTGGGAGCTCCCTCTACGGGTGGCAGTGAACTGTTAGGCCAAACCATTACGTTCATGAAACAATTTTAGGTGTGACTTTGAGTTATCCTTGTCTGAAGAGAACTCAGGCTGCCATCTGAAAAGAACTATCCTGCCATTATCCCAGCCCCACAGCTCCTATCCACACGTGTAATGCTGGATCTAGCTCCTCTGCAACTGCAAAGTGAATTGGACTGATTTATTCTTCAAATGGAAAACTAAGAAACAGAAAAGTTGATTATTATTTTTTTCTTCTTTTGCTGTGTCCCCCCACACCGCCCCGATCAACCTACCTTTGCTGTCATGATTGCTGGATCTCAAGAAAAGGAGGGGAGTGGAAATTACCAGCTCTGAGGTTGAGAAAATCAGAGTCTTTTCTGTTCCTGGGTTAAGGAGCTGCAGTAATTCTTCTGCTGTTTCTAACTAAACATTCTTTTGCCAAGTCTGAAGAACTTCCCGAAGGACTGCAGCAGTGATGCAGTGATAAATGACAGGAAAGGCAATTCATAAACAAATGGGATTCTTAACAAAGAACCCCAGACAGAACTCCAGCTTAAATTCCTGCGTTATAGATGTGGTCTTTTGTGCAAAGAGAATAGTAGGTGTGTCTTCAAAAGCAACTGTTCAAATAGCTTTCTGTTTTGTTTGTTTCTTTTCTTTATTAGTTGAACTCCTTTGAGCAATTGTGTATTAACTACACAAATGAAAAGTTGCAGCAGCTCTTTAACCACACCATGTTCATTCTTGAGCAAGAGGAGTACCAGAGGGAGGGCATAGAGTGGAATTTCATTGACTTTGGCCTGGACCTGCAGCCCTGCATTGATCTCATAGAGAAGCCGGTAAGCTTGTTCATCGAGCAGCCACAAATGGCTGCGCTCATTTTGCCACTGAGCACATGACCTCTACCTGTAGACTGGAAACTTATCTTTCCTAATCCTCTACTGCCACTGTGGTATGCTGAGAAGCAGAAGTGAACACTTCCCACTTGGAAAGTACGCCACCAATCAATCAATCTGTTAATATCAGTTCTAGGTCTCGGCAGCCACTTTTGCCTCTCACAAAATTCTCTTCATCTGTGTAGATCTGCATGGTGCTGGATAGATGTGTGGCTTACTGGTTGTAGGGTGAACTTCCTTCCTTGGCTGTAGTCGTGATGAGAAGCTGTGAATTTCCTGGTTTCATTCCGCTTTAACGAAGCTTGGAAATGAATAAATTCACAGTAGATGTTCCAATAGTAAGGACTAGTTTGTGACACTTTCTGCTCTGGTCTGTTGCATTTAGGGACTTGGGTATTTGGAGAACATTACAACAGTGTTCCTTCTAGTAAAAAGATTATTTTTTTTTCCATGGAAAAACAAACTAGCCAAATCTCACAGAAGAGACCTTCTCATAAAAGTGTTCAAAATTCAGGTGAGGATTTTGAAGAATTATTAACAATTCCTATTAGTATGGAAGTGGTTGAACTGATACCACATAACAGGTCAATGTGCTGGGAATCAGGCTTAGGTATCATTTTTTTTCTAGCTGTCAGAAGATGTTTAATTATTGGTCTGATCATGTATTTAATGATATTTTGTTGTTTCCCTTCTTTAAGGCTGGGCCCCCTGGTATCCTGGCCCTGCTGGATGAAGAGTGCTGGTTCCCAAAAGCAACAGACAAAAGCTTTGTGGAAAAAGTGGTACAAGAACAAGGCACCCACCCCAAATTTCAGAAGCCAAAACAGCTGAAAGACAAAGCTGACTTCTGTATCATACATTATGCTGGCAAGGTAAAGAATTAGTAGCTAAGATGTGAACACTGGAAAGTCTGTTGTATTTTCAAATGCATAACCACTGCTGCTTAGAAACAGCTGCCCATAGGAAACCAGTGGAAGACTTCACTGAGTTGCTCAACTGCTGGGGACTTTACAGAGTCTAAGGGGATTTGCCTACAAGTTATCTATGTATAGTTGAAGACATGTCAAACTGAGACCACTTGAAATTAATTTTCTGTGATTTGGTGAGATCTGAGATACTTTTCAGAAACCTTGCATCAAGACTTCACCAAGAACGATGATGCTTTTGTTTTTTTCCATCATGCTCTAAGTGGTGCAAGCTAGTGTTACACATCCGTTCCCTTTACTGACAGAACAGAACACACAGCTGTTTGTTAGGCTTTGGAGTGTGTAGGTAGAGCTGCTTAGGTGGCAAATCCGAGAACGATTAGGGAGCCTGTTGTTGATTGTGCAAACCCCAGTGCTACTTTTATACTTTACAGGATCTGGTTGCATCTTGTGCTGAGGAAAATTCCCCCCCCGCCCCTAAGTTTCTCGATGTATTTATCTTCTCCAGGTGGATTATAAAGCAGATGAATGGCTGATGAAAAACATGGATCCGCTGAATGACAACATTGCCACTCTTCTCCACCAGTCATCGGATAAGTTTGTGTCTGAGCTGTGGAAAGATGGTATGTAATTAAAATTAATCCCCTTTGTTTTCTCTCCTCTTACGTGGAAGAGTTGGTTCGATCGTCAGAAGTCTGTGATAAGCTGTGTTGCTTTTTTTTTTTTCCCTGAAGACTAAGCCACCGAGCTGAGCATTACCAGGAACATCCTTTGCTTAGATCACGATATTTCATTAAAAGTTCATTGTAACTCAAGAGAAAGGTTCACTTAACTTACATTAAGCTTGCTGCATATATAGCAACCGTTTCTCGGAACCAAGAATGCCAGGATAAAATATGAATGCACCACTGCGTCCCAGCAGCTAGCGTAGCTGCAGCACTCAAACATAAGATCCCAGGTTGACTCTGTTTTCAGTCCTGCAACTGCAGTGTTCTTTCTGCAGTGTTGTTCAGTATTCTATCTTCTCTGGGTTTACCTGCTTTTGAGTCTTACTGCTGCTGTCACTTTCTGTGATGGGTTTTCTTTGACGTCTCTGTTGCAGAGATGCAGAACGTTCAGAGAGCCTATTTCTATCAACACTTTCCTATCCTTCATCTAGAACCAGGTGACTGAGAAACCCAGCTGTTGTGTCGTGTGTAATGCATCCTAGAGCCATGCAAGAAATGCTTCCATTAACTTCTCTCTGTCCCTCTGTCATACCTGCCTGTCTTTCTTGTTCATTTCCTCTGCTTTCTGCTATTAGCTCCTCATGGACTTAAAAACAACAATAAAAACTCACCTTGCAGTTGGATACAGGAGATATCTGGGCATCATCAGGTGCTAGTGGTTGCTCTTGCAAGACTTGCACGGGAGCAGCTAAAAGCAAATCCCTGTCAAGTGTTTGAAAGTATAGCTAACAAGGCTAGATTTCTTGCAAGGCTGGGAAGGAAGATTTCTGAGACTGCATTTAAACGGAAATCCACTTTAACATTGATTCTAGTATCAGGATTTGACTTCAGCTGTTTAAAAGAAAGTTAGTTTGGCAAAGGAGCTTGTGCTACATGAAGAAGGGCCGTTGGCAGCCTCTGCCTAACGAGGCCTTTGCTGTGTGAGACTCCTTTTGGCTTTGAAATGTCAAGTGAACCACAGCTTATCAGTTCTCATTTATTGTTCTTAGCTGGATCTTCTTTTGCAAGTGACTGTCCTTTTTGCTATCTTGATGTAGATTGCCAGGATCAAGATTTTTAAGAGGATTGTTCCAGTCGCAAACTGGGACACTCTTCTGTGGATTTCCCTGTGATGTCATCTAGTAACATAAACTTCTTTTCTTTCTGATAAGACAACCTTGACCCTGATCTAAAAGCCGGTCTAGAAGTGAGCGGTTCTAAACTATTAGCTGTACATCAGAGTGTCCTTGTTTCTTCTTTTGTAGGGGTTTCTCTTAGCAGTTGTTTTAATCAGAGGCCAGTTAAGCACAACTTGATGTACTTTTCCGAAGGGAAGATTTGGGAGCCTGAATGTAGGCATTAGGCAACCACTAAAGTGCAGTTGTACCTTGAAGCCTTTAATGAAAATGTACAGGAAGTGTCAGCATACGTAGGGGTATGATTGGGTGGGTGAATTTTTATCTCCACGTAGGCAAGTGATGGGGAAAAAGTAATACTTTAGTTTTCTTCTTGCCTCTGCTACTCTCAGATCTAGCTGGCTTCTGTTGAAAGAAAGGATCTGTGGAGTCTAGCCATCAAAGTGATAGCTTCATCATGCCTGGATGTCACTATGGCATAGTGGAGAAACTGTTGGGGCAGGGAGTTCTGACTTTCTCCTAGTGGTATTGTTCATGCTGCTGTCGTAGAATACTTGTACTCCAAAAATAACTCAAACAATGGTATCTTGAGGTTTGGTTTCTATCATGCCTTTTACCATGTTTGCTCAGTTTACAAGTAGGTATGGCTTTTGTGATCACGGGTTGTGGCAGTTCTGCCTGTTGATGCAAGAGTGAAGCTGGGATTTTTCTCTAACTGTGGCCCCTTCTGGGTCAGAGTTAACTAACAGTTGACTCTGCTGGGCTAGCAGCTAGAACTCTTGGTTTGTTGTTTTTCATTGTAACCTAAGCAAGTAGAAGCATCTGAAACTCACTTCTGGATTGCTCTTCCAGAGCTGCCATCCAGAGCATCAGTAGAGTGCATTTGGGAGCAAGTTTGACTCCATCACTCAAACTTCCTGTAGTGAGCTATTGCTTTTCTTTTTCCTTCCTGCTCCAATCCCTGCACAAATTCTGTACAGGAGTCGACATCTGTGTAGAGATGAAGCAAAAAGGATCCTGCAGCTCCTCTCATTTATCCCGTTCTACCCAGATGTTCTTTGTACATTACAGTGCTTCCTTATTTTGTGGCAGAATTTTAACACTCTTTCTTGTGCTCTCTCTAGTTGACCGTATTGTTGGGCTGGATCAGGTAGCTGGTATGTCAGATACTGCATTGCCAGGGGCCTTTAAAACCAGGAAGGGTATGTTCCGGACAGTGGGACAGCTCTATAAGGAACAGCTGGCTAAACTGATGGCTACCTTGAGAAACACCAACCCCAACTTCGTCCGTTGCATTATCCCCAACCATGAGAAAAAGGTAAAGATGGTTACAGCAGCACAGCTCGTGCAGCCTCACAGAGGCTTCCTGGGTTACTCTCTTTCGTCAGGTTTTGCAAGAGATCTTGGAGGTTCTGTTTTCTCAGGATATCTTTTTAAGGTCATTGCAAATAAACCAAAATTTTGTAGACTGATCTTTGCGGGTCTTAAGGTGGCATAAAGGTTTCAATTGCACCTAACTGGAAAAGACAGACCTGTCTGCTTCACAAAAAAAAGAGGGGGAAAACCATTTTGTAAAAGCTTTGTGGTATTTATAAAATATACTTCTTCCTCACTAGGCTGGAAAACTAGATCCTCACTTGGTCCTTGACCAGCTTCGCTGTAATGGAGTGCTGGAGGGGATCCGTATTTGTCGGCAGGGTTTCCCCAACAGAGTTGTATTCCAGGAATTCAGGCAAAGGTAAGACCTAGAAAAGCTTCTGCAGCTGTTTCTCCCCTCGCAAAGTGAAGGCATAAGTGCTGAATGAAGTATTCTATTGCAAGTGGAGTGATACTGTTTTCAAAGGCAGCACACCCGTCCCTTGGTATTCCCTGGCACAAAGCCTCCTGAAAGCATCTTTGACTTTCTGTAGTAAGCCTGTGGTTAAGGTGAGGTGTAGAGGACCCCATTGAAGACTGCTGCTTCATACTGTGTTGTTTAGAGAGGAGGAGCTGGGGGTTTTTTATTTGATTGTTTGTTTTCTTCTGTTGTTTTTTTTTTCTCTTCTTGAACAAGACCATAGCTCTCCAACTCCTAACGGCATAGGAACGCATTGCTGCCTTCTTTCTGTTGTTGCTTTCTAATATACTCGTGTAACTTGTCTAATGGTTTCTCCTTTTCAGATATGAAATCTTAACTCCAAATGCAATTCCCAAAGGATTTATGGATGGAAAGCAGGCTTGTGTGCTGATGGTAAGACTCCCAGAAACTCTACTTGAACAAAATAAATGTTGTGGGTATGGTATGGAAATCAGAGTTGTGCATGTTAAATAGGTCTTGTACTTGACCAACATTCCCAAGTCTGATGTTTTGCCTGAGAGTAGGGTGTAAAAATCTTTCTCTTGCCTTCACAGACGGAGGCTTCTGACTAGCCTGAGGTTCAGTAATCCGAAGCCAAGAGGATCTTTGTTTCCACAGATGCATACTCTTTGAGATTCCAGTAGTATTCATGGAATCAAAATGCTTAAAAGCATTCATGTTCTCTTTAGCGCGTGCTTAAAGTGGGAGCTTCAACAAACTCTGTAATAGCTTTCTGAGGACATCCTTTCGCTGAAGGCTCCAATTAATTCCTGCAGAATTGCCTACTGCAAAGGGAAAGCTTTGGCTCTGTAGCTTGAAGACTAGGGGACACTGACTTTTTTTTCTATCTTAAAGGAGTATCTCTTACTCCTCTTAACCGGTATAAGTGTTGACAGCAAATCCTTTAAAAGATGGGAAAGTTGGAGTGTGGTGGTTTTTGGTTGTTTGGGTTTTTTTCTGACAAAGATTAGGACTGGGAAAAAATATAAGGGATCAGCTGTTGTGTTTCCTTTGGGAAAGGAAGAGAGCTCTTGATACTAGGCTTACGTTCCTCAGCATCCTTGTAGTAACTGGGTACTTGATGTTGTATTAAACAGTGCTTTCTGTCATATTGTCTGTCTCTGGTTAACCTCTGCTTCATGCTGTGCTTGGCTGAGGTCCAACCCTTCTAATTGGGGCAAGACTTTATCTGGAGCTAGCAACTTTGGTTGGCCTGAGTCACTTATTGTAGGGAAAGGGTATCTTGCAGCCACTACACGCAAATATGTTTTGTGATATTTCACCTGAAGCAGTCTTTGCAGGAGATGAATTCTTCTCTCTTTTCTCTCATTTTAGATCAAAGCATTGGAGCTGGATTCCAACCTTTACCGAATTGGGCAGAGTAAAGTGTTTTTCAGAGCTGGAGTCCTTGCTCATCTTGAAGAAGAGAGGGACTTGAAGATCACAGATGTCATTATTGGCTTCCAAGCATGCTGCAGAGGCTACCTGGCCAGAAAGTAAGGACCGTATTTTGTAAAATACATTATAAATGTGTTTCCCCATTCAGATACAAGTTTATCATCAAAGAAGCTAAATAGAAATTATTTTTTTTGTCAGAAAGGCCATGATTTATTTGTTGTTTATAACAGTTGATAGTGTTTTAGGTTCTTCTGATGTCTGTAATGCCTGACTTCTGGCACCTGCAAGAAAAGAAAGTCTGTGTGATGTTTTCCCACATAGTACCAGATCAGAGAAGTCTGTTCCTCTGCTCTGTTCTGTAGGAATACCATACAGCAGTCAAGGTTTTTGACACAAGTGCTGCAAATTGTAAATATGAAAATATTAAAGTCTTTCTGAAGTACTGATCCAGGAGGTGTAGGATTTCTCTTAACCTATTGGGTAGGACTGCAAATCACACAGTTCTAAAACCAAAGTATTATCTGTCAGACTGGCAGGAAAACACATCTCTGTTTCAGATCTTGCTTTTTTGAAGTCAAAATAGTGAGGATTTGCATATTAGAAAACATTAGGGAAAAGCTTCAGGATATGGAATAAGGAAAACTAACCACTCTTACTTGAGCAGAAAAAAACTTGAAAAGGTAGAAGTAGTTCACTAGAAATGTTTGGTTTGTGGTATTTCTTGTTTGTTTGTTTTACAGGAGGGAGATACCTAGAGTAAAAATGTAGTGGGATCTTAAGAGGGAGCTTGGTGGAGACAATCTGGTGCTGTTACAGGTTCCTTTGTCTGACCTCCACTTACTTTGCAGGGCCTTTGCCAAGCGCCAGCAGCAATTGACAGCCATGAAAGTGCTTCAGAGGAACTGTGCTGCCTATCTGAAACTGCGGAACTGGCAATGGTGGAGGTTGTTCACCAAGGTAGGATTTTTCTCTTTGCTTTTGACAGTTTGGCTGCAATTTCAGCTTCTCAGGTTGAACCAGAGCACAAAGCCTGTTTCCTCTATGACTGAGCTGGCTTGCAACTACAGCTTGAGTCATTAAGGCAGAGAATATCATAGTGTGTTTTATAGCTACGCAGTGTGCCCGCTTAAAACAAGTGCAAGGCTCTAGCCAAGTAATGTTTTCCACAACACTTTTCTAAATGTAGGGGATTTCTTGCTTTTTAGCTGTTAAGACCTTGCAGCTAAATGAGAGTTGAGACCAGGGTTTAAACTTTTGTTCTCTTTGCTATGAGATGACTTCCAAGGTCTTTTGATGGGGAAGCATGGAGATGGATGTTGTTTGGGGTTTGGTGGTGGGGTTTGTTTGGGTTTTTTTGCTTGTTTGTTTTTTTTTACTTTGTTTGTTTTTTAACTTACACTGACCTACCTGCAAATTTCCCCACTGCATGGCAAGTTCTTTATTTACTACTTAGCCTTTAAGGGTGTGGAATTTCTCTTTTCTGATGCATCCCACCCTGGAGGAAAAGTTAGGCAGGCAGAAAGTGTGTGGAGTAGAAAATGCCTAGCTCTTTGTGAATCCTCCTAGTGTTCACCACAAAACTACTGGTCAGTCCTTCAAAGATAACACTTAGCTACAACGTTGTTTTATCCAGTGCTTGTCCAGTACAAGAGCATTTCTTCGTGCTTGCTCTCTTCCTTATACGTGTCTCATTCTTCTGGTTTCCCTTTCAGGTGAAGCCCCTTCTGCAAGTAAGCAGACAGGAAGAGGAGATGATGGCCAAGGAAGAAGAACTAATAAAGGTCAAGGAGAAGCAGCTAGCTGCAGAAAATAGACTGAGTGAGATGGAGACCTTCCAGGCCCAGGTGAGTTTGCAAATCTCATGTGTAAGGCTTATTCTCTCTTTACCTGGCCAACTGCTTAAGAACAAGCACTTAAACTGTGTTTTGATATTTAGCTTTTGATTGGCAGCAGGAGACTGCTGCAGCAATTGAGACTGTAACTGTGGAACACAGAAGCATATAACTTTACCTAACACAGATTGCTAAGTGCTTTGGTAAATTCAGAGATTGTCTTATTTCTGGCTTTGTGTCCGATGTAGCTAATGGCAGAGAAGATGCAGCTGCAGGAACAGTTGCAAGCAGAAACTGAACTCTGCGCTGAAGCTGAGGAGATAAGAGCCCGTCTGACAGCCAAGAAACAAGAACTGGAGGAGATTTGTCATGACCTGGAAGCACGGGTGGAGGAAGAGGAAGAACGGTGTCAACATCTGCAGGCTGAAAAGAAGAAAATGCAGCAGAACATCCAGGTAATGCCTTAGGAATGCTGTCTCTTGTCACTAAAGAGGGCAATAAGGGTTAGAGTCACTCCTTTGTTTCAGTTTGAAGGGAACTGGGGGGGAGAGAGAGAACAAAACAAAATAAAACCAACAACAAAAAAGATTTTTCTATCGTATCTGTGAAACAGCGATTCTGGTGCTGAGCTGAAGGCACTCAGCCAATCATCTGGAATGAGCTGTTCCTTCTTGAAGAAGATGGCCACTTGTCAACTAATGAGACAAGCCTTTGCTTTGGTGTTTTAGGACTGGTAGCATTCTTCTTTGCAAAATAACATTGTTTATTCTGCTAGAAAACTTGTGTATTAGAATGCAGTATGTTGCGTTAAGTCATGACAGAGATGTCACTCGGAAGTGCTAACAGGACCTTGAAGGAAGGGTGAAAAAACCTTTCAAGATGTAGTATTATGACTGTGCTGTCACACTTGTTAGTGAGCAGCACTGACAAATGCCTTGCTTTTCTGTGGGTGTTGTGAAGGAGCTAGAGGAGCAGCTTGAAGAGGAGGAGAGCGCGAGGCAGAAATTGCAGCTAGAAAAAGTGACCACAGAGGCCAAGCTGAAGAAACTAGAAGAAGATGTGATAGTTCTAGAAGATCAGAATCTCAAATTGGCCAAGGTAAGGCTCCTGTAACTTTTTAGACAGGCTGAAGATGCACAGGTGCTCCTCCTGGAGCCACCCACTTAAAGCTGATCTTTCCCCTGTTACAAGGAGGCTTTGGGATGAATTCAGTCTTGTCTTTGACAGCTCTGAGCTGAAGTTTTGAAATCACCTCCCTGCCCGTGTTCTTTACAAGTCAGTATTGTATGATATTTAAATAGCCTTGACTGAACAGTGATCCACGTTGTTATGCTAAACAGGATTAAGTTATTACATAGACAGGTTTCCCTTTCAGCTTTGAAGGGGCTATCAAACACACATCTTTAACTGTTTATTTGAATATTGTCTGTAAACCTGGAAGGATTTCTGTTGTTCCAAATTGCCTTGTAGCAGAAGTAGGCACTCACAACATTGTCATCTTTAAGCACAGTCAACTCTGGAAAATTCTGTAATTCCAGCAGCTGCTTTGACACTGCCTTCTCAATTCTGCAGGAAAAGAAACTGTTGGAAGACAGAATGTCTGAATTTACAACAAACCTGACAGAGGAAGAGGAGAAATCTAAGAGTTTAGCCAAACTCAAGAATAAGCACGAAGCCATGATCACAGACCTTGAAGGTGAGTTTACGTTGGTTGGTTTTTGGTTTGTATGGTTTTTGTTGGTGTTTGTTTTTGTTTTGTTTTTAAGGCAGATCCTGCAAAAGACTTACCTGTTTAGTTTTAGATGGTTTCTTATTAAAATTTATTGAACTTCAGCCTCATTTCTAGAGTTTCAGCCCTCTCCAGTTCCTGAGGGGTTAAACATCAGCCTGCAGTGTGTATGCTATTGATTGGTTTGATAGTGCAGTGTGTATGCTATTGATTGGTTTGATAGGGCTGTTCAGTGACTGGCTGAAGGTTATCTGCCTTGTCAGCTGAGCCCTTGATCGAAATAAAAATCCTCTCCAAACAAGCAGGCCAATGGAGAAGAGAGGCTGGTTCTCTTTCTTCTCCTGCTGTGGAGGTGTCTCCACTTTTCTACTTCCAGCAGCATCCATCTGTCAGGGTTAGTGCTGTCTCTGATATCCTCTTGGCACAAGTTCTTCAGAGTTCAAGCTAGAGGCACTTCATCTGGAAACTGCCTGGGCTGGCACAGCAGGAGCCAGCCTATTTAGCTTCAGTAAAGGGAGGGCAGACCTTGTGTTCAGCATCACTTAAAGTGTGCCTGTGTGGTGTGGGGGTTGGAGAGGCTGGCATTACACTGGCATTGTTTATTACAGTGCAAGAGGGGAAGGAGGTTTGGCTGTAAGATGAGGGAAAGGGAAATTTCCCAGATATGTTTTGAGGGCAAAATATGGGGGCAGTTGCATGTACAGGTCCTGACAGAGTTAGGACAGTTGGACAGTTGTGTTATTAGGAAAGAAACTATTGCTTAAGCAGCTTTATTTTCTCTGGTTGTACCAATGTTCTTTGAGTTTGTGTCGTTCATGTAACTTAGCGTGTGTCCATCTCCATCAGAACGTCTGCGACGTGAAGAAAAGCAGAGGCAAGAATTGGAAAAGACTCGGCGAAAGCTTGAAGGGGACTCCAGTGATCTGCATGACCAGATTGCTGAGCTGCAGGCTCAGATTGCAGAACTCAAAATGCAGCTGGCTAAGAAGGAAGAGGAGTTGCAGGCAGCCTTAGCTAGGTGAGAACCTGACCTGTGGAGTCCAGAGACCACCGGGTTGGAAACTATTTCTTGTCTTGTGTCCTTTTGGAATAGAGACTACATTAAATCTGTGGCTGTTGTGTTTTGGCCAGTGGGCTGTTAAGATCCATGTCCTTAGCATCAGAGCTCTTTGGCTGCTGCTCGGTGCCACACTCTGTACAGAACTAGACAATGTAATGTGCACTGCACACCATTCACTGGAGCAGTAACATTTCAGAGGGGATTAAAAAGTAGTGGCAATACACCGTGTCTCTGGTAGTTGCTATATCCATCTATTCAGTAAAGTGTCCAAATTCCGATGTAAAATGGCACTTTCTCATCTGCTTTCTTCTCCTGTCAGTCTCTGTCTGTCCCCTTCTTTAAGGTAAGTAATTGTGCTCTCTTGAGTACTGAGAAATAGAATTTAGGATTTGTAGAAGATGTATGGCTCAAAGTTTGAATGTAATATTGTAGAGCTGACCAATGCAGCTTTATTTTCTTGATGATTCCTGGTAGGAGAGGTGGTTTTAATTTACATATGGTTTAAATCTGGCTCTGACCAGAACCCTATGTTGAACGCAGGGTGGAAGAGGAGGCAGCTCAGAAGAACATGGCCTTGAAAAAGATCAGGGAACTCGAATCTCAGATCACTGAGCTGCAGGAAGACCTGGAGTCAGAGAGACAATTCAGGAATAAAGCTGAAAAACAGAAGCGGGATCTGGGAGAAGAGCTGGAAGCATTGAAAACAGAGCTGGAAGACACGCTAGATTCTACCGCTGCTCAGCAAGAGCTCAGGTAACTCCACGTATGGCTGCGTTCTCTGTCTTGGTTTTGGTTTTGACTTTTCCTCTCCATGGTATCTAAATGGAATTTGTAAATTTTGCAGGTCAAAGAGAGAACAAGAAGTAACGGTTTTGAAGAAGACCCTTGAAGACGAGGCAAAGACTCATGAGGCTCAAATCCAAGAGATGAGGCAGAAACACTCCCAAGCCATTGAAGAGCTGGCAGAGCAGTTAGAACAAACCAAACGGGTATGTGGAACAGAAACCATCAGGCTAAAGTGGCCCACCTCCCTGAAGTGATAGCCGCTCTATGACCGCGTCTTAAAGCTGCAGAAGAACAAGTGTTTGTGATCCCCAGCTTCTGATACATGTGCTTTTCTTCCCTTGGTAGATCTATGAAGCATGCATGAAGTTGTTTTAAATAGCTGCATTCATTCTTTTTCCCTATCAGGCATGTTATACTGCATGGCCAAGATGTTCTTGTTGCTGCTACTGTCTGTTGACCTGTACGGCCTTAAGTTTTCCTTTAATTTGGGAATCCTATGGTGCAAGACTATCTCCTGTGATGCTGTCTTCTCTGTTGTCTCCTGCTTGTCAGTCACAAGCTGTTCAAATTGTTTCTTCCTGAGTAAGCAGTCTATAACTTAACTGCTAAACATGCAACTTTAGCTTGCTTATTTGGAAAAAACCCAACAAACCCCTCAGAGGAAGGATCCTGCCATCGATAAAGTCTCAGAGGGTTTCTGTGGTTTTGTTTTGTTTTTCCTCTTCAGGTGAAAGCAAATCTTGAGAAGGCAAAACAAGCTCTGGAAAGCGAGAGGGCTGAACTATCCAATGAGGTGAAGGCTCTTCTGCAGGGCAAAGGGGATGCTGAGCACAAGCGGAAAAAAGTAGATGCTCAGCTCCAAGAACTGCAGGTGAAATTTACAGAAGGCGAAAGAGTGAAGACAGAACTGGCTGAGAGGGTTAATAAACTGCAGGTGAGTGGCATGGGTTTTTTTCTTAGCCCTGGGCTGAATCAGAAGCTACAGAGAAAAGGTCATAGTGTGGTACCTGCCCATAGCTAGTTCAAAAATCTTGTTCCTCCTGAGGATAAAGTTCCTATAAAAAGCAAATCCATGGTTTGTTTCCTCAAGCATTACGCCAACTCTTTAATTCATTGCCAGGGCAGGACGTGTGGATTGATGTTGCTTCTCATGAGCAACCCTGAGAATGGGAAGTAACCAGTTTCCATCTGACTTCTGTAAGCCTTAAAGCATCAGCGTGCCTGTGCCCCTTCAGCACACGGCAGTTTGTACAGTGCAGTGCTGTAAACATTCAGCTGCTTGTGGACCTGCAGTGGCACAGACAGGCTGACAGTTGTGTAACTAATTTGTAAGGCAGTCTTGAAGCTTTGTAATGTGGTCGGTGGTGATGAGGAGTGACTGAAGGGCAATGTGGAAATTCAGGGTTTCCACCCCCTTTTCTCCAGGGGAACAGCAAATCCCTTTGACTCCCACAGAGCATTGTCTTCTGCCCTCTTCTTTATGAGGATTGTTATTAGAAGTGGAGCACTGCTGGTGTGTGCGCTATCTTTCGGAGTGTGAAAATGTGATTTTGAGACTCTGGCTACAGTCTGGCAGATAATGTAAAGTAGAAGAGAGTTAGGTTAACAGAAGCTTTAAAAATTCATGCCAGGCTGTAGTCCTTCAAAAGAAAAAAAAAAAGAAAAAGAAAGAACAAAGCAACCAAAACTTATTTCACTTGTGGGTCTTGTAGCTCCTCACCCGTTCCTGGCTTTTATTTTCCTGATGCAGTTAATGACTGATACTCTGGTCTCTCCTTCAGGTGGAGTTGGACAATGTCACAGGTCTTTTGAACCAGTCTGACAGCAAATCAATCAAATTGGCAAAGGATTTCTCTGCTCTGGAATCGCAGCTTCAGGATACGCAGGTGAGAGCTTTGGGAGCCAAGACATTTATTTCATGTGTGGTGCAGCCGGTGTCCATTAGAAATCCTTAAAGTGAGAAATCACTCTGGATACCATTAAATACCAGATATGCAACACTTCAAAGGATTGGGTCAGGCTGTTTTTTTGCTAAGGGGTTTATACTGTGTGGCATTGAGAGCATTTTTACAGAAACAAGCTGTTTCTGCTTCCTCAGTATGTGGAACATGGTTAACTTTTCCCTGTCTTAGATGTAGAAACCCTTCTCTACCACGTTTCTACGTGAGAGTTCTGTAATTCTAGAACTGCTCTGGAATGCTATGTTCTTGTTTGAGATCTTCACAGTCAGTATTTGACAGGGTTTTTGTGTGTGATGTTGCGAAGTTTGTGAAGTGAGGGAGAAAATCATTTCCCGGTGGATGCTGGGGAAGTGATGAATTAAAATAATTCCATACTTTTCCAGGAAAAAAAAAATCATGCTCAGTCTTATACTTTGGGATAAACCAACTTATTTACTGTAAATAAACCAATTCTATCAACTGGAAATGCAGTTATTAGAATAGGACTCTCTGGGTAAAGCACGGAGTACCAAGCAGAAGGTTGGAAGGGAAAGGAGGAGCTCACCAAACCTCAGACACTAAATAATCTTGCACATCATTGATGTTCTGTCTGCTTCCTACCCATCCTAAAAATCAGACTCAAAGACAGTGCATGATACAAAAAACTGTGCACCAGTTTGAAAACCAGTCTTGCTGGTCTCTACAGATCCTTCAGCTCAAGCACTGGCAGCATTAAGTGGGTAAAGATTGTTGGGACATGACCAGTGTCTTACAAGTCTGTTAAGAGCAACATTGTTCTTAACTGTGCTAAAAATCACTCTAGACTGTCTGGTGTTTGGTTTTTTTTTTTTTTGCTTGACTCTTGTAAAAGTTCTGTAGCAGAGTGGAGTCATGCTATTGTTAGGAAAGATTTTAAGGCTTTACATGCTACACGGAGGATTTCAGAAAGGACTGTGGATGTTTTTTGTATTCAAGTAGTGTTACTTTCATCATTAGAGAGTACAAGAGAATAAGGCATTTCTGAATATTTTGTTTCTGTACTGTCTCACTGGAAGACAATTGCTTAAATCCTGTCTTCAGTGTCTTATCTGTGAAATAAGTTGCATACTTCAACACAACTTCAAAAGTACTCTTTCTGGAGAGAGTGGGTGAGGACTCTGAGCTTTTTAAAGACAAGGAGCAGTGCTGAATTCCACTGGGGTGTTTGCTTTACAGGAGCTGCTGCAGGAGGAGACTCGCCTAAAACTGAGCCTTAGCACTAAGCTGAAGCAAATGGAGGATGAGAAGAACAGTTTTAAAGAGCAACTGGAAGAAGAGGAGGAGACAAAGAGAAACCTGGAGAAACAAATCTCTATTCTTCAGCAACAGGTACAGAGTCTGCATTCCATGAAGCAATGACTTTGGAGCAGAAGTGTAAATGCAGGTCTGTCTCAAAGAAGTGAAGTCTAAATGCAGAATTGTCTTCTAGTAACAACCTTTTCTGGGAAAGGGTGGTCCTGCTCGTTTGAGTGAGAGAAGAAATGAAGAGGTTTCTGATGATAATCATATGAACTGCTTATAGATTTCTACCCAGGAATTCCTTTGGGAATTCAGCCATATAGGACTATTTGAGGGGGGGAGTAGTACCTTCAGAAATGAGCAGAGTTGTTTCTTCAATCTCTGGTGCCAGGAAGCTACATATGGAGTCATCTGTGGTGTGGCTTCATATGCAGTCTTTCTTTCCTTTCCTTCAGGCAATGGATGCAAAGAAGAAGATGGATGATGGCCTGGGCTGCCTTGAGTCTGCAGAGGAAGCCAGGAAGAAGCTGCAGAAGGACCTGGAGGGCTTAAGCCAGCGTTATGAAGAGAAGACAGCTGCATATGACAAGCTGGAAAAAACAAAGACCCGCCTGCAGCAAGAGCTGGACGACCTCGCTGTGGATCTTGATCATCAGCGGCAGATCGTTTCCAACCTAGAGAAGAAGCAGAAGAAGTTTGATCAGGTATGACTTCAGTCACTGGTTGTTCAGATAGGCTCATCTTACCATGGAATCATAGACTGGTTTGGATTGGAAGGGACCATTAAGTTCCAACCTTCCTGCCATGGGAAATGACACCTTCTGCTGGACCAGGCTGCTTAGAGTCCCATCCAACACAGCCTCCCAAAGAGAGAACCTTTTATCTCAAGACCAAGATCAAGTTCAGAGTGTTGTTTGCATATCATCTTTGAGAGAATGTTGACATAATAATAGGTTCAAGGCTTAGGAAATCAGAAGTTTGTTCATTTGGGGTCAGCACAGTTCTTAAAGGTGGGATGGTGTGCTTCACTCTTTGAACCTGCACTTTCTTGATTCCTTTTATCTGTGGCAGATCACTATTAGGCAGTAATGCAAATATGCCAGCTTACCTTGTTGGAAAACTGTCAGTAATCTCTCAGAACACTGATGTTGTGGTTTTGTAGCTACTGGCAGAGGAGAAGAACATCTCTGCCAAGTACGCGGAAGAACGGGACCGTGCTGAGGCAGAAGCTCGTGAGAAGGAGACTAAGGCCCTCTCCCTGGCCAGAGCCCTGGAAGAAGCCATAGAGCAGAAAGCTGAGCTGGAGCGAATCAATAAACAGTTCCGCACAGAGATGGAAGACCTGATGAGTTCAAAGGATGATGCTGGGAAAAGTGTAAGTCTGAAGTTCAACTCTCTGTGCAGGAAATGTCACATGGGCAGTACTGAGTTTAATACTGCGGGAAGCTTGTGCTAGTGTGAGCTCAGAGGAATGTGGTCGAGAATACTGGACACATTGGGGTGTGTGATTGCTATGTTTGTGTTACATTAGGAAGTGGGAAAAATGGGTTGGAAGAGCCTGGAAATGACCCAAATTAGGTAGTGGCAAACTGAAGATTAACTGGTATTGTTGTGGGAGATAGGATGGTGTGTGAGCCTGCTGTGTAAAACACAGAGATCGGCCAGGTAATGGAAGACAGTAGCCCAAATATTTCAAGACAAAAAAAAAAAAGTGATTAGCTGGAAGGAAAAAATAAAAAAATTTTTTAAATTGAGAGGCCAAAAAGTATTTCCTTGAGTTTTATCAGATCCAGAGGTCTTCAGCTCTGAGAAGCCTGCAGTAGGTCAGGACAGGGCTAACAAATGCCTTTCTCTTGCTTCCCACCACCACACGTACATGACCAGAACTAACAGGCAATCGTGATTCACCCTGGCAGCCGAGCAGCTGGCTGTGAGGGGTGTCTCTGCCCTAACACAAGGGACAGACGCAGTGTTCTTGTATCCTCTCTTACATGAGCTGTGTCTTGCTCTTGGGATTGGTGAAATTGTCCGTCCTTTTTGAGAAAGCCTCATGTGTGGTACTGTGCTGTAGGTCCACGAGCTGGAGAAGGCAAAGCGAGCCCTTGAGCAGCAGGTGGAGGAGATGAAGACACAGCTGGAAGAGCTGGAGGATGAACTGCAGGCCACAGAGGATGCCAAACTGCGGCTAGAAGTGAACCAACAGGCCATGAAGGCACAGTTTGAGCGGGACCTCCTGGGACGTGACGAACAGAATGAAGAGAAGAAGAAACAGCTGATTAGACAAGTAAGAATTGCTCTGTAAATCCTGAAAGTGTTCCGTACACAAAGGGACTTGTGTCCAAAGGCAGTTAGACAGACACTGCCAATCCACTGATCCTTGTAGCTCTTTGGGCAGTGCTGCAAGGCTGCGAGAGACTTTCCCCCTTGCGTGCATGGCTGTTCAAACAGCCTTTGTCTATCAAAGGAACCCGTGTGGCTTTATTAGTGAGGAATGTTAGCCCCATCCCCCTGCCAGGAAGAATGAAAACAAGTCCCATGCTTCACACTTGCATCCAGTTTGAAAGGGGGATGCGAAGAGCAGCCGTTGGGAAAGGAAGGAGCTGGGATGCTGATGCCTGTTTGTCTCCATACAGGTGCGGGAGATGGAGGCCGAACTGGAAGATGAACGAAAACAGCGCTCCATTGCTGTAGCTGCCAGGAAGAAGCTGGAGATGGACCTGAAGGATTTGGAAAGCCATATAGACACTGCTAACAAGAATCGTGAAGAAGCCATCAAGCAGCTCCGCAAACTGCAGGTGAGGTGCTGCAGCTGTAGAGCATTTGCCTGGGGAGATGAGATACCAAGTTTTGCCGCAGGAGAACCGTGTGTCAGTGTCATGAGAGCAGCAGAACCTTGTAGCAGTTAATCTCCAAAGATGTATTGGCATTTGGGATAGCCTTCCAACTATCTGATCTGCCCCTTCACTTCCTGGAGACAAGCTGTAGGGAAAGTACACTCCAGTGCTTGTCTCATGCCAATGGTTTTGGAAGGGATTAGGGAATTGCAAAGCTAGAGGGACTTAAATATCACTTAGGCCTCCCCCTGCCCCAAGAGAGTTCTGTTACTCCTTTGTAATTCCTACAGGTATTTGGCCGATCTGTTCTTAGGAAGAAACTGCAAATCCTCCCTAGGTTGTCCATTCCATTGCTTCGCTGGAAAGTTTCCTCTACCCTCCCTATGTCTGAAAAGATTTTCTTTCTTCTGGTGATTTAAGCATTTCTGTTTGCTCCCATTACTGTTTCCCCTCACCACTTGTGATGGAGAAAAGGATGATTCCTTTTCTTTTTACAGCAACCTTTTTGGCAGCTGAAGATTAACGAATCCCCTTTCTGTTTCCTTCTCCGTGCTTCCCATAAGATAAACAAATCCAATTTCTTAATGTGGATGCTCTGAAAATCATTTGGTTTTTGTTGTCCCTTTTCAGGCACAAATGAAGGATTACATGCGGGAACTGGAGGACACACGTACTTCCAGAGAAGAGATCTTGGCACAGGCTAAAGAAAACGAGAAGAAATTGAAGAGCATGGAGGCAGAGATGATCCAATTGCAGGAGGTAATGGAATATCCATGAAAGTCAAGAGTTTCTTAGTTTTCTTTTGCCAAGAACTAGATGCTGTAGTCAAAGATGGAGTGGCTATATCCTTTCTTTTGTACTTCTGCTCTGCTCAGATACAAAGACCACTTCAAACTGCAGAACAGACAGCTGTGATAAAAGTGTGGAAAACAAAGCTGTGGTGTGGGTGGGGAACAGACCCTGTCTTTTAATTAAGTCTTGATCTAGCTAGAGACCACACCACCCATTACCAGCAACTCCTTTTTCCCATGCTGCATTAATTGGTAGCTTCCCACTGGATCACTGACCATCCCATTTTCATTCCAGGAACTTGCAGCTGCTGAGCGTGCCAAGCGCCAGGCCCAGCAAGAAAGGGATGAGCTGGCTGATGAGATTGCCAACAACAGTGGTAAAGGGTGAGTAATGCCCCCTGTTTGAGGGTGGAGGACCTGGTTTGAGAAAGTACTTTGCAGGCTTTAATTTTTATGTAGACTGCAGCGTGTGCTGCATCCTCTCTGCTCTTGAAAGACTGAGCTTATTTTGTAAAATTAGAAGCAGCGAGTTAACACCACCAAACTACTTTAATGCTTCTGTGCCCTGCAGAGCTCTGGCCATGGAGGAGAAGAGACGCCTGGAGGCCCGGATAGCTCAGCTGGAAGAGGAGCTGGAAGAAGAACAGGGCAACACAGAGTTAATCAATGACCGGCTCAAGAAGGCAAATCTTCAGGTACCCGTTCATGTGCCAGCAGGGGTTCTCTGCTCTGTGTGAACTGTCCAACTGTGTTCTGAGTAATGCCAGCTGCTGCTTTGTGCGTGGTATGGGCCCTCAGACGTCCATGTGTGTGAGCAGGATGAAACACCTGAATACTACAGTAGAAAAAAACAGGGTGGGCAGTCAGAGCTGATGTTCAGTGGCTGGTTTTGGTAATGTAAATCACTGGGTGGCTGGAACAATCTCCCAGGTTTATTAAGAACAAAAAAAAAACAAACCCAAAAATACACACACAAAGAAACACAACCAACCAATGAAAAAAAAAACAAAACACACACACAAAAAAACCCAAAACGCACACAAACCCCCCAACCCAACAACAACAAAATCAAACAAACTTCCTGTCCCCTTTTTCTGTATTAAGGCATTATAAGAAAGATCATATGTAGCGTGCTGAACAGTTCCACAATGTGTTTGGAAAATGACTTTTCTGCCAGTTCTGCACTTCTTCAGATGGCCTAACTGTATGGAATTTGTTAGGCTGCTATAGAAACCATGATCTTAATCTGCCCGTTCTCTGCTGTGCTTTATCTGCTTGACTTTGAGAGACAGGTGTGCTGGTGTTTTTAGTGCTCCAAAGCCAAGGAGTTAGGCTGATGGTTTCCCACATGACTTGTTCCCTTTGGCAGAGGAGAGGATTGTAGTTCTCTACTCAGTTGACTGTCAGACAGAGCCCTGGCTTGGAAGTGGGCTGAATTCTTGCCCTTTCACCTTTGAAAGTCGGTATTTTTAAGCAGCTTCATTGTACTGGAAGTCCTCAGACAGCAAATACCTGATAAACTGATGAAGTACACAGATTGGATCCACTGGCCTCAGGGTTTTTGTAATTTGCTAAGACTGGTAATTAAGTTAAGTGCCAAACAGTGGCCTTCACTCCAGACAGTGTTGTACATGATTGGCAAATTTAGCCCTAAGAGGAGGTTGATAAACCTGTTATTCAAGGAATTACTTTGAAAATCTGACTAAAGAAAGGTATTTTGAGAAGTGTTGTGCCTGCAGACAGCTCCCTCTGCCTCATAGTTACTCCAGGTATTCATCTCACCCTCAGGGTCCTTTTTTTTATGCATGGAGAAATAAATCAGCCTTTCAGGCTGGAGTGCTCGATATGCTGAGTACTGCTTTTCTCTGCAGATTGATCAGATGAACGCTGACCTGAATGCTGAGCGTAGCAACGCACAGAAGAATGAGAACGCTCGCCAGCAGATGGAGCGCCAGAACAAGGAGCTTAAGCTTAAACTGCAGGAGATGGAGAGTGCAGTGAAGTCCAAGTACAAGGCTACCATTACAGCCTTGGAAGCAAAGATAGCACAGCTGGAGGAGCAGCTGGACATGGAGACAAAGTATGTCCCCCTAGAAAATGCCTGTTTTACGAGCCTCTACTCTCTCTGGGATTTTAAGCTCTTCTGAATATTTTGGTTTGTCCGAGTAAGGGCTTCCCCCTAGGCACACTGGCTCCCATGGAAGGTTTACCAAGATCACTGTAGAGGCTTCTAGCTTTCTCCATTCCTAAAACTGCTCCCCTACTCTAGCTTCAAGAAGGGTCCTAGCCGTGTGAAATCAGATTTCTGGGAAACAGTGCCTCCTATCCCACTTTTCTTAATTTTAAGTTAGGAGGACTTCTGCTATCCTTCCCATTTCTAAATTACCCAAGTCAGGTCATCTCGTTGGGTGCAGAGGGAGACAAGCTCTTGTCTGAGCATCGCTGTATTTCCACGTAGGGAGCGCCAGGCTGCCAGCAAGCAGGTGCGGCGTGCGGAGAAGAAGCTGAAAGACATCTTGCTGCAGGTGGATGATGAGAGGCGCAATGCCGAGCAGTTCAAAGATCAGGTGAGTATTGTCACCTGCGGTTCTTGTCAGAGTCTTCTAGAGGTGGGATTTCCCTCCTGTGACCCAGGCTTTATCTGCGTGTAAGAGGCCTCTGGCATCAGCCTGCCTGTCGATTTCTGGTCTCTTCCTGCACTGTGATAATGACGAGATGACCCAGATGAACATGTGCTGCTTTTGAGGAAAAGCTGGGAGCTGTCAAGGCCTGGGCAGCTCCCTTCAGACAGGGAAGAGAGGACTTTGGAAACTGGGGGGGGTTTGCTGCTCTAACTACTGTGCTGTAACTCTCGGGAATCATTGATGGCTTATTTTTTCTTGCCCGTACACGCTCAGGCGGACAAGGCAAATATGCGCTTGAAGCAGCTGAAACGCCAGCTTGAGGAAGCAGAAGAGGAAGCCCAGCGAGCCAACGCGTCCCGCAGGAAGCTCCAGCGTGAGCTGGAGGATGCCACTGAAACAGCTGATGCCATGAATAGAGAAGTCAGCTCCCTGAAGAGCAAACTCAGGTAAGGGGAAGGGTTCGGTGTGATACCTCGGCGGGCAGTCCAGCGGAGTCTGGCTGTCACCGCTCGCGGCCTGCGGCAGACAGCATGGCCAGGTACTTCCTTACCTCTTCCCAGAGCCTCCCTGCCCGGTGAGGTCAGGGAAACCTTGTGTTGCTGACATTCTGTCTGTCCTTCCTAGGCGTGGGGACCTGCCGTTTGTCGTGACACGTCGAATTGTCAGGAAGGGTACAGGAGAGTGCTCCGATGAGGAAGTGGATGGCAAGGCAGATGCTGGTGATGCCAAAGCTACTGAATAAGCCCTCCCACTTGACCCAGGTCACGCATGATGCGTGACCCATCCACCCCCCGCTCCTCCATTGGACTTTCAACAAATCCTCTCCTCCTAAATTGGCTGAGGATCTGCAGAGCAAACCCAGCTCTGTGTATCTGGAGCCACTGGGCAACTATGTTCCTAGTTTCCTCCTCTTTCCAGTTTCCTAATCCTCTTTGTATTTAATGCCAAAGAGTCGGGGCTCTGAAATCTGACCAGCAGTTTGGCCCCTACAGAGGCCTGTAGAACTGTCTGTGCCACGTCTGCTGGTGAATCCTTACACAGTTCGGAGGGAGTGGGATTAGGGAAAGATTATTTTTTGCTGTAAATCTCCTTTTGTCTTTGATTCTAGCTGCAGGGAAGCTCCTTCCTGTATTCTTTCCCCTCCCTCTTTGTTTGCTTTCGGCAATCATGTTCAGTGACCTCAGACTTCTGCCTCTTTTAATCTGCCCACCCACGTGGTTTTGGGAGCAGTTTCAGGAAAAATGGTGTGCTTTGGCCATGGCAATTTGCCCTTTCTTTTTTCACATGTTTCCAGGGAGGGGTGAAGAGGGAAGCTCCTCTCGGGACCAGTTACCTGGAGGACTTGCCAAAGTTGTCTATTTTTTTAATTAATTTTTTTTTAATTTTTCCCTCTTCTTATTTTTACTGTCTGGACAGATCTCTGAAGTGCAATGATGTCCTGTTAGTGTCTCTGCCTCTGAGCGGTTTCATCTAAGGTAGTGTGGACCAGTAGTTAATGACAGGCTGGGGAAGCAGAACAATGTCCTTGTGCTTGTCTGAGAAATCTCTGGGGGACCAAATCTATTTAATGGTAATAGACAGAATCTAGGGGAATTTAATAGGGTAGTGGACAGAGGGTGGGGATAAGGGGAAGGAAATCCCTCTTTTATTGACATGTCCAAGCCTCTTGCACCTGCTCTGTAACCAGGGGTTGGGATTAGTTATTGTGCACCATTGACTAAGAGTATATTAAAAACCCTTTAATCTGCACAGATATATGTAAGGCCTTTGTATCTCTCGTAATAAGTAATTAAGAAAAATAAAAAATAAAGGTCTTTATCACTGCCTTTCTATTGGGACCATGGTTATATAGAGATAGTCTTTACTTTTCTACACCATACACTGGTTGCTGGATTTACCTATATTCTTAACCATATTGTATATGCTGCATTTAGATCTACTTATGAGCAAAGTAAAAATAATTAAATATGAAGCACCATACTGTATGCCTGAAGCTCTCTAAATGCAGAAGCCTCGTGTCCCAATTGCTGTCACAGAAAAAGAAAAAACAAATACTTTTTTTTATATAATAAAAGTGCCTTAGCATGTGCCTCAGCTGTGTGTCACCACTACAGTCAGTAATGGTTTTACTGGTGCTCCACTGATGTTACCAATAAAGATTATCCATTGTGCTGCAGTCCGTGTGCCTGTGTTGCCGTTCCCTCCTTCCCTAGGTGCGGGGCAGACCCCTGCGGTGTCACCAGAGCACTGGCCTGTCCCTTCAGCGGCGCTGCCGAGCGACTCCGCAGCTGAAATTGGGTGTTCCAGTGCCGTCGGCGGCCGGCGGCGGGTTTTGGGAGGGAGATAATGCACCTCCTCCTTGTGCTTTCAGAGAGCTGCCTGCTCAAAGTGTGAGGCTGTGAATTTGAACCGAGCTAGTGCTGTTCTTGGGCTGAAGACGGCATTTCGGAGCCTGTAACTAGCACTTGTGCAAATCCACGCCCTCCTTCGCTTTTGTTTCCAGTCTCTGGAGTCACTGGAAGGTAAGGTTAGCGGAGGAGGTGATAGGTAAGTCTAGAAGTTTAGTTTACCAAGGGATTGGCAAAGCTGCGTTTCACTTAGTTTCTGGAAACGAGCCGGAAGATTTTTTTCCCTTATGTTTCTGCCAGAAATTGGATAAGGAACTTGCGGCTGTTTTCATCTGCTGGTCCTGGTCCCTTGAACTGCCGCAGGCGCTGGTGTGCTCTGGTGCTACAACCACGGCAACACCAGCACCTGGTGACTGTAATCTCATCCTCATCCTGGCTTGGCAGATACTCAAACCTCGGTGAGGAAGCCGGAGTTAGAAGTTGTGGCTGGGGCTGGGTCAGACCCTGTGGGTGGCAGGGACATTACCCAGGCTGCAGCCTTTGAAAGCCCGGAGAGGGCTTCATGTGGGAAGGGACAGAGGTGTTCTCATCTGGGAGTTTGCTGGTTCACATACTTCCACCTTTTGCAGAAACATGTAGAGTGTCTTTGTGAGCAGTGTGACCTTTGTATTACATAAAAATTGCTTTCCCATCCTCTCGAGCTAACACCAGCTGGCCAGGAACTGCCTCGCTACGGAGCAGAGCTGCCCTAAGTGGCCTTTCTAAGCTCAGGCTGCTTTTTGTGCCCTTTGCATCGCTGTGCGTGAGCTGATGCACAGCTTGGATGCTGCTCTGTCCTGTGCAAGATTGAAAGAGATTTCTGTCTTTCCACGGGCACAGTAATTTCTTTTCATCTCTTCCATTCCTGTGGAAGGGTCAAAATGAGTCTCCCACAACATTTTCCCCTTTGCAGACTGCAGCCTTGAGCCAGCAAGTTCTTGTAGCTCCAGGTTAGTTGCTGTGTGGATCTTCATAGCTGCTAAAAGCCTTGCACAGCTCTTCCTGAGGTCTAGGGGGGTGGTCTGAGTGGGAGAGTGGTTACAAATGCTCCACTAAGCAAGAGTGTGAAAGAGATTGAATGGGGAGCCGGTATGAGGGACATACACCAGAGCTATGTCTGTTCCCTGCAAGATCCAGCCTTGAAGCTGATTGCATCTGCAGGTGGCAGAAGAGTCTGAAGGGGGAGGCACATGGATGCAGTTTTGGAAGATGCAAGAGCTGTGGTAAAATTGATTTCAAACCTTCCTGTCCCTGCACTGCATTGTGCTGGCCCAAAGGATCTGTAAACCAGATCATTAGATATCATAACCCTGGCTAAAAAAATAACTGTGGTGGTGCAGGTTACAGCGTGGCACTCGCAGGCAGTTTTGAGGATCAGAACCAAGGGGCAGAGCAACTACAGCCTCAGGGAGGTGGAGGCAAATTGCTAAGCCCTAGCTGAGCATCTAGTCCTGCTCTGGAGAGCTTTCAGCTTGGTCCTGCTCCAGCTTTCCCCAGGGTGGTGTAAGGACAGTGGCCACCAGAGCCAGTTCCACAGCTGGGTGCAGCAGTGCGGACCTGACAGGTTCAGGGCTGGGATTTAGGTGTAGATCATTTGAAATGATCTGAAACTAAACTGCAGGCTGCTCTGGCCCACCTGGAAATGGGGGAGTATCCATCAGTGCAGATGCACAGCCTGGCTCGTGGCGCTGGGTCCAGAGAGGAAGCTCTAGAGCTGGTGCAGGTCTGCCATCCTGGCTGGCTACAAGGCTTGTCAGGAAGCCCAGCCCAGTCCTGAGAGCTGCTCAGGGTGTTCTGGAGAGGCTCTGTCCCACCCCTGCAGGCAAGATCCCAGCTGCATTGCCCTCTCTGAAGAGCCCAGCTTTGAACTTTGCTGGAGCATGTCCTTTTGAACCTTGTCTCCAAGCACAGCCAGAGGCCCTACTCCCAGGACAGCCAGCTAATATTAGTAGATAACTGCTGACTTTCTGGACCTAGTGTTCCCTTCCCTGATGCTCCAGCAGTAGGAATGAAAGCAGAAGGAAAAGCAGAAGAAAAAACCCAAAGCTTTCCAGTCCTAAAATTGTGACTCTCACATCCTTGCTGTCCTTTTGAGCTCATGTGGCCAAGCAAACCAAATAGCTGAGCAACGGTGCAACAACAGGGAAAGAAAAAGAGGAGAGGAGCTGGTGTCTCTTTAGCCAGCTCCCTGCAGTGAGACAGCCAGCAAGGGCTGGCCTACGGTGCTCAGAATTCGAGTGAAATGGGCAGAAGCCACTTAAAAGACGACAGGGTAAAAGCAGGGTCACTCTTTGGACTGAGCCATCGCTTGGTTGAACACAAGGAGCACGCCTTCTCTGCTCGCCTACAGCAGCTGAGGATGTTTACAGGCAGCAGAAGTCTGGGGGCTGTGGTGCTGCCTGGGTGCACGTGTGCCCTGCGCTGGAGGTTTCGCTATCGCTCAGCGCCCTGGCCCTAAGGACGAGCGAGGGAGGAAATGGAGAAGTGATGATGGTGGAGGGGCTGGCCCCGCAATGCCATGTTACTCATAATGTGGTCGTGTGCTGCTAATTAATCTGGAGTGATACTGTGGATGGCTTCATTTGCCACAGTCTTAATTGAGTTTTGATGGAAGTTGTGTGGAACTTCATGGAAGAGGGTGTTATGAGGAGGGCATCACTTGGGATAAAGGGATTGCTTCTTTATGCTCCTTTTTAGGAGAGGAGCCATCACTCAGATCCCTGACCGTGGGTCAGGCCAAGGCTAAAGGGGGGCTCTGTGTCCAGATCAAGTCTCATGGGACACAGAGCGGGGGGGGATCTGGGGGTGATCAGCTGAGAGATTTGCCTGGAAGCAGCACGATGCTGAGCTGTAGGGCCCAGGAATGCGCTGACCAGCTGGCCCTGGAGGGCAGTGTACAGCGGCTTGGGGGGTGCAGCGGTGACTTGATGGAAGAAACAAAAAAATGAGGAAAAAAACCCAAACCCTGAACAACAGAAGCCGTGGGAGCTATGATTGAAGAAATTTGCTTCCTGCTCTTCCTTCCCACTGTATCCAGGGAAACATCTCCCTGTGATGCCTTAGAAAGAAACAGCATCGCACCAGTGCTGAGCCCACCTTTCACTTTTCCTCCCCCAAGCTCCTGGCACCGGGTGCTCCTGCTGCGGCAGCAAGTGAAGCATCCTTCCTCTTAGCCCAGGCTCTTCCTTCCCAGAACCTTTTTCTCAATCCCAGGCTCTCCCTGAGGCCTGAAAGGTCCCTGGCAAAACATCCCAGCCCTGCAGGCTGCTGGATGGGTTCAGCCTCCCCAGGCTGCCCTAGGGCTAGCGGGCATTATGTCGAAAGCTTGTTTCGTTTCCTTCTTGGCACTTCCCCGCCAGGGGCTGAGAGGGGCACAGGGGCTGCCAAATTCATGCTGGGTTGGTGCCAGCTCCTTCAGACCCTGTCCCTGCGGGTGCACGGAGCTCACTTTTGCCCTCTCGGCTTGCATAAGAAGCACTAACGTTGTCGCTAGGAGCTGCAGCAGGCTTTGAAGCAGAGGTATCGACACAACCAAAGCAGGTTTTAATGAGGTAACGCGCAGCCCGCTTTGCTTTTGATCCTTTCTGCTGCTGTAACTGCAGGCCACGCAGCTCATCACTTTCAGAAGCACAAGGCACCCATCTGTCTCACCCTGACGTGTCCTTGGGGGCAAGGCACGGATAAAGCTCTCCATGAGCTTTTCCTTGAAGCCTGGCTCACCATTTCCCTCTCACCTGGGAAGTTTCTAGGAGGTGACTTCAGGGATATGGTTTATGCTCCAAGGAAGATCTGCGGTTCAGAAACTGGGGTGGTAGCCCCAGGTAGTGGGTTGGTGCTGCCCATGTTTACACGGGCCCTTGCTGGGAAGCTGGAAGGGAGTTTATCTGTGCCACACGCCCTCTCCCTCACTAGGGGAAGAGTTTGCCTCCGCTGCAGCCAGGAGTTTGGTTCAGAGGAGAGGGGCAGGACCCCTGCCAGGCCTCTTTCCCTGGAGGGTAACGGGCAGTGTCTCTACAGTGTAGGAAGAAATCTACATTAAGAGCAAGACCTCGCTTCTCACAGAGGCCATTTGCCTGCACCACTTCCCCAGGCAGGTGAGAAAGACAGAGCTGTGTGAATAGAAAAACCCGCAGAGGGGCTGGGGACAAGCCCCTCAGTCTGTGGGGCTGACTGGTGCACGGCTCCCCTCACTGCTGCCTCTGATGGAAAAGTCCTCTCGTACCCCAGGACCAAGAGGAATGTGATGGAGAGAGGAGGGGGGCACTCACTGCATGATCATGGAGCGCGACAGGGGCAGAGCTGCATCCAGGATTATTGTGCAGGGTTGTCTGGAAATGGCCCCTCTCCAAAGCAACTCTTCAAGCTCTTGGACCCTGGGCAGACAGAGCAGCTCTTCCCTGCTCTGCTCTCCAGGATCTGACAGAGCAGCCCCCCAAAATCTTCCCTCAGCATCCCCCCAGCACCTCTGAGAGATGTGCGACAGGATCCCTGTTCTCCGTAGGGCTGCAGTGCCTACAGCTCGCCCAGCAGGAGAGGCTGCCTCCCAACACCACCACGAACTATTAAAAGCAGCATCACGATTAAAATAAACTGTCACGGGACGTTCGTAACGAACAAAAAGAGCAAGCTGGACTCTTGCATTTCTTAGGAAAGTTAATCTGTATTTGCAGGCAAGGGAAGATGCCCTGAAGCTGGGAAGCTGTTGGACGATGCTGGTGGGAGGCTCCCCAGACCAGTTTCTCCATTGGAAACCACGTGTGGGCCGGAGCATCCTGCTGGCAGCTGACTCTGCTTTCCCCTGTCAAACAAAGCCTTTCCTGGCTGCTGGGTCCGAGGAAGGAGACAACCCCCAGCAGGCACTGTGGTGGGAAGAGGTGAGGCTGGAAAGGCCAGTACTCTTCCCTCGGCCATGGCAGAGCCACGGCTGTGTCACAGAGGGGTGAGAGGTGCCCGGGTGAATGCCCACAGGGCACCTCTTGGCCACAGTCCAAGTTGAGCCCAGTGCTGGTGTCTCAGGGGTAGGTGTATTTCAGGGACAGGAACCCCTCTTGCTTGGCTCTTGGGGGGTCAGGTATTTACACCTCAAAGGGTGCAACTTTGGCCACACTTCCTGGTATTCCTTGCAGGGGTGAAGCATGGGGCTTAGGTCTGCTGTATGGCTGGGTGCCTGCCCAGCTCCCTCCCAACACCACCAGCCCCTGGGTCGTACTTGTGCCCTGCTTGTGTGCTGTCTCTGGGCTCAAGCTGAGCTTCAAACAGCCCCGTGCTGTCAAGGCAGAGAGCAGTCCTGTGCATCATAGCAGGCTGTTAAGACTTTCACCTACCCTGGGTCCAACCAGATGAGGTCCCAGCTTCCTCCTGTATTCACCTTCCTCCAGCGCATGTTAGAGACTCCCTGGCAACCCTCCAGCTGGTCCCAGCCACCCTCTTGCCTGCCCAGCAGATCCCAGCCTCTACACAGGCAGGTACCATCCCTACCATTACTAAAAATGGAGCGCTGAGGCTCTTGTTTAGGCTGGGCTTAAAGGCTCGATTCCAACCACTGGAGTATCTTCCCCAGGTCTGACGGCAGCCACCGCATTCTGAGGTCTGCCAGCGCTACCAGGCTCCTCGCGTGACTGAAACTGGGGATGCACCTGGAGCAGGGTGAGCCCACCGCGTTTCAGTCGCCAGGGAAATCTCCTCGCAAGGAGACCAGCCCAGCACAGGCCAGTCCTCCCTGGGGAAGGGACTCGTGGCACAAAGGGACAGCAAGGAGTTCTTTGTAGGGGCTTTTCGGAGCCGGAAAGAGGCTGGGCTGTGCCGGGGGCTGGCATCCATGGGTGTATTTAAAAGCCATCTAGATGTGGTGCTCAAGGAGATGGTGTAGTAGTGGCCTTGTTAGAGTTAGAGAACGGTGGGACAAAAAAGAAAGAAAAAAGAGAGATCTGCTGATGGGAGAAAGTCCAGAGCCAAAAATCTAAAAGCTGTCTGTAGCTGGGCAGAGGTTTATGCAGAAGCTGTTGGGTAAAATCTGGGGACATGTGGCTCTGTAGGGTCCGACTGTTAAATGACAGCCTCAGAGGATGATGTGGCAATTGCGGACGGAGAATACTGGCTGTGACTGATGGACTGGGATGCATTTGGAAATTGAATATCTCAGAAAACTAAGGAAGAATAGTTTCACCTGAAGAGATTTCTCATGGGTCAAAAACTGTGAGGAAGGGGAGGAATTATCTTCCGTACAGCAGGCAAAACGGGGTCACCTTATTTATTTCCAAAGCACAGCGAGACACGACGTGTACTTACCTGTGTTGATTATGAGCCCTGCTGAGTTTGATTATAACCCGCTCTCCCGGGCGGGCGTGCTGCGCTCGGCGGCACGGAGGAAGTGCAAAAGGAATTTGTCTATGCCGGGATGAAATGTGATTACTGGCTGCAGGCTGCAGCAGGGGCTGGGGATCTCACGCCTCTCAGCTAGCTGACGAGTGTTAAAGCACACAGGGGAAGGTTATTTCAGCTGGTAAATTTTTGTGGCCTGTTTCTGACTGGTTTGGTGCTGTGACGCCTAAGGTGGCATTTCCTCGCAGGACGAGGCTGATAGTGTGAGGTGATCTACTTCAAAAGCAAGCAACTGCTTGATAGTAGCTTTATTTTAAACAGACACTAATCTAAAGCAGCCACCCTGCAGAAGTAGAGGAGCTGAAAACTGCTCCAGCAGTGGTTGCAGCTGGAGCTGGAGCAGTTTCTGGAAGGGATTAACTGGTGTGATGCCTGCGCTAGCAGGGTACTGGCCTTGGTGACACAGGATGGCTACAGGCAGCACGAGCAGGGATTTTGGGGATGCTGCAGATGGATTTTGGGTACACTGCAGAGCCCTCGGTGGGTGCTGGAGAAGAAGGCTGAGCAGACGCAGGTCAGTGAGCCCCCCACTTGTAGGCTCACTCTCCCTGTAGCTCTGGAGCCTTCGATGAGGTTTTGGTGGTGGAGGGGCGAGTTCGTGCCTGTTCACTGCCCAAATCTCTGGTGCTCAGATCTCCTCATCTCCCTTCCCCTTTTCTCCCAAGGGAATGTTCCTGCTGCAGGAAAGGGGAGGAAAAAAAACAACCGGCAAAAGCCAGGGCTGAGGGATGCAGTGGAGAAGCGGCCTCCCCCTGGAGCAGATGTAGGGATGTTGGTGAGGGAGTTGTGGTGGGGTGCAGTGCCTGACCCCCTGCATCCAGGCTTGGGCTCCCCACCGGTCCAGGCCAGTGGGGAGCTGCACGGGGGGTGCAGGTTGAGGATGTGCCTCCAAGTCCCCAGCAACCTCCTAAGAGCAGGGGCTCCCTTGGGACCCAGCAACTGGCACTGGTGGGGGTGGGGACAGAGCATCCCCTTCCAGGATGGGGAGCTGGAGGCTCTGGGAGAGGCGCTGGTAAGGGGTGAGCAGCCTTTGTGCAGGAAGCATCCCCCCGAAGGAGGAGAAGAGAGCAGTGCTGAGGCTTTCTGAAGCCCTCACGTGTACGTGGAGCATACGTGTGCATATTAGCCTGTGTATGGGTGGAAGAACACGCACATGAGTTCGCATTCAGCAGAACGTGGGTGTTATCCAGGGTAAAGTCTGTCACGTGAATACTGTGAGTAACCTCTCAATGCATACTACACACTGAGGAAACTCAGTGTTGAGATCAAATGCCAAGTGTATTTAGGAAGTGTTTTTAGGGCAAGGGATGTACAGCCGAGGCACCCAAAGTGGCTGATGGCTGGAGAATGGAAATCAAGGGGGAAAAAATAGATATGGTGCCTTTAAAAATCAGTGTAAGCAACTCCGGGAGATAAAGCTGAAGTGACTCCTCCAGAATGACACGGTTATAGCCATTTATTTAGGTGCCCTACCTGTGCATTCCCACTGCTAAAGAATACGCTCAGATCTCTTCCAGCTTTCCCCTCTGCCCTAAATTGCCTGAATTTATAGCAGGGTGCTTGGGAGAGCAGGGCTATTTCCCCGTTCTGCATGTAACCCATGTTACCCGAACCGCCCGAGTGCAACTTGTGTGAGGAAAACTGGTATTAATAAAGTGGGGCCAGCATGGCAGTGGTAATTCTGAGTCATACAGCTAATTTCTGGGTCAGCTGAACCCTGCGTGGCAGGGCTGGTGTCCCTGGCCAGCTCCAGCGTCACTTACGCAGGGATTTCCACCGAGGTTTTACTCATCAGCTTCGTAGGGCAGTGGATATCCCTTTCTGAATTTTGCATGGGCTGGTAACGTTTTATTTTGGTTTGAATTTGTAGCCCGGCTCGCCTTCCAAGCGGCCATTCTGCAGGCAGGAGTAGGAGAAGGGGCTGGAAAACATGACTAAATATGGCTGTGTTTCTGCTTGCTGCAGACGGCGGGATTAGCGGCCCCTTCTTGCCAGCAGCCACAGCTGAAGTTCCCAAGGTTTGAGGAGCACGGAGAAGAGCTGCACTCCAGCTCTCTCACCCATCCTCTGGGTTTTTTTTTTCCTTTTCTGTTTTCCACAGAGAAGCCTGCAACCTATTGTGTGGGCTAGCAAACTTGGCACCCTCCAGCTGCCTATAAAATTGCATTAGGCGTTTATATTTCCTGTAGTGGATTATGTGTTGTCTGGATTTTGGATGTTTCCAGGAGAGAGGGTTAGCCTTTTCTTTTTCTTTTCTTTTTTTTTTCTTAGCGGGGGTTACAAATTGCATTGGAAATAATTTACTTTTCCTGGAGATAAGAGAGCACTGGCAGTTGGCAGAGCAGACGGACGTATTCCGAGATAGATGTAGGCAGCTTCCCCTGCCTGCAGCTTGCACGGCTGCTCTGCAAGGCGCAGCCCCAGCGCCAGAGTCCTCGCCTTGTCCAGAAGCATGTCAATAACCTCATTGATTGCAATGATATTTCTCATGCTTAAAGTTAAGCAAGCGCTTAAATGTCACGCTGAATCACAAGAAAAGGATTTCTTTGCGCTCTTGGAGTCAATTCTCTTGACCTAGCTGGCTCTGCTCGTATGCACAGCGGGTTTTTATGTGAGCTCTTAGTGTTTATGTAGATGTTGCACATAGGGGGGATTTTCTTTACAAACTGGAGCTTGCCTAACTTTGAAAATATCCTCTTGGCTCATACGTAGAGTATTTATTGCTCTTTATCGACATTTTAAAACCCATTTCTGAAGCCAAAGGGGCAGTAACTTCTTTCTAAAGTGGAGCAATCACATGGGGGCGGGGGGAAGGTGTTTCCAAATCTGACTTGAAACGTGTGCTGCATCAGCAGCAAAGAGCATTGTGAAAGGGTAAAATCAGATTGCAAGTGTTATTGTCAACTCGTCCTGTGCAAAAGAAAACGGATAAATCTTTTGCAGCAAACATACGACCTGTGGGCAGGGTTTTGTGATCATATTTATATATTTAGAGTGCGTCCTCATTGTCCCTCGGACACGAATGCTGGGCTACGGAATAGCCAGCAGGTGGAGTCATCTATAATGTATGGGTCGTGATCTGGAAAGTTGAGTCTGGACGCGTGGAAATTTCAGTTGAAAGTTGAGACCGAGGAAAATATGAGGAATGGAACTGGAAAGCGGTGAGCTCGGAGGACACAAAGAGCTAAAACTTTAGCAGCAGAAGAGGAGGGGCCTGCAAAATGTTTGGAATAACGAAAAGCTGGAGCAATCCTGGAAATACTCCTGTGGCTTGGATCCCGAGGCGTAATTGGTGCTGTTGTAATGCACGCAGATGGTGGCCATCTCAAGGGAAGGCTTGAACAGCTGGGAAACATCAGGGTGTGGGCCTGCTTCAGCCACACACCCTTTCGTTATCCCTGCATCAGCAGAAGTGAAAGGTGATACAGGGATCGCTGTAGGTCATCAGCTGCAAGCTATTCTCTGTCGTGGGAGATGGTTCCTCTTGCTAGCCGAGTCTGTGTCAAGGACCAGCTTAGCTGGGTGGTGTGTGTGTAACCATGTGCTTCCAGCTGCATTTCAACAAACACCTCAGGGAGAAAGAATCAGCCTCGACTCCAGAGATCAGCCAAGTAGTAAATGGAGGTGTAGCCAAGGGGCCCTAATAAACAGGGTGCTTTGCTGAAAACGAGCAGGAGTTGCGTGAGTACACCCAGTCTGTTGGTGTGAAGTGCCCCCAGCCACCACAGTGGGTGTTTTGCTTTGTCCTCCCCTCCGTCTGCCTGTTACACCAGGAGTGAACGCTGCCTCCAGTCGGGCATTTGCCCTTCTCCAGCTGCACAGCCTCAAGCCTATTTGGAGCGGAGCAGTTGCAAATAATGATTTGTTCTGTCTGTGTGCCCATGTAGGCTGAATAATAATGTCACGGCCACTCGGCTGCTACAGACTCATGGCTGAGAGAGGAGAGGGGTGGGACAGCCCCGAGGTAGTTCGGGGTAAACACAGCCAGGGATGTGTTTATGCAGGGGCTGTGGCACCAGCGAGGCTACTGGAGGTCTGCTTTAATAGCTGTCCCTGCTGGCCCGCCGATGTAGACTCCAGCCTCCAACAGCCTCTGGTTCACTCGTGACAGGCAACCAAGAGGAATAAATTCCAGGTATTCTCTGTTTCTCAGTCTCTAGCATCCAGAGGGTGGGGGAGAGACAATGTTTTGGGTTTTTTCCTCCTGGTCTGCATCCCATGCACTTCCTGTAGCATCTCTGTGGCTTGTGATACTTATCTGGAGCCGGTCAGCCCTGCTGTCTCAACAGGAAAGAAAAAGACCTTTCATTTCCCAGACATGCTCTTCACACGTGCTCTTCACTATTATTATACATTTTTAAGACCTAGTGGGAGGCCTCTTCACGTTAGAAATGATGAAATATTCATATCAGAAGCACTAAAAAAACCACCCAAGCTACTTTATTCCCCATCCTTTCAGGCACAGGCAGTGCAGGCAGGCAGGATTTTCATGCTAGCTGCGTATACACAGACAACTGCATCTGCACTGCGGGCGTCGTACGGCTTTAGCAGCACTGGTACACCTGAAACAGCACAACTTCTGTACATGACGACACCCCACAGAACCACGGGTCAAGCAGCACCTAGCAACAATAATGTGCTGTGGTGATGTTTGAAGCCAGGATGAAAATGACCCAGGAAAGTTTTTCTCTGAGCTCTCCGGTTCATGCCCAGCTGTTGACGTTGCCGCTTTGCCGCAGCGCTGAGGTGCTCGCTGGTGTGTGCTGAAGCCAGGTGTCCTCATTGCAAGAGGTGGTGCTGGGAAAAGACCGGGTGCATTGTGGGTGTTGACCCACTGACTGACAGCTGCCAGCACCCTTGCGTCAGAGTGACATATCGATATTGGCCTCCTGCCACTGCCTGGGGCCTGGCATCCTTACGGCAGACAGTTTAAGCCAGGTGAGAAGGTGCTGGGATTTTGTTGACTTAGGTTATGTATTTTTGGCTGTGTGCTGATCGATGGCAAGAAAAGACAGCTTCTGTTCATAAAGTTTTGTAGCAAAGAGCCGGGCTGAGATAAGCGAGGAGAAACATTTCCCCACGCTCATTGCTATGGAGAGCTCCATCACCACTTCCTGCAAAACCAGGACCAAAGTGCAGGGTGAAACTTTACCTTGGCGGCCCTTCATTAGCTGTGGGAGTACTGTTGTTGGGAGGACAGTGTTTGGCCTGGGAGCTTGGCTGGCAGGACAGAGGCAGCAGGAATGAATAGGGCTGGCTAAGCCACTCAACCTCCCCTCTACCACTTAGCAGAGGGAGGCAAATTGACTGGGAGGAAGATGGGCAAAGCTGCAGGAGGCTGTGAGGGCAAGAGGGAGCTGGTCAGAAGGATGACACATCCCATGGAGAGGATGGAAGCAGCACAAAACCGTTCTGAGTTGTGGAGGTAATGAGGAGAGATTTGCTTTTAACTGTCTCCTAATGATTTCTATGCCTTCAGGTCAAAGACTAAAAGCTGTGTTTGTGCTTCATGACTTCATGCCTGTGCCTTAGAACCTGCGTGAGTCATTGCCTCTGCTGCATCTCAGCATGCTGTGTGACCCACCTCTTTGTGCTTCCACAGACACTTCACACCCGGCATCCTGATGCCACCTGATCTCCAGCCCGGTGGGAGCACCAGCACACATTCCTTCAAGAAATCCTTTCAGAAGGTGTCTGTCTTGGGGGAGACGGAACCCCTGCAGCTTTAAAATTATATGAATGTGTTCTGAAAGTTGTGTTCCTCATACCAGCTTCTGAGAGCTCTCTGGGAAGATAATGTCTCTTACGGTTGCCTCTTGTTGATGTGTCAAAGATGAAGCATTGGTGAGTGCTCTGCAAACTTGTCAATAAAATCATGGCACGCAGGAGCCTTTGGCAAGGGCGCTGTGCAGCAGTGGAAGGGTTAACAGAGGAGTCAGCTGTCTGTTTAGTATGTCTCAGATGTCACATACAAATACCTAAAAGGCAGCTGGGTTGTGTGAAAGGAAATCAACGGATTAAGATTGTAGTCCCAGCTCAAAAGCTTTTTTGTGACTTCAGGAATGCCTCATAGCCCATCTGTTAAAGGGAGATAATGTGTATCCCACAAGCATACTGTGAAGATTAATTCATTAATCTTTCTTAAAAGGAAATGGAAAGAGCTAGAGAAATAATAATATGAACTATCATGGCAATAATGACAGCAAGCAAACGATAGCATAGAGCATGGCAGCAGCAACTGCAGGTCAGCGCAGTAGGGAGGGTGCCGTGCCCTGACGGGGCTCTTCCCGGACAGGCTCTTTTCCGAGATGGTCCCAGCTGCTCTGCAGGCTGCAGACCACAGCCAGCCAAAAACACCTTGCCCAAGGGACCTGCCTATGGCACCAGCAGCCCGCCCGGGTTCTGCTCGGTGGTGCAGCCCGTCCGATGGCAGGTTGTGAGAGGGAACTGGCAGTAGCGTTGGCACCTGCACGGCAGGAGAGGGTGGAATTGAGGTTAGAGGTGAAGAGAAAAATGGAGGCTGGGCGCTGTAGAGCAGCTCCTTCTTTTGGTACCCCTCAAGTGGAGAAGCAGATGGACCCCTGTATCACTGACAGGAGCGCATGGAAGGGCGCACAGAGATTTGTTTCCGAACTGTTTGCTCCTAACTCATCTTCATGTTGAAGCCCTTTGTGGTGCCTCACGGGCAATGTCTTAACCTGGACCCTTCATCTAGAACCCCCCGTTAAAATTCAGATGTAGACAAATACAGAAATGCTGCTGTTCTCTGAACGAGTAGCATCCCAGTCACGAGAATCTCGGCTTCTTTTCAAGCCGAGAGTGGACTGAACATGTTCCTTTGATGTTGTTTGACAGTCTGGCTCCTTTTATCAAGCCCAGTCAAGATGAATGAGACGTGTTTACCTTTGGTGAGTAAGTAGACAAAAGCTGCATGTAATTGTGCTCTGGGTGCCTGCCACTCTGAGGATTTGTAATCATTTCGAAAAAAAAAGAGATTTTCCCCATCGCTGGAGGAGACAAGCTGGCACCTCAGCACAAAACATACCACTTAAAATAGCTTTTAACGTGGCCTTGAAAACTATTTTTGGATCAGGAAAAATGTGGTGTAAGGGAAGACTGGAATCATGTATCGTTAACTGCCACTCAAAACCAATGGCTGTATCATTTCACGAAGACCAGCAGATGTGTAAAGACACAGCAAGATAACCTAACTGGTCCACAGGCTTTGTTACACCTGGCGACATCTGAGAAGTCAAGGAGGGCTTCCTTCTGTGTGCATTGCCTCACAATGGCCACCCCCATTCCTGGTTTTCTCCTTTTCCTCCCAAGTGTTGGTGAGCAGAGGAAGCACCATTCCCATCTCGGAATCAAGCCAGCCACAGATCTGCATTATGATCTGATTACTTCTCCCTCAAGTTGCTGTGGCCAGGCCAGGCCAGACATTGTACTCGGTGCTAACCCACAGCAGCTGTGTAATAAAGTCAACTTCTCCTTTCTATTGAGGATCACCCATTTATTTCTCAAGATCAGAAACACAGAGATGAAAAACAGGCTTCAGGTTTTGGAAGCCTGGTCTTCATCTGGTCGGAATTCACCTGCAGCAGAAGGACGGGGTTATCTCCAGCAAGGCAGGAGAAAGTTGTGGGGGTTATGAGCAGTGTGAGGGGCAGTGGNGCACCGAGGAAGCCTGGGAAAGGCCAGACAAGACACGGGGGGCTGCGCTGAGCTGAGGTGGCACCGGGTCCAGGTCAGTACCCCTCACCCCCGTCAGTTCACTACTGCTTGTTACTGGCAGAGCTGCGGGACCCTCACCCCAAACGGCAGCGAGCACCGGGAGGCGGCCGTGCCTGTGGTGGGGACTCTGCCCG
>VWZY01001562.1:118275-146145 GCA_013399075.1 Chloroceryle aenea | reverse complement strand
GGCGGGGCTTTGAGGGTCGGGGCCTTTGCGCCTCGTAAAGCAGGGGGAATAATCCCGGGTGGTGCCTGGGAAGGGGGTGGAGAATGGGGTCTTGGGGTGTCGGGCGGGCATCTGCCAGCCCGGCACGGGGTCTGCCACCGGGATCTTGCGGCCTCATCATCTTCCGCCAGCACGTTTTGATGGTCCCAAACCCGTTGCTGTTTCCAGGTGCACTGGCTTTTGTGTTTGTGGAGTGATGCTGCCAAGGTATTCCAGCTTTCCTTTGTCTGGCTGTTGTGCAGGGTTGTTTTATTATGGCAGTTGCGCTGGCCTTTTTTGCTTCCATTTCTTGTGATGAGAAGATCGGAGCTCTCTGGAAGCAGCGTGATTTACTCATCTGAACTTGTTTCTCTTCTCACCTTATCTCGGGTTGGTATGCACTGCTGCTCGTTTCCAAGGGGAGCATCCTGTCCTCTCCAATGGTTTTCTCATCGAGATGCCAAATGCTGGCCAATGATCTTCTGGTTTTATTTCGCAGGCTGTCCCCAGTTTGCATGCTCAAGATATTTCTTTAAATAGCTTACAGCAGGAGGGTTTTGTTTGTGATTCTGTTCAGCCTTTCGTGGTGGTCTGTCCACAACATCACTTTTTCTTTAGGGTGATGGTGTGGGCTGAACGCAGGCTGGAGCTTCACACTCGAGTGCTGCTGCTCCCACAAAGGCCAGTAAAAACCACACCGTGGTCTTTTATTCCTTGAAGTAGTATCTTCTCCCACATGCTGGTGTCAAGTATGATGCAAGGCAACGTGTGTAGTTGCAAGGAGGAAGATGCTCAGTGTTGAAGAAGCGCTTGTACATTGTGTCTTGCTAGGGATTGGGAGTGAATGTATAAACACAGTGATGATAAATTCTTCCAGGTCTTTGGAGCTGAACTGAGACGCAGGTCCCACGTAACTACAAGAGATGTACCCGTTTACCTGCAGTTAGTGGTTAAACTGGTTGGTGTTGATGTAAACCAGTGAGAAATCAACTGAAAATTGCCCAGGAAGGGACTTGAATGGGTTTAACAGAACAGTCTCATTTTATTATATTACCAGTACAGTCTCTGTGCACAGAAAAGGCTCCTCTCTGTATTTATGTTGAGGAAAGCGTGTCGGTATCTGTTCAGTGAACAGCAGAAGATGCTGGGGTCGCAGCGTTCAGCGGTGGGGCAGTGACTACCCACGTGCACAGCGATGTGTAATACTGGTGGTAATGGTGGGAGGGATTAGTTGTGGATCTTAGCAGAAAGTTGGGTTTTGTTTCTCTATCAAACACCGGAGAAAAGAGGTGAAGAAGTGCAACTGGTAGAGCCCAGTTTTAAAGTTGTTTGTAGTCAGTATTCTTCAGGTGAGAGCTTTGTAGTTATTTGGTATTCTCAGTGTCATTTTATATTTCCATATGGGAAGATTATATTATTATATATATAATAAATAAACCACTGAGTGTGATATATTTATTTGGAGAATCCTCTTATGGTTGTAGGTAAGAAATACCATATTTAAAGCCAAACTCACTAATAATACCAGACTAGGAAAAATGTCATCTTTAATGTTTGGGAGATTTGATGATTTTGTACTTAAGTGTCTAAACAGAAGATTGCTTTCCATGAGGATTCCAGATAGTGTATTATTTTGAAGTACCTTATTTTAGAATAATGGGTTCTTCGTAGTAAATTCTCTGTGTTTAACTGTATGGAATACTTACAAGAGGAATAAAGAGCCTAGTCTTTGATTATTTATTTATTTATGTATATTTTTTAAACACCCCCCCCCTTCCTTTTATGTGCTTTCTGGAAGCTGGAAATAACACCAGCAACTGCTGTACCTTGTTTTTCCTGCAGATCCTGTCAATTTTCTACTTCCTGTTCCAGAGCCACAGGCTGTTGCTGTGTAAACTTGGTGACCTTGTGTCTCTGGGCTGATAGCAAGGAATCCCGGGGTGCCACGCTTGCCAGGGTTACTTCTTTGCATAACCCCTAGCTACCAGTGGTTCAGGATGTGAACGTGACTTGTAATGACAAAATAAATCGTTTAGCTATAGAAATTGCTATTGCAACTGTAAAAGTGATAGGGTTTTTTTGGGTCTGTTACCATGAAATACAAAAAGTAGCCTATGGGAAGATAAGATAGTAGCTGGTTATTAAGCACTTGGGTCAAAGTGTGCATTAAAACTTCAGGTAGCCCTTCTATTTACTGGGCTTCTTGTTTTCTGCTGTCTCAGGCCAGCATGCTCAGACAGCTTATGCAGTTAGGGTTTCATTATCTAATCCATCTTTGATCAGGCCGGATAAATGGTGTTTGGCCAGCGCTGATCTTGTTAGGAGGGTGGTGTAAAGCTGCTTGAGTTGGGATTGGGACAAATCGGATCATGGCTGCTATCTGCTTCTGGGACATATTTCAGTTAATCGTGGCGTGGGAGGAAAAGGTCCAGCATAGATTGTTGCTTTTTAGCTCTCCTGGTCCATAAGTGGCAAAAATGAAATGTCGCTGGCCAGGAATGTCTCCTGTGGCTGTATTTGGATATATCTGTACGCTTTGAAAGTGAAGGTCCCCAAAGGTACTGCAGCTTTTTAAACTAGAGAAATACTAGCTAGGAATTAGCTTGCTCTCTGAAGCTTTGGATGAGTTGAATTGTTTGGATCAGCTTGCAGATCTGGGTAAAAATAGTCCCTAATAGAGGGGAGGAAAAAAAAAAAAGAGTTACATTGGCTTAAGTCATTTGTGGAAGTGCAGCGAAATGCAGTTGTCGGTGCAGATGTATTTGCTGCTTGTCCTAAGAAGTTGATTGCTGTGCAGATGGAAGAGAAGGTACCTTTGCAATAATCTCTCTCCTCCTCCGTTCCCCGTGTGATGAAAGATGAGAAATGTTGTGGCTAGCTGTGAAGTGCCCCTGCTTTCTCTTCGGAGCTGCAAACACGTGTGTCACTTCAGGGCGCTGTGTTTGTCTTCCCCGTGGAGGTGCTAGCGGTGCCCCAACCCGCTCACGCTGCTGAGGACAGTTACTGAGATACCTTCTGATTGCTTTGCGCAGGGTTGAACGAGTTAATCAACTCCTTATACAGGCTCCAACATGAATTTTGATTTTTTTTTTTTTTTTTAAGGGGTCTAGGCTGGAGAGCAATTTAAAATTATACCTAGGGGTAATATGTGGTTGGAATGAGGTGTGAACAAAGCTGATCCTCTTCCACGAATGACTTGTGTGCTCAGTATCCCTGATTATTTGGGGGAATTACTCTTCTGCAACCACGAGCGAGGCTGGGTGGTCAGGGAAGACAGTTAATGCAGCTGTGGTTTCTGCCATATCCAGTCCACGTAAGCTTTTAGCGGCAGCGATGAGTGGTGACTTTGAGTTGTCATTCAGGCATGTCTGCATAGGGTTCATAAAGATGACTAGCAGTGTTGAGATCAGTCCCTTGTGACTAAATAATGATGTAACAGACGATAAGTCTTCACTCTGCAAGAATCTCCACAGTTTCTTTTCCTGTGGCAAGCCAGAAGATGGTCTGTAACTCCAGTATCTTGACTCCTTCCAGCATGAAAACTGGAAACCCCGAGTGGCAGTGCACCCCAGGAAGGGGAGAGTGAGGACATTGGTGGTGCTTCATGACAACCAGTGTCCTTGTTCTAACTAAGGCCTGCTTGTGGTGCTCAAAAGGACAGCAAGGAAACAGTCTGCTGAGGATTTCCAAAGACAGGTTTGGGTTTTGCAAGTAAGAGAGCTGAGCGGGACTGTAATGGAGAAGGGACCAGTGAATAATGGCTTTTGTGCTGTGGGGCACCCTGTGGAAATCGTGTATTATTAAATCTGACAGAAGGGAACATCTCTTTCCAGTAAATCATGGAAAAGCTGTGTAATCAGGTTACTGCTTTTCCCTCCCTCTTATTGATGGCACAGCCATCTTCGTGAAGAAATGCAGAGCAATACAGGGGTTACAGGGTATTCCAGAAAAGAAAGGGAGTTCCAAGATTTAGAAGCTGACCTCTGCCTTAGATCCAGGATGAGGTTTCCTGGGATATTGCTTGGATGGACTGTTGCTGATGTGAGGAGACACAATGAATCACCTTTAGGTTTGTTATTTCTTTTTTTGCTTTTGTCTTTTTTTTTTTTAAATAATAATAAAAAAAATAATTGGAGAGTTAGACCTGATACAGTCTGGGAAGACTTAGAAAATCTCCAGTTCAAAGAAAACATTTGGCAAACAGACCAAAAGGATTTTAGGGATGTTGAGAGCACTTTAATGCTGGCTCTTTTCTTGCCACGTTCAGGAAAATGGAAAGCCCAAGTAAAGGTTCTGGGTGCCCCTCCAGGCTCTGCTGGTATTTCTCTTTAGATTTCAGAGGTTTGTGTCTAAAGGTGGTGGCTGCCTTTGTGAGGTTGGAAGCCCAACAGAGGTCTGGCTCTGCTGCATATGCTTTCCTTCTGCATATATGTAGCAGCTGTAGTTGTTTGCTCTTTATTTTTCCCTTTCAGAATTCCCGTGGAGAAATGTGAGTGTGCTGGCACTTTGCAGGAAGCCTGGGCTCGCCCTTGAGTTTTGAAAAGGTTGCCCACTTAGCTGAGTTTGGAGCAGCATGCCTCGCTCCCAGCAGCATCCTGTGAAGTACCCTCAGTTGATTTTTCCCCTCAATGACCTAGCAAGCAGGGCTCCTATCTTGACCTCTTGCACTGAGGGTTCACACCTCTGGTTTTAAGACCATCACAAAGCAGTGCTGGCCACTGAAGGTTTAGCAGCTGTGTTGCTGAGCTGGCTTCATGCTTTATAGTGGCTGCACTGAGGGCTTTCAGTATCTCTGTTGTGGGGAGGCTGGTGGCACGCAGGAGATGCGAAGCAGGCAGCAGTAAAATCAGTTAAAAAAAAAGGTAAATAACAGCAAGTTGCACTAATGGTAAGGGAAGCTGAGAGGGACCTGAACTGGATTCTGTGTGTGGTCTGCAGCCCCCTGTAGACTGCTGCTGAAGGACGTACCCCGTTAGCTTGGAAAGATAAAGCCAGTCACTAGCAGCCTTTGGGTTGCTGCACAGGAACCTTCACCCCTTTGGAAGATGTTAGGGGTTGCCTCGCTTGAAGACATTTTACAACCTTTCCCTCTCTGTTGCAGACTTGTCTCATGGCACGGGGCAAACCTTAGTTCTCATACAAAGCCCAAGTGGAGGGCGGTTGTTTTGGTCAGCAGGAAACCTTCTTTTTCAATTTGCCCATCTCACATATTACTCGACCTTCTGTGTGCGTGTGTGCTTTTGAAATGTGGTGGCTGAGGGATCAGAGGAACGTCCGGGAGCGAAGTGAGAGAAGCAATTAGAGGTAACGAGTTCCAGTTCATCGAAGCATTCTGTTGATCTACATTTTACAGTGGTATGGAGTGGATGCTGGAGTGTAGCTGTCATGAGATAATCCCGATGTTTAGGGATTAGAGCTGCTTGACTGCGCTTTGGGCCTTTAGCTCCCTTTGCTCTCCAATAAATTTAATTTGGCCAGCAATCTTTTCTAAATTCAGGGAGATGCTAGTTTGAAAGATACGTATGTGTTTTCACCAGCAGGCTTCCCCCTCCCTCTGCTTCACTTCCCTGAGCGCACCTCACCTCTTTTTTCCAGGTTGAATCGGAGACGTTTGTAGGAGCTGAGCCCAGCGATGGCAGGGGCTGTACGAATGTACAGCTCTCCTGCGGGAAAGCTCTGTTATCTGCTGGGCTTTGCTAAGGAGGACCCATGTTACATTCAAGTTTTTAACCTGTGTTGTTGATTCTGGAGGATTTGCAGGGTGTTTGGGAGGAGGCTTGTGAACCTCTGCGGTCTGTCTCTCGCTTGGCTTGTCACCTGTAGGTACAGCATCGATTGAAAACACCCCTAGCAGCTCTTCTGCTGGGTTGAAGGATGTGGGGCACTAACTCCTTAGCAATGATACCATGTCTTTAAGTAGCCACAACACAGGAGAGGTAGCTTGTTTGCAAAAGCCCCTGTGATTAATGAACTTGAGTTGGACCCAGCACCTGTTTGTGCAGGGCAGGCAAATTTGTCGGGTTTTGCCTCCTCGGTTAGTGCAACATCGGTCTTCAGTCAGCTCTGCCATTGCCACCTCCTAACCTTTGGATGGTGGGCAGTGTACTCGTGATTCGTAGCGAGTAGGAAAGAGGTTATGAGATCTTTTGCTTGCATCTCTTGGGTAGTAGAGTGGGATTTGGTCTGGTGTGCTTTTTAAGAGGCTGTGTGTTCCTGGGGCTGCTGCTTGCGTTTGCCTTTGTCTAGGAGAGCTGGTGCAAGAAGATTGGATGCTTCCTTTAAAGAGTGTGGACTAGAAGCGATTGTTGCTTTTTATGTACAACTTCCTTGCCTTTTATCTGCTCACAATTGCCTCGGCAATAATGGAAGTATGAGCAAAGAGATGGGGGAGAACCTGCACCATTTAAGGGGGGGAAACCCCACCATGTCGGCAGTTTTTACCCTCAGGCTGTATGTAGCTAAATGGAGAGGCTAAAGAAACAACCTTATGTGGCATTTTTGTGTGTGGCAAATATCAAAATACTCTCCCCAGAGGCCTTTGAGGCCCTGGGATCTGGATCCAGCTCCGGTTTCTTCAAGGGAGCAGAGCTTACTCTTCTAGCTGAGGCTTTCTGCACGGCTTTTCCCCTGCTATTTCTGTAGGAGATTCTTGCAGGCACTTGGGGTGGTTGTCACTGTTGGGGGGCGATGCCCGGGAAGAAAATCCCACCAAGGCATCACTTAAAAACCTTGATTTAGTGCTGCGTGGGCTGAGGAGAGGCTTTAGTTTGGATCTTAGGCCTATAATTTACTGCTTGTGGTTTTTGTTCCCATTCCTGGAGAGGGGTGGGAAGGTTGCCTTTCCTCCAGCCTGCTTGCCCTCCTCTGGCAGGCGAGGCAGGGAAGGCTGCTCTGCTCTAGAGCAGGGCTGGGCATCTTCTCCCTGGGGCCCTCGTTGTGCAGCATAGCCAGGCGTGACTGTCCGAGCAGCTGCTGTGAGATGCTGCTTAAGAGCCNCCTGTTCGTGGGAAGAAGAAATGAGGGGAAGCGTGTGCATTAAAGGGCTTCTCCATTACCCTTTGTACTCTCCTGGTCTGGAGAGAAAGTCCATCAGAGGCCTCCTTTCTACCCCTGCTTCATGTTAAAAGCCCTGAGTGAAGTTGGACTGGGATGCAGTATGTTTTCTAGGTGCTGCTTCTTACCTGTAGACACCAATTCTTCTCAAAGCTCAGCTTTGGAGTGATGTAGGATGGCTCCTGAGATTAAAGACCATTTTTTCTAAGAGATGCTGCTCCTGCTCCCAGGGGGACTGGGACCAGCCACACATCCTGGGGAGGTTCAAAAGGTTCGTTCAGAGAAGGAAGCCTGGGCTGTGGTGTTGCCACAGCAGATTAAACTGTGGGGCACACTGAAGGAGGCGGGAGCTGGCAGCGTGGTATGGGAAGATGTCCTGGGGCCGGTGGGATGCACGAGAGTGGGAAGCAGGAGTTTGTGTGATGCCAGCCTCAGGTATGATCAGGACCGTGGAGGAAACTAAGGCAGCAAAATGTACAGATCACTTCTGCTGGTCTGCTGAGGTCTGTATGTGTTTTGGACAGCCTGCAGGAGAAATCAGTTGACTTTGAAGCTCCTGCCTGTCCTATTTGTCTGGGAGTGAAAGTTAAAGTGGGTGAAAAGACAGAATGGCCTCGATACTCCAGCTGTTCGAAGAGGTCTGTTATGCTGTGGCAGTGCTGTGGGAATTGGTGTTTGTCCTGTGTGGTTTAAAGTTGCCGGGGCTGCCGCCTCAAAGGGGCGAGAGAACGTTCCAGAGTGAGAACCAGTGCTGCAGTGGGCTGTGACTGGGAGAGATTTAATACATGGTTCATCCAGCAAATGCCCAGCGGGAGGACGTGACAAGAAGGCAGCGTGTGAGGTCTTCAATATGTGGTTGTACATTTTACGTTTTTAGCGATGACTTCATCTCCCTAAGTGCATCAGATGGGTCGTGCTCACTGAGGAGCTATTAAATCTAGCGGGACTTTTCTTATCAGCTAAAGTGGGTGTGAGGTCAGGCTTTGGACTGAGAGCTGTTCTGCATTTCATTTCTTCCTTTTCATCTCCTGTGTGACCCCAGACCGAATTTACTGTGGATAATCTAAACCTTGCACTGAATGCAAAACTGAATTTTTAATGATTTCTTCCAGTGTAGTGGGGGGTGCTTCACAGATACCAGTGATCTTATTTGAGTAGTTTCCCTGAGAGACAGGAAAGGTGTGCTGTCTATTGTTAGAGAAATAAGGAACTGAGCTACTGGTAACAAGCCTAGTTTTGCAAAAATTCCATTGACAGTTGCAACCTGATTTACTTTTCATTTGTATTTTTCATTGTAGCTGGTGAGGCTTTTTGACCTACAGTGTACAATGTCCACTGTATATATGAATACCTACCACTGCCCCAAGGCTGATCCTTGGATCCTTGGAAAAACTTAAGTAACTTGGTCATCATCGCAGGGAAACTTCATTTGGAAGATGAGGTTTGAAATCTGACTTCTGAAGTAGAAGAGGTATTGCTTTTCCTGAACTATAAAACCACATACTTTTTAGTTTCTGCAGTTCTTTTTCCTGCTTGGAACGCAGTGCTTCTGAATCTGGAGTCAGGAAAAAATGGTTTGTTTTAACATCCTTGCAAGCGAGGCAAGAGTCTGGAAGTTGCATGGGTAGCTGCAACGGGTGTTCTTTAATCCAGAGCGCTTGACTTTTGGAATTGAAGTGCTCTTTTCTGAGAGAATGTGGCTACCTTGCCTTTTGAGTTAAAAGCATGTTTTGGTCTGTTAGCAAGCAGAAAGCTGCTGTGTGTGGACAGGAAAGGCAGGAACTGGCTCCCGACCCGCTTCCTGCACTGGCTGCGTGGGGGATTGGCAGCTCTCCCCCTTCTTGGGGACACGGGTCTCAGCGTGGGTGCTTGTGGGATTAACGTGGAGGAGAGGGAGGCAAGCTAAGGCACATTTTGCTGGGGAGGCTTTTTGACGCATTTGGGCTGCAAAATAGGCCTGCTACTTGAGATTCAGGTGTCTTGGATGAAAAGTATGTGGGTGATCGTGGACTTGGTATCTCCTTCCTTTTGCTTGTTGAATAACATGTCCCTGATGAATTCCATCACTGCCTACTTTTTATTGCTTCTGCATGGGTGTTAGGTTCTGTTTTCCTCTTAGTTGAATACAGTGCTGAGAAAAAGGGGGACCACAAATACATTGTGTGTCTGGGGCTCTCTCATCTGCAGAGAGCCCTGGAGAATGGGGGCAGGATTGGAGAGGGACTTTTTACAAGGGCTTGTAGTAACAGGACAAGGGGTGATGGCTTTAAATGGAAAGAGGGTCGATTTAGATCAGATGTAAGGAAGAAGCTCTTCACTGTGAGGGTGGTGAGGTGCTGGAACAGGTTGTTCAGTGAAGCTGTATATGCTCTCTCCCTGGAAGTGTTCAAGGCCAGATCAGATGGGTTTTGGGCAACCTGCTCTAGTGGAAGGTGTTCCTGCCCAAAGCAGGGGGTGGGTTAGAAATTGCTATGCAAATCATTCTGTGATTTTGAACTGGGTGCCCTATCTTGTTGCCAGGATAGTCAGAGTGCAGCACTGGAGGGGAGGAAAAAACACCCACCCTACCACTTTTTCCCAGGAGGAGATAAAGACCCACATGGCAATGCTGTCTGTGCTTCAGCCTGTGTTCTGGGAGCTCTCACTGCCTTGGAATAGGGGAAGGTGATGAGGCTGGGGAGGCCTCTCCAGTACTCATGTGAATCCAGTGGAGACCTGGCATCTGCTGGAGTTACCAGATGGGTCCTACAGCTTTTTGTCTGTATGACCTTTATACGTAAGCACTCCTGGGAAACTTCTGACTTCCTGGGCTCGTCAGATTTTCCTGAGAGTGCCTTGTGTTGTGAGAGCTGGACTGAGAGGTCACAGTGACGAGCAGTGGAGGCAAAGGCCAGGGTGTGATGGATTCAGCAGGAGGTGATAGTGGCATTTGTGATAGTTAAATGTTGAGTGTAGGCTGGAGAAAGCTTCAGAGGAGAAGAAAAAAGGAGATTGGCCATCAGCTGTTGAATTTTATTTTTAAATAAAGAGGGTTACAGTGGGACTTAATTCTTTAATTCTTTGTAGTGTTTCCATCTGTTGTGGTTTAACCCCAGGTGGCAGTTAAGCACCACAGAGCCTCTGTCTCACTTCTCCCAGCACCCGTGGCATGGATGAGAAAGTCAGAAGAGTAAAAGTGAGAAAACTCATGGACTAAGTTGAAGACCAGTTTAATGGGTAAGATAAAAGCCACATGCACAAGCCAGGCAAAGCAAGGAATTCATTCAACACTTGCCATTGGCAGGGCAGCTGTCTTCAGGAAAGGCAGGCTCCATCACGTGTAGTGGTTACTTTGGAAGACAAATGGCATCACTCCAAATGTCCCCCTCTTCCTCCTCCTTCCTCCAGCTTTGTCTATTGAGCATGATGTCATACAGTGTGGAGTATCCCTTTCGGTCATCTGTCCCACCCGTGTCCCTTCCAGTGTCTTTTGCACCCTCTGCCTATTTGCTNATAGTGGCATTTGTGATAGTTAAATGTTGAGTGTAGGCTGGAGAAAGCTTCAGAGGAGAAGAAAAAAGGAGATTGGCCATCAGCTGTTGAATTTTATTTTTAAATAAAGAGGGTTACAGTGGGACTTAATTCTTTAATTCTTTGTAGTGTTTCCATCTGTTGTGGTTTAACCCCAGGTGGCAGTTAAGCACCACAGAGCCTCTGTCTCACTTCTCCCAGCACCCGTGGCATGGATGAGAAAGTCAGAAGAGTAAAAGTGAGAAAACTCATGGACTAAGTTGAAGACCAGTTTAATGGGTAAGATAAAAGCCACATGCACAAGCCAGGCAAAGCAAGGAATTCATTCAACACTTGCCATTGGCAGGGCAGCTGTCTTCAGGAAAGGCAGGCTCCATCACGTGTAGTGGTTACTTTGGAAGACAAATGGCATCACTCCAAATGTCCCCCTCTTCCTCCTCCTTCCTCCAGCTTTGTCTATTGAGCATGATGTCATACAGTGTGGAGTATCCCTTTCGGTCATCTGTCCCACCCGTGTCCCTTCCAGTGTCTTTTGCACCCTCTGCCTATTTGCTGGTGGGGTGAGAGGCAGAAAAGGTTGCTGGTGGGGTGATAGGCAGAAAAGGCCTTGCCTCCGTGTAAGCACCGCTCTGCAGTAACTAAAACATCCCCGAGTGAGCAACGCTGTTTTCAGCACAAATCCAACCCACAGCTCCATACCAGCTACGATGAAGAAAATTAACTCTATTCCAGCCAAAACCACCGGTTGACCCCTTCTTCCACTGTTAACTTACGAGCTGTAAGTTAACCTTGTCCAAGAGCTGGACTGGCGGGGTGGACTTGGATGTGGTGAATGACACTGAGACTGGCACACGTGTCTCTGTGTGTGCCTGTGAGTGTCCGTGCCAGGAAATGGAGATGATGCTTGCAGTTAGGGCTAGTTTTTGGTGTGTGCCTCTGTCTGCCAATTGTGTCCTTCAAAGATTTGCTGCATTTCATCATCTTGCCTGATCTCTCCCGTCCTCTTTTCAAGAGGAGCATCAAGTGGTCAGTGCCAACTACTGCAGATGCAGAAAAAGAACTTTTCTCTGATGATAAATCACAAATTAACACCACTATGGATTCTTGATACTTCATGTTCTGCCCTGAAACCTCTCCAGCTATGGTGTTGAGAACATATCGGAGCGCATCTTTTTCAGCCAGACCGTGACCAGTGTATAGCCTCTGCTGGGGATGGGTGGTTCCCATGGGGAAGGTGTTGACTAGAATAGATGGAGCTGCTAGGAAACTTTTCCCGTGTGTTTTCCTCCCGTTACTCAGTGCTTAAAGGGGCGAGTAAGGATTCCTCCTCTGCTGGCTCAAGGAGCTGATGCTTTTATCTTGAGCGGTGTCTGGTATTCGTGGCTGCTTTGAATGCCAGGAGGAGCAGCGGTCAGATTGGCAGCTTGGACCACAACTCCTTTAAGGACCAGGAATTTTTAACTCCGGGCTCAGCGCTGATGGATGTAGATGGAGCATGTCCATGTTGCTTGGGAAGGTTTCCTTAAATAGCCATGGCCTTTCCAGAGAAAACAGGAAGATAGTTTTTGCGTTGTGTGTTGGGATTTTTAAAATTTTTTTTTTGAGCTTGGCATTTGTTTCATTTTTGGAGCTCATGATTGCTGCAGGCATTTACCATAGAAGTAGCTCACAGTCTTGGTAGTTTTGTGGGGCAGGGTTTGGCAGCTCTGTTGGAGTTTGAAAGGGGATTTGCTTACTTTACAGTGCAGCATTCGATAAGATATTTGTTCAGTCCTTTCTGTAACAGTCACTACTTTTCACCTTTTCTGAGCTGGCTCTCCTTCCTTAGCGTGCTAGCCTCTGAAAAGCTGAGACATCTCTGGGCAGGGAGAAGATCAGCCAGTCTGCAAATGTTAACACAGAGATGGGGAATAGATAGTGCTTCACTGGATCTGGTTCTTCCAATGATAAAAACGTTCCTGTTTCTGTCTGGTTTTACTCTTTGTTGATGTGGGGCTGTGGGCAAATTGGGAAGAGTGGTCCTGTCCCCTCAGAACAAGGAACCCTCTGGCTACAGTGTGAAGGTGGTAACAGTCTGCTTGACGTAGTGCTTGTCTCTGACCATCCTTGGGAGGTGTAGCAGGAGAGGGGTGGTTTTGATTCCTGAGTGCACTGAAGTTTTCCGTGGTTGGTCTCAGCTATTTTGTCACTGCTACTGACGAGGTGAGAGCAAGCTCCTCTGTGAACTCTGTCTCTGAATAAGCATGATGTCTTTATGCATGGACTTCCATATCTATTATAAAGTGTTCTGTGGGGTTGTTTCTCTTGAATTTGGTGCTTGATAAAGAGGTGATGCAGATACTCTGGAAAAGGTGTAGCACAGTGGATGAAATAACCAGTCTTGATGGCACAGTAGTATCAAGTGTTTTGTTTGGCTTGTGTGGGTCACTTGATTCTCAGGGTTAGCTTGAAATACAATTTTTAGGTCCATTTTCCTGAGCAGTTTCTTATTCTAGGTCACCAGTTTCTTAATACCTGAATTCTTGGGAGTTTGCAGTTAAGATTCAGAGGTTTGTAGATCTGTCTGGTGGGTTCTGGGGATAGCAATTTTTACTTTTATTTCCAGAATAGGATTTCAAAGACAGTTTCTAAATCTCTGGGCCCTTTGGGCAGGAGTAAACAGTTGGCATTGTTCCCACTTCCATGGGTGAACTCCTACCATTGTAAGGCTCTCTCTACCTCTGACTTCTTGGGCAGGATTTTGATGATGAATACAGTCACACTAAGGACTGTATTCAGTCCTCAGGACAACCTTAATACGTCACATCTTAACTTTAATTCCTAGATAAGGATTCTTCTGTCTTGAATGGATTTTCCTGAGGTGTGGAGGCTGGTGGATGGTTAGATCCATAGCCTGGATGATCTGCTTATCCACAGATGGCTACTGCAAAGTGCTTGTCAGGGAGGCAGCTAGAAGTTGCTAGAAAAGATATGCACTGAACTTTGTACAGGCTACATTTGGACAGATGCACTGTGGAAATAAGATTGCAGTGGGAAGAGAGGACCAGTTGTGGTACCACTCATCTCCCGAAGGCTGCTCCATTCCAGTGGAGCTGGGGCAGGTGGTGCTGCCTTCTCTGGTGACTCGAGGGAGACTTTCACCCCCCAGCTACTGTTAAATTAGCTCTGGATTGGAGCTGCTGGAAGTTCATCTTGTCAAATGCTAATTCAGCATGTTATTCGTGAAGCTAATTGACAGGGTAGAAAAAACGATGTGCCTGTGGGGAAACTTTCTTCTTTCTTGGAAGAGCTTAAACAGTAAAAACGTAAAATGTCCAGTAGGAAAATTCCTTCTTCCTTGCACAGTTAACAGCAATAACCATCAGCAAATTACACGCCACGTTTGGAGCCCTCTGATAGCATCGTCACGGCTTCTGCTCCTGTTGAGAGATTCCCCACGTAGCTGCCTTAGATGAACAAGACTGGTCAATCCACTGCTGCTCTGTTTAACCCCTGGGCAGCACAGCATCGGGCAAGGATGGATCCTCGTTTTCACATGCTGCTGGGAAAGGGAGGATGGATGGACAACAAGATGAAGTAGTGTTACTGCTTTGGGGAGAGGTTCACAGTTCAGATGTCAGATGAAGAGAACAGAGGAGTTTCCCAGAAGCCCTTTTTCTCCAGCACCTCCAGTGTGGCTCAGTGATTCAAGTGAGTTGGGTAGAGTGAGGTTTTTTGTTGTGTATGGGCTAGCCAGAGGCTAACGGATATCCACAGTTTGCTCGAGGCAGATAGCATTACAGGAATCAAAACATCTCTTGTTTCCTGTTCATAGATCTAATCCTTTGTTTTTAAGCAGTTAAATATCCCTGTATTCTTTAGCCTAGCCTTCGTTATCATGGATTTGAGCCATTCCTAAATCCTAATGCATGCAGTTGCATCACATTCATGCAGGAAAGAGAAGCGTGGTGCAAGGTAGTGCACAGAGGAATGAAACAACTCCCCCAGAGCGCCTGTGGAGGAGCAGAAATCTCAGAGCAGTGGGCTCAGTGGGTTATCCTTCCTCCCCTAGTTTGGACGAGGTAGCCTCCTTGATTAATTGCTGCCTACTCCATCTCAGGATGGTCCTTGGAGGATGTTGGGAACGCGTGGTGAGCTGCTCACTGCTACCATCTCATGCTGCGTTGGCTCGCTGTGCTAACAGAAGGTACACTCTGCAGTATTTGAACTACAGCATCTTTCCCTAGCATCACAATCCCCTTCAGTGCTTCTGTGGATCTTCATCCAGTTGTTAGAGCTGTTTCATATCTTCTTTAGGCTTCTCCTCTCTTGTTTTTTGCTGTCCTCTCCTATGATTCTGTGTACCCTGTGGGACTGGGATGCTACTGTGTGCTTAGCCTTGCAGCTGATCTGGGCTTCACCACTCCACGCTTGCTCTTCTTGTCTCTGCTCCACGTTTTTTACGGGGAGTTTAATACCAAGGACTTGTGTCCATGGGGTATCTACATCAGGCACAGCTCCTGTGGAGCATCACCCTGTGTTGGGATGCACGGTATGAAACCTTATCTCGAGTCTCTGGTGGTAAACAGCTGCTGAAGAAGTGATCTTTTCCCTCTGCTCTCTGTTTGGCACCGAGTTACTTTTGCACAAGTTCCCTCCTGATGCACAGCAACTGCATCTTCCGCGGTAGTTGAGACTGATCTGCAGATCAGCCTGAGGTACCACAGGCCCAACCTCTGTGCTGGGGTACTGGGAGCAAGGGATGCAGGGCACCAGTAGCTGCCTGGGGAGCTGGGGTCTCCTTGGGAGCCGTGGTCTCCTGGGGAGCTGGGGTATGCTGGAAGGGTACAGTTGCCAGAAGGCCCTGGCCATGGGTGCAGCTGGGAAGAGAGGAGACGCTTGTAGCTGACACCATGACAGATAACCCCAGATGATGAGGAGCTAAAGTAACGCAGTAAATCAGCAGGATTTTTCTGTCTGTTTGTGCGTAGCGATGACAAAACTTCTCTCCTTAATACCAATATATTTAAAATAATGACTGCACGTTGACTTCCTGGAGATGCAGGGAGCGAGGGACCTGAGAGGAGACTCCGACAGCGTTGTAGGAAGTAAAGCTGAGGAAGCAGCCAAAATGCCTCTGCTCTGTTGTCTGTTTGAGTGGGAAGGTGGTGTCTTCCTGCAGAGGAGAGGGATAAATGTTCGTTCATCTGTGGTTCCTCCAGTTAAGCACATTCTCAGCCCTGCCTCTAGCTGACGGCGGGCCCTCCTTCCCCTCGGCGCGCGTCCGCAAGGCGCTCGTGTGCTGGCACGCGCGCGCTGCCCTTGAAAACGGACCAGACTTATTAAAATCATTGCTGGTTGCCATGGCAGCTGTTGTTGCTGTGGGCTAATGGGAAAGGCAATTACTGCTTCACGCTGGGGAGTGTGCAGGGAGGGTGTGGGCAGTGGGGGCCTGGCGACCGAGTGCTGATGAGCTGTGTGACTGACAGATCGGCTGTCACAGTGAGCAAGCAGCAGAGGAGGGAAAGGCCGGAGATGCCCTGGAACGAGGTTTAGCCAAATATGCCGTATTTCCACCTCCTGGGCAGCCTCACGGAGAGATTCCCACCCTTCCTTTGATTGTCAAAAGGGGAGTCTTGGGGTTGAGATTCACGTTTGCAGCTGGGTGCAGTGCAGTGCTCCTTGGTGACTCTGAAGTGGACCAGTAACTTGAAGCAGAGAGCTGAAAAACTTTATACATGTTGAAGATACTCATCTGGCCTCTTTCCAGCTGTTTCCTCTCTGTAAATATTCCTCCTCGGCTCTTACTTTGCTGTTTCCTGTAGGTTGAGGGTCATGAGATAAAATAGCTCTATTTTTCTTGGAGTGAGGAGGCTGTGAAAACTGAGGTCAGTTGTATTTTGGGATGCTTCGCTGGTTCTGGTGTGCTGCTCTGCTGCTGGAAGGCCCAAGTGTTTTGATGATGGACCTGTGTAGAGCACTGTGTGTTTGCAGGTGCCGTGGGGCAGATGGTTTTCCTAGTGAGTTTAAAGCTAAAGGGAAATTGCATCCTTCACCTTTTTTTTTGCCTGATTTTGGGCAGTGTGTGCCTGACCAGTGCCAGCGCTGTTTGTGCTCAGTGCAAGCATGAGAAATACAGGGAACATTTTACAGAGAGGAGCTTGTGGGAAGTCAGTAAATTCCTTGAAAGATTTGAGTCGGGAGAGCAGGTGAGAGCTGTAAGTCTGCAGCTTCTGTAAAAACTTAGGGATAAAAAGAAAAAAAGTGCTTTGGCAGCATTTGACAGTGCCCTGCATCCCCAAATCACAACCCTCTGTTCCCTCCCATTTGTGCTGCTTTTCTTTTCCTTTGTGTTAGGAAATGACGTGAGACCTTGCTGCACAGGAGCTCTTCCAGGAGGCCCTCCTTGGCCAGCAAGAGGCACGTCACACAAGTTTCTTCTGGCTTCTGGAGGCTGTCATGATGTCAGTGAAACTAAAATGATGGTTGTGGTTCCCGGTGATGGGAAGACAGTCCCAGGAGGCATGGAGGAGGCTTGTGGTCCAGACAAAGTGAGAAGAATAAAACATTCCTCTTGGAGCAGGCAAAATTGGGACCTTGTCTCACTGTTTCGGCTGATCTTCCAGCAGCTGTTTCCAACTGCCCTCCGGATCGTGCCCTGTTGGGATAGCAGCGGTGACTCACTTGGCTGGGGTGGTTTCCGCAGTGTGTGAGAGCCTGGCTTCCCAGGGAGCTGTGGCACCAGGAAGGGGAAGGTTTCTGGTGTGTTTGATCCCTCGGTAAAGATTATGCTGTCTGTTTAATTAGAGACTGCTGCTTTCTTTACTGGTGTGCTAAATATAAATGGAGGAACTCATCTACTATACTTGAAATTGCAAACGTCAGGAGTCAGTAGCTTTATTTTCCTCACGCCAGATCTGATTTGTTTTTAAGTACTGACACTAAATCTAATGATGCAGTTTGTTAAAAGAAATGAGAGCTTTAGACTGAGAGGGACTTTGTACTCTTCTCCCCTCTCTCTCCTGTCCCACCTCTGTTTACAGAGGAAGAGCTACTGGTTTGCAGGTGTTTGTACAGTATGGTCTGAAGTGTCAAAAGGACTTGATCTAAATGCACTGTGTACTAAGCTTGTGTTCAGATAATTATGGTTAAGGTTTTCTCTCAGCACAGTTTTTTGGTGCAGGTTTGTATGTTCCAAAGATGACCTTTGTGACAGGCAGCAGAGTGCCAAAAAAACCCACCCCAAACTATTTAAAAATACAGAGAAGATAAAGAAGCTGCTGCTGGAGCCCAGGCTTGAAGGATTTAGTTGGGGTGTCATGTTTGTTTTGGGATTCTTTGTCTGTTGAACTACAGTCATAAGTTGTGGCAGGTCCCAGGGAGATCTGTAATGGGACAGACATCTGTGCTTAAGATGCTTTGCCCTGTCCATCTGCCTGTGCAGGAAGAGGAGTAGGTAGCAAATGAGATTTTCCCCCGTGGGGCTCCTGCTGAGCACAGTGGACCTGATCTACCCCCCCTGCTTAGCGTTGTACGGTGCCACTGCACACCCTGCTTGCCTGAGCACGTCCATGAGCCGTAGCACGATGCCCGGGAAGTACAGCTCGCCGGGACAGAGCTGCTGCTGCCACCATGTGAAGTGCTTGGTCCCCAGTCAGTCGGTTGGAAAGTCCTTGAGAGCAAAAACACAGGGAGAAGGAGAACTCCTCACGGTGAAGACTGTGACTCAGTGCTGTTATCAGCCCCTGGGTCTGCGGCGAGGCTCTGCGTCTTGCCGTTGGCTGCCGTAGCCTCTGTTTGCTCATGCCCTGGCTGATTCCACATGCTTTTGTTTCGGCCTGGATAGCGTGGGGTACCTGGTTTCAGGGCAAAGCTGGCTGCCGGGCTGGAGGAGGAGTGAGCACGCTCATTGTGCGCTGGAGGCATTTTTGCTCTGTTGCAGCATGTGCTGGGGGAGACGTGCCCTAAAAATGGAGTTGCCCAGTACATGGGGCTGATTTACCAGTTCTCTTCTGGCCTCAAAACTTGAGGTCTAGTGGAGCAGTTTCAGCATTAGATGTCTTTGTGGAAAAGAGAGGAGAGAAGTCCAGAGATGCTTTCTGCCCTTTTTGAGGTTTTCCTATTCCTAGTATTGGCAAGAAAAAACTGTGTTTCTGGAGTGTGCTGAGTTGTAATCAGTGGCTGCTCTCAGTCTGGGTGGAGGAGATGGAGACTCTGCCCAGTGTTTCTGTGTGCCTCTGGTCACCAGTAGACATTACTGACCAGCACAAAGGAATTTTTTTCCAAAAGCTATTTCCTCTGCTGTATGATGCAATATTGAGCCAGTAACCCTGTCACTTTGAAAGTTAACATTTTTCATATCCCCAACACTCTTTTACTGTCTCCCTTTCTCCCTCTTCCCCCCAGCTTTTCCTAGTTTTGATAGACTAGCACCAGCCTTCCACAGGGCAGAGCGGTGTCTGTGAGAGATTGGGAGAGATTGGCCTCCGTCCTCTGCTGCTCCCAGCTTTGGGAGCTGGGCTGATGGAGAGCACATGACCCTCCCGGTGGCTTTTCCTCTCCGTCGGGACACAGAGAGCTGTGTGCGAGGGGAACAAGAGGTGCTGTGTAGCGAGCGCATCAGCGCTCCGCTCCCGCTGGTGGCAAGGGCAGGCAGGGCACGCCGGCTCCTGCCAGCGTGGCACCGTTCGGCAATCCAGTGGCTTTCCCAGGCAGCGTGGGGTCGCCCGCCCGTGTGTCACTTGCACGCTGGGGTTCCCGCTTCGACCCCGAACGTTAAGGGCGCGGGGTGGCTGAAGCGACGTGAGTTGGCTTCGTCTTTTCCTCGACGCGGTGTCAGCGAGCGGAGCGCCTGAATTATTCACTCCTCCTCGGCCTGCTGTTCCTATTGAATTCCCCGGGTCGGGGCACCCTGCCAGCACCCGGTGACGAATTCACTGCTGCGCCTGGCCTAGGGGCACCCTGCGCCGTGTGTGTTCGGGGGAGCGGGGCCAAGGGGGGCGGCCGCTGCGCCCTGGAGTTTTGTAGCCGCGGGTCGGTGAAACGGGGTGGCCCTGGGGTCTCTCTGCCTGCAGCGTAGGTGGGCACCGGCCCCTTCGCTGCTCGAAGGGCTGTTGGCAGGTTTGCACATGTTTGTATCCGTCTCTGCCTCGCCGTCTGCCTGGGCTCCCAGCTCCCAATCTTTTCCTTCCATCTCTCTGCATTTCTCTGCAAATCACAACCTTATTTTTTTACACATAATTTGAGGTTCTCCTCTTTTCTGCATCCTGAATTTTCAGAGGTGGTTGTGCTAAAAAGCAATCACACTTCACATTTTTCTGAGAGGAAATGTTTCCTTTACTGTTCTAATGGAAAACATTTCCCATTTGCCTGTGACGTTAGGCTCACTAATCTCAGTCATTTTTTTATGCTAAGTGTTCAAAAGATCTCTAGTGTTCACATTATCACAACTCATAAAAGCTACGGAGTGCACGTTCTGTACTTCTGGAGGAGATTTATCGCTTTGCAAGAACTTCTGGGTGTATGTATGTTTGGTACCATCTTCCTTGTTTTCATCCCCTGCTTTGTTCCTCTATATTTTCTTTTTTAAGCAATTACAGCAGGTGGCTGGTCCCTGGGGAAGCTTCTTTTGACCAGAGTGCTCTCCGGTCCTGGTTGTCAGGGTCGGATGGAGTTTCAGGTCCTCCTCCTGGCTACACAGAGGAGTGTTTTTTCACCTCTAATTGGATCATGTAAATCAGCTCTTTCTTTGTCTCGTTCTCTTTGTCCAGAGTCTCCTTCTGGTGATTTTGATGAATAAATCAGCCTTGACATTGGATTGAATTTTTATTTAGTAGTTATGTTGATATTTAAAGTGTAGTGTATCCGATGAGCAAAATAGGAGCAATAATCAGAATTCTGACCAGTAATTTCCCTCAAAAACTAGTTTCTGCGGTGAGCTGACATGTAGATGAGTACAAAATGGCAAGGGCTAGCTTTTGGTTTTGTTTTGTTTTCTTTTTTTAAGTTCTGTGCCGTTCCAGCCCTCTGGGCTTTTAGTGTTTGATAAAGTGCTGAGGGGTCCCTAGGGTCTGACAGATGCTGGAGAAAACAGCATCCCTTCCAGAGAGAAACCCAGTCCCTTGATGCCAGTGCAAATGCTGGATGCAGGAGGGATGCACCATTCTGTTGGCCAGTGGAAAGAAGCTTTTCCTGCTGGACGTCAACCCCTCAGCCAACAGCAAAGCCTGTTTGAGTTGCTGTTTTGTCTCCCCAGCCTCTCTTTGCAGTGTGTGACTGCGATGGGCAACCCGGGAAGGAAGGATGTGCTATCCTTTTTATCCCTCCTTTGACTCTTCCTGCCTGGAGCCATGGAGTATGGCAGCTACCTCTGAAGTGGTGGTTGCAATAGCATCTGCTGTGCCTTCTCCGCAGCAAGCGGCAGAGGGGACTTTTGAAGTGATTCAGCTGAGGGAGAAGCAAAACAAACACCAGGAAAGACAAGATTATCTGTGTGACTGTGAGCATTGACAGGTTATTGAATCAAAAAGGCTAGAAGGAGAGAACAGAAGGTAGTTGTCTGTTCTGACCTTTATACAGGCAGGAATGGAGAGAGGTGTAGTATTCCCTGTCAACGGGGGAGAGGGAAATGTCTGAAACAAGCTTCCTCCTATTGCGGTTAAAGTAGGACGAGGGGAAGGGAGACCACAAGTTGCAGAGGTGCGAAGCCTGCGGTGATGTTCGTGCAACGACCAGGAGCAGGTCTGGGGCTGCACGTCACCATTAGCACACAAGGCTTGTCAAGAGATTTTTGCCATGGGCAGCAGTATTTGACCCCTCCAGAGGTAAACAGCAAAGCTGAAGGACTGGGCTCCTGAGTGGCATGGCCTGTGTGGAGGCAGATGAGAAGTGAAGCTTTGTTTTAATACCTGGCTTCGAGGGTGAACTACAACTGCCATTATGTTGTCTTTGGGTAGGAGAAACTGTAAGTTTTGGAGCTTCTCATTTATACCCGTTTTGTCTTCGGTAATGGCAGCAGGAGAAAGGAAAAATGTGCTCGTACTTCTCTATTTCTTTTTTTTTTGTTTTCCTTCCCCCAGGAGATTTTTGTCTGTTTCCAGAAGGGAGCAGATTTCCGTCTCTTTCTGTCATCCTGATACCATTGCTTCTCTCCCCCACTGCTCTTCAATCTCCTTCAGTCTGTGGTTTACATGTGCTCAACCCTTCTGTCCTGAATCTGTGCAGTGCCTTTCTGTGTGGCCCATCACAGCTTTCCCATGCAGCAGAAGCAGCAGCATCTGTGTGAAATTCCAGCATCTTTTCTTTTTCTTTTTTTTCCCCCCTCTTTTTTTTTTATTTTACTTTTTTTTTTCTGCTGCTGCTTTGAAGCTGCAAAGTAATCCTCCAGGCACCAGTGCTGTCTTTCACTAGACTGACTGATGCAGTGCTGTCTTCATACGGGGTAGGATTTTGGAGGTTCAGTTTTTCACCCAGGAGGGTTACAAGCTTCATTCTGACACAAATGTTTCTACACAGCAGGTGGTAACTAGGAAGATGTACTGCATATCCAGCAACTTTCCTAGGCCTTTTTTTCCCCTTTTCTGGGGTACTTTTAGTGCTGCAGGATCTCCACTGGTGTGTTGGTCATTGCCTAGAAAGTGTAGGGGTCTGTTAGTTTCAGTTTTGGTCAAGTTTATATATATATTTGTGAACTATTATGTGCACAAAGGTATCTTTTATATACACATGCAATGTTATCTTTCTGGTAATGTCTTCAGCAGTGTTGCTAAAAAATAAGATGTTTATTTTTTCCTTTCCTCTTTAGTAAAAACAATATATGCCCCTTCAAGAGTAGTCTTTGAAGATTACTGTGCACTTTTTTGGTAATGTAAATGAAAAGTTTTGCCTCTTTTGGTTGTTTTTTTTGAGGGAGAATTTGCAGTAAGCCTACCATTCCTGGGAAGAAGGGAGAAGTTTCCTTCAGTTCACATGAAGTTCGTGGTGCTCCTCAGCTGTCAGAATAGCACATTTTGCAGTATGACCTGTGGAAACGTCCCCCTCGAGATCTCCTTAGCCATTTGTATGGAGCACTGCAGTGATTTGAGGCATGAAATCGTCAGCTCCAGTTTCTGTGTGATTTGGAGTTTCTGAAGAGCTGGAGTCTTGTGCTGTCACCGTTACCGTGCTATAGTCTTGCTGAGAGGTAATGAAAGCATTAATTGTCGAAGCCAGGTCGTATTCCAAGTTGGGGTAGAGCCTCTCAGCTCTTCAAAGTGTGCAGCTCTGGAATGTGTGCAGATTTTGTTAATGAAGATCTTGTTATTGCAGGCTGCAGCATCAAGCTGAGAAGCAGGAACACTGCTAAAATTTGGATAGCTCTGATGTGTGTACTTGTAGCAGGCTTAATAGTGAAGTCTTCTGCCATCGACATCCTCCCCAGAGTCAGTGTCAGCCAATACTTCTGCAGTTGGTCTTGTCAAATCCGTGGCATCTCTTTGTGACAGCGTGAATGGACCTCCCGCAGAGAACAGGGCTTTTGGTCTGAAAGGCACGGAGGTCACAAATCCAAAGTGCTGAAAGCAGAGGGGATCTGGATGTGTTTTTTTGCAAATTCAATGAGGAAACCAGAAATCTCAGCATCTGTTTTTACAGGTACTCCCCAATTACTGATTTGCAATCTAGAGTGGGTGGGTTTAATGGAGTATGGATGCCTTTTTCCTCCTGGATTTTCACAACTCTGTAAATAATTAACAGTCCAAGCATAACAGTTTGGTTTGGGGTACTTAGGGCTACTATCTACAGAGCATCCCTTTGCTCGTGAAAGCTCAGTTAAGCAGCTCCAGTCTTTGACAGAGCTGCATCTGAGGGTTGAAGAAAGGAGAAGACTATGAGCAAACATCATCTGCATCTGGTTAGGCCATACGGTGTTGGAGACACTTTGGCATGAGGAAGGGAAGCCATGAATTATGATCAGAAATAGGACTTTTGCTGCCTCTGATGACTGCTTGTTGTTTCTTTTGATCAGTTCTTCGAGGGAGCAAAAACTTTGAATCTTAATGTGGTGTTAGAGATGCCTGCATAAAAGGGTCTGAAATTCACGGGGGTCAGAGATTGGAGGAGGAGGCTTATCAGCAAAGTTTGCATTGCAGTTTCATCGTTGGTTTAATCTCATCTAAGATTGTGCTTCCCTTGAAAGAGGAGCCCTGCCTTCTCCCTCCCTCCAGCCATGTGGTCCTACATCCTCCCCTGTGCAGGTGGGGGGACTGCACAGCCTGCAGTCACCACCTTTGCTCAGGAAGCAAATCCTTCTCCTTTTTGAGGGATTAGATTCCAGGAGGATCAACAAGCTGATCTGACTTGTGGTGTTCTTCTGTGATCCCTACTCTGCATGCAAGAGGTGAGGTAGGGATGCACACTTGGGAGCAGGAGGAAAACAAACCAGGCAATTCCCTTTGGTGGTGGTGTGAGTTTTGAGGTTGCCTTCACCTGACTGTAAAACACATGCTCTTGGAACGTTTGTATTGCTGTGCAGCTCACGGGAGTTGAGTTTTAATCTCTTTATACTTGGGCTGAGCAGTTGTTACCGAGCATGCAGAAGGAGGGAGCAAGTAGAACTGAATTTATAGGGCTGCCACCGTCTAGAGCTTTGAATAAAAATATTGGCAATGTTTACAGAGAAACCTTGATAAATAATAATAATTAAAAAAAAAATTAAGAGAAAGATAAACCAGATAAACCAATGAAACAAAAAAAAAAGTGATGCTTTGGCACAGTTTGAAGCTTTGGCTGGCCCTCTCATCTGCTGTTTGCCACAGTGCCTTCAGTCTGCTGCAGTTGAGGAGTTTGCTGTGCTGCCAGATTCTCTGTACCTAACAAGATGTTTTTGTGTTCAGTGGGAGGGTGGCTCCTTTTTTTTGTTTCCTTCATCCGAATGTGCCGCATAGGAAGATGCATGATGCTGGAATTTCAGGAGCTGAGTGGTTTTAGATCTCTTCTATTCTGCATTTAATCTGTAAACTCAGGGAGGGAAATGTAACTTCTTGTTGCAAAGAAGTCTCCAGGGATTGCACACAGAAGAGGATTTTTGGACTAACTCGTGAAGGAAACAAGCTTTCCATGAATGTGCTGTGACAATCCCTTCCCACGTGTGCACACTTGGAAACCAAGCGGTAATGTCAATCCCATTTAAAAGCTGGTGGAATTGCAATGCTATCGCCTTCCTAAAGCTTCGTGAAAAGAGGTGATGAGGTGAGGGTGGGGAGAGATGTGGACAACTTCATAGAATCATCAGGGTTGGAAGGGACCTTAAAGACCATCTCGTTCCAACCCCCCTGCCAATGGCAGGGACACCCCCACTAGAGCAGGTTGCTCAGAGCCCCATCCAGCCTGGCCTTAAAAACCTCCGGGGATGGGGTTTCCACCACCTCTTTGGGCAACCCATTCCAGTGTCTCAGCATTCCCTCGGAGCAAAGTTCCCCTCGGAGGGAAGGAAAGGCACTCAGGACACTCCATATGGACCAGGCGGATGGATTGATCTGGCTGTGCTGCCCTCTGCCCAGCGGGACCACAGCAGCATGCCTCTAAACGTGACGAGAGGGTCTGTGGTTATAGCTGTGGGAGACTGGGATGGGAAGCAGACGGGGGGCAGAGGGTACAAATCTGCGAGGAACTAGTTTGAGTTGGTTCCACCACTGGTGGAGTGTCTTGTTTATTACATTGTCTTGCAGGCAGGGAATGGGGGGGGGGCTTCAGTGCTTTTGTGTGGTGCTGACAGGAATGTGCAGTCGGGGTGGGGTTTGAGACCTCCTGGCAGGGGGGTGTGGGTCTCTTTCCAGTGCCTTCAGATTATCCCTAAAGACAATAGGGTCTCTGCAAGCAGTTTGTTTGCTGTTTCTGAGGATTTCCTGGACTTCAACTAAACCTAAAGCTGTTAAAAAAGAAATGCACTGAAGGCTTGTGCAGTGCTTCAGGCAAAAATCCCTGGCTGTCTCCTGCCTGTTCAGCACACCCAAGTCTAGCAGCCTCCCGTAGGTGCTTGGGGTGCAGATGCTTCAGTGCTGCAGTGACCACAAAGATCTCTGGCACCTGTCTTGACCTTTACAGGCCCCATTTGTTCCTATGACCACTTGCTGTTTAATTGCAACCTTATTTTTGTGGTTGACAGCCGTATTTAAACATGGGATGTACGGCAGTATAAGAATATCCAATGCCTGAGACTGCTGGCAGCCTCTCAATTAATTTTTCCATTAATACATAAAATTCTTGGCCCTTCTGGGTAGACTAGAGGCAGCAGTAACAGCAGCTTTTCCCTTATAAGCAGGGCTAGCACTCCCATCTGGGCCAAACTGAAGAACTGGGACCACTTAGAGATACCTTGCTGGTTAATTTTGCTCTCCACAGTAACGTGATCTTTCTTACAAACGCCTTCAGAGTGGTTTGCCTTGCTTCTGTGTGTGCAACGGAGTGGAAACTAACTTACTGTAAACGCCTTGTTTTGTCCCCATAGTGGGATGGTGTTTTGTTTTCAATCTCCCTCTCTTTGCAGAGCGATCTCCTGACTTTTTGGATGCAGCCTTCCAAATGAAGGGCAGGTCTTTCTTCCTTTCTCTTAATACATCGAAAACATGTACTGAAACTCCTCTCAAAACTATTCCAGAGGGGAGGTGTTCCTCCTTTGGGAGGGAAGGAGATTCTTTGATTAGTGCTGCCTTCCTCTGTTTTAACCCCTTTCTAGCTGTAACCATTGCCTGCACAGGGTACTTCATTCCTCCAGTTATTTGGCTAGGCTGGGACATCAGCTACAGCCTGCCTTACTGGACAGTTTGTCTAGGGCAGATATTTCTGGCAGCTAGGCAGGATTTCTCTCTTTTCATGTATTCAACAGAGAGGTTTGACCACAGTTACCCTGCTGGCATCTCGGGGCAATCGTGTCTGGAGTGGTGAGCAGGTCTGGGTAACAGAAGTGGTTTCCAGGGAGGCCCTGGTTAACAGCTGAGAAAACCTATTATTTTAAGACCTTTTTTTTTATTATTCTATTTTTTATGAATTGCATTTGGGTTATAGAGGGCCTTGGCTTGTGGCCTCATCCCATCCAGATGCCTGTGGCCCAGTGAGAAATGGCTCTTGGTTACAGGGTGGATGTAAGAAGCAAAGCAAAAGCATGTTTTCTGTCGTGGAGTGGCATTGTGTTGTAGCAGGAATTGCTCATGTTACTCTTCATATGTAATTGCTTAATTAGGATGTTGAAAGGTTAGCTTTGATTTTGTTTTGATATGTTTCTACATTTTTGTAGGCAAGTGTGTAGCGCTTGGCTGTCTAATTAGGAGAAAAAACCTGAAAACCCCTGATGTGTGTGGGAGAGGTGAATTAAAGGTAAAAGCAAGGAGGGAAGAGTAAAAACCCTGCAGGCTTTACTTCCTTGTGGAGATAGCAACCCTTGCAAGGGGAGTACCTCGAAGAAACTGTTACATGGGGATTTGTTCTAGTAAAATCTGACAGTCATGACCTCTCCTTTTTCCTTTTAAAATACTAGTGAGTAGCATTTTGGAGACAGGCACTCTTTGTCTCCAGTGCTGAGGCACTAAAGGGCTGTTCCAGCCCTTATTGGAAGAGTGCTTCAGGGGATGGAACTGTCTGGATCAACCTCTGTCAGCCGCCTGATTCTTGGTACCTCTGAGGCACCAGGAGAGCATCAGATGTGCTCTGCATTGTGGTCTTTCCGTCCTCTTAAGAACACGTTTGAAACCTCTTGTGTGCGTCTGGAATATTCATCTCTGCTGGAGTGAGTTCCCTCACATCCATGCACTGATTTATGGCCCAGAAATGAGAGCTTCCAAGGGGCTAAAATTCAGAGTTAAGCCTTCAGTGTGCTGGCACCCATTTGGGTGTGTTTTAGCTGTAGAATGACTCGCTGTCATGCTTTCCCTGTGTTGATCTTAGTAGGTGCAATTGGTGCCCTGAGTGGCCTTTCATTAGGGCTGCGTCTGAAGTTTCAGGCTGCCCAGGAGATGGAGGGTTTGGTCTTACTCTGTCCTTTGGGATGCCACTTTGGGATGCCTGTCATGAGTAAAGGGAGTTGTCACGCCTTGCATGTCACCCTCGAAGCACTCGGTCCCTTTTATAGATGCCCTTTTGTTCCTCAGTTGTTGCAGGGAGAGGAGCTTTCCAGGAGGGGGGCGAAGAAGTCAGGCTTAATGGTCTTAAGAGTGGACTTAATTTTTTTTTTTTTATTTATTATTTTGGGAGGGAAGGCCTGGGAGTTGTTTCTTTCTAACTGTTTCCAGATGGTGCTGCTGGAACACAAAGATTTCTAGTGTGTTTGGGATGGCGGCA
>VWZY01001562.1:103696-118231 GCA_013399075.1 Chloroceryle aenea | reverse complement strand
TCCCCCCCGGCACTTCCCGTGCAGCTCTACAATCCTTCGGGTTTAATCAGAAACAGCCCTGGCTGCCGAGGCACTCCTGGAGCCTGCCTTTTCTTCACCCTGTGCCCCAAACCCTGGGCTTTCTTCCTCCTCCAGACATGTTAACCCCTTGCCATTACAGCATGGCCAGGGCACAGAAAATTTCTCTTGCACCTATTTGCCTCCAGCGCTTGGTGGACAGCATGATTTTTGTCTGAATCATGTGCTGTTGTGCCTCTCTCTCTCTTTCTTGTACCAATTTCCCAAAAAGCAAGGCAGGTTTAATTTTATATCGCATCTTCTTCACGCCCAACCAACAAATTAGTTGCATCCTTCTCTTTTGCTGGTAATATAACAATTATAATTTCATCCTGGAAAGTAGGAATAATTCCCTTTTAGCCTCAGTATATCTGTAAAATCAGTGAAGAACTAACTTCTCTCCTGGATAACAGACCTCAGATCTCTCTTGTTCTGTTCTCTCCCATATTCTCCGTCTTGGTTTTTGAGAAAGCAGAAGCAATGAAGCCGCCTACTAAGGCAAAGCTGTAGTCCTCTTCACCTCGTGAAAGCTTGTAGCCGTTGTGTTTGAACAAGCTGAATTTTCATGCCATGAGCGTGTTGCCTGTAATGAGTGGCTTAGCATGAATTATGTGTGAAATGCTTCCTCGGCCACATGGAACAATTATGACATCCAAAGCTGCCCCCAGTGCTGGATTTTTAAATGAATCCTGTCCTGTTCCTGTCGAGTAAGAGTAGAAGTGAAGAATGACCTGCCATTTAAAAATACTTTGCCTGGTAAAAGAGGGAAATCAATATTCTGTGTTATTGACTTCTGTGCATGCAGAGTGTCCTTGTATTTGCTGGATCACAGATGTCACGCTGTGCACAGTATTCCCAGGGGCTTTAACTCGCACTGCATCTATTGTTGCCACCGTAGGCCATGAACCAGCAGAGGCAGGCTGTGTTTCCTTTATGTCTGGAGCAGTACGAGGATGCTGCCGTAGGTAGTCCAAAAAAAAAGGTGTGTGTTTTGCACATTTGAATTAGACTAAATGAATTAAATTTCATCTCTTTGAGAAGCTGAAAACACCTTTTGGCTGATCTGGAAAATGAAAAACCCAGCTGGTGGAAAGCAGTTTCTGACCTCCAGAAAGCTACTTCCATTATAAAAAACAAAAAAGAAATCAGAGAAGAATCTGTGTTATAAACAATGTCTGTAAAATACTTCCAGTTTAACTCTTCTGTTTGGGTTGTGGAAGTGCTTTCTGTGCATGAATGTCCCCCTTCGCTCTGCAATGTTAAACATTTGTATTGCAACTTCATATGGACACCATCAGCTTAACACCCGAGTGTACATTTGTAAACTTCTTACGTAGTGCATTTTTTAACAGATCTGAAAGTTTAAATACAATCTTTCTGTGTGGTTTGGCCATCAGACGTACATTTGTGTGTATTCAGTTCTGCAGTTTGTGCTGTACCAATTGCTTATTGTTCTTACTGTATGTATAAGGTTTTCCAGAACAGAAGTGTCAGGAGGTTGGAGTTAAAATATCTATTTCAAATACAGAAAATTGCATGAACATGTTTTGGCGGCTTCACCGGGGCCCTGTTCTGCAGGGACACGGCCTCCCCCAGAGCTGCCCTGTTTGGTCTTGCTGGCCACCCTGTGGGCTTGCCTGGCTAATTGCTCCAAACTATTCAACCTCTGGTCGGGGCAGAAGGATATTTTTATTCATCTGACATCACCTTCCTTTCTCGTCTTTACAATGTCACTGGGCTTCCCGCCCAGTGGGCCTGGCCTTCCCACCTCCTGGCAGTTCGGGAGGGCCAGGGGCAAGTTAAGGGCTGCCTGAAGCTATGTTTCATAGAATCATAGAATGTTAGGGGTTGGAAGGGGCCTCTGAAGATCATAAGAGTCAAATTCCCCTGCCAGAGCAGGGTCACCCAGGGCATCCCACACAGGACAGGCAAGATTTGAAGTCTCCAGAGCAGGAGACTCTACAACCACTTTGGTAGACTGTTCCAGGCTCCATCACCCTCATAGTAAAGAAGTTCCTCCTCATGTTCAGNGGTACACTCTGTCCCATCATCCAGGTCGTCCCAGAACCCTGCATGGCACAGGAATTCTCCCGTGCATCTCAATGCATCTGACGTTGCAGGGGCTCCTGGTGGAAACACAATATTATTTAGGAGAAAGGGAAACCTGGAGTGAAGAGTGGAGGGGCCAGGCCGGAGGCTGCCGTTGCTGCAGCAGTGGGGCCTCCATCCTGCCCGCTGAGCAGGAAGCCTGGGGGTGCTTCCCTGCTCCTGTGTGGGCAGCCGCCGGCATCAGGCCCCGGAGGCTGGAGCGCCACGCTGGCAGTAGCACCTCTGGTTTTCTGTCCCTCAAGAAGTGGCCTCAGAAGTTCAGGTGGGTATGGGGAAGCCAGAACTGTGGGAGTTGGCACCTTCCCAGCCATCAAGGGCAGTGGTGAGCAGAGTACTTGCTGTGGCACCTTTTAGCAAAATCTCAGGCTTTTAGTCCCCAAATACACTTTAAAAAAACCAAACAAAACAATGAGTAAGGAGTGAAATGTAAGATCTGTTACTTATATCCAGAAAATTGTAAGGTTGTTGATGTCGGGACAGTAACAAAGAAGCAAATGAATGGAAGTCCTTTGCTAGCTGATGTGTGTGAGTCTGGAAGCTTGCCAGAGTGGAGAAGCAAGTTTAATTGAAAGTGAAGACAGCTGAAGGGAAGCATCCCACACTATAGATGCAGTTATTGGAACTGCAGAGTGATTAGCAAGAGCTATATATCAAATTAGGGTAAGTTTCAAGGGAGAAGGGTGACATTAAGATCCATTTAAAAATTACTTTAGTTCAGTTTTTCATTAATAATCGGTAATTGAGCCTTAGATGCTGCTTTTCCTATTCATTTTATCCACAGATAATATGGGGTGGGGAAATGGCCCATATGGTGGATAAAGGCAGATGGAACACATCAGATACACTTGGACAAAGAAATGGCTATTTCCTTTTTTATGTGTAATAATTCATGCAAGTGACAGTCTAATGAAGAATTACCTATTTTCATGGTAGCTGATAATAAGCTCAAGGTATTTAAAGTTTTACTCTTGCTCTGCCACAAAGTACTAAAAAACCTTTTTCAAGACACTCTCCTCCTGCCCCCTAGCACAGGGTTTCTGTCTTTCCTGCTGTCTAAGAAATAATGCAAAGAAAAAGCTGGTGAAACCACCTGGCTGTGGTGAGCAGTGCTGGGATTTCTATCTGGATTGCTAGCTTTACTTGTTTGCAGCTGTCACTTTCAGATTAATAGCTTGGTCGCCAGTGTTTGTCTCCTTTTTTTTTGTTTTGGTCATCTAACATCTTATTCTCTGTGTTCTAGGCAAGTGGCTTCTGTTTGTCTAGTAGAGGTCTCTGACAGATGTGTAGCTTGTGCTCTCACCACCTCAAAATCCCATTTTGCTTTTGGGAAGAACAAGCAAATTTTTTTTCCCCCTTTATATTGTTGCTCTGTGCAGTCTGGGCGTTCCTGGCTTTCCAGAGCTGGGGCTCAGCCTGGCTGGTTCTGTCTAAGCCACCAGCCTGCTGCACTGCTGGTCACTCTCGGTGACAGCCAGAGCCAGAAGCAGATGAGCAGCTCTCGTGATGGTTTTGCTGCTGCTGCTGCTCAGAACCCGGGAGGCGGCTTTGAAAGTTGAAAGAATCGCATTAGCTTCACTCCACTTTTCCCAGCATTGTCAGGGAAGCAGGCACGCTTTCCAGGATCCAGGAAAGGATTGCCCGTTTGTGTTTCTGAAGTTACCTTTGCAACCAAAAAGACTTGACACTTCAAATTGAAGCTTGGATTCAGCAGGAATTGATTCCCTGGCTGGGGAAATAGGAATGAACTCACTAAGCTAACAGCTCCTACCAGCAGAGTTTTAATCTGAAGGCTTTAGGTTTAGTTCAGTTGTCAAGAAACAATTGCTCATCAGGCTTCACTGATTGTTGCATCTGGTAAAGTGGCAACTTCATGATGTAAAAGTAATTTATTCAGTAATTTATTCGGTCAGGTCCAAGAGAATTACTGCCTCTTTGAGCTAAAATTATTAAAGTTGGGGGAAAATGTTAAGTTAAAGACAGGAGGGCTACAGACTTGGTGGATTTGACTGAGTTGTGACTTTCATCCTGTTAAATCCATGTGACTGGTACATAAGCCAAAGCTGGGGTACGGCCACGATGCTCACACAGCCTATGGAAGTGTGGAAGCCCATGTGTGAGATCGTTGATACGATTTGAATGAAATCACATTACGTGTTGCAGAGAGCTGAGCTACTCTATTAGCTTCTAAGTTTTTTCTCCCCACGCTAAAGCAAATCACAAGTACCTGAGAAATGCTTTTCAGTGGTCAACAAAGTAATGAAACATCCCAGTGTCAGTGTGATTTGATTTTGCAGGCTAGTGCTGCCTAACTCAATTTCTTTACGAATGTCTGGTTGCCCGTTGGTGTTGAAAGAGAATTGTAATTGGCAGGAGGGAGCCGCAGGAGAGATGGAGTTATTGGGGGATTCGCTCTCCCCGCAGGAGGAGCAAACCCCGCCGTGTTCGTGGGCAGGGTATTTACCAGTCTTGAGCCTTCCCCCTCTCTCTTTTCACTTCCATTTTGTGAGATTAATTTTGCCCGTGTGCAGACAGGAGGAGATTGAGCTGTATCCCCAGCCTCCGCTGCCTGAGATTGCCTGCTGACTAACAGGGGTTTTCTGTCTGGACATTGCTGGACTGTCCTGTTCCAGTTGCAGCAGTTTAATGCTTTCACTTCTTGCTCTGTTTAGTTTTCAACAAAAGCAAACTCCGTATGGAATAATCATGCAGCAGGCCCTGGATTCACCATTAGTGACCTGTAAAATTGGCAGCACTGGAGATTATTGGCGGGAGATGGTTTCCCTAGGCGCTTCCTGCCTTCTCTTGCGGAGTTAAGTTCAATTAGAGCAATGATATGCACAGCGGGGATTTTGCAGAGAGTTCAGTACTTGGTGGTAGCACTGCTGTATGAAAGGCAGAGATATCTTTGGCCTTTTTGCGACCTTAATGCTCCAGCTGCTACCCTCTTTCTAACCTCTGCATCCTCCACTTCTCCACTCTAGCTTTCCTCATGGACCCTTCTTTCAACTCTTCTTTTACCCTGTGATGCGCTTGCATCACAAACACTCAAACACTGTTTTTAAGTCTTGTGGTTTGTGGGGCTTGTCTTCTAAAAAGCAAAGTGGAAATTGCTGTCTGTGTAGGGTCCTTTTCTTTTGTTGCTTTTTTTTGTTCCTGCCCTCCCACCCCCTCAACTCAGTTTTGCTTGGTTCTCTCTGACCTGTCGTATACTATGGATTGTCCTCAGCTTTCTGTAAGTGTCTTTCTCTTCCTGTTCATACTCTTGTGATTTGCTTCTACTTATGAAACTGTTATGTTTCTGGAGGTGGTTTCTGGGCATCCAGGCCCTTTGGACCTCAGGATATCCCACAAAGCTCAGTTTTGTCTCTCTCTGTCACAGCCTTGGGCTGATAGTTCCTTTTGCTAGTCCTTGATGTGAAGAACATCGTAATCAAAGTAATGGTTTCATTTTCCTTTCTTCACTACAACCTTCTGCTTGTGTGCGCTGCCCACTTATTCAGCATCTGTAGGGGCAACATCTCCATTTATTCCTTGTTCTCTCTGTGGAAACCTTTCTGGTTTCCAAGGTGTTGAGAGAGACTGGCACACAAGCAGGTTTGAGGTACTGGCCTCTCCCGTGTGTGTAGAAAGCATCCCTGGAGTGAATGGTCCTTCAGGAGAAGACCGTATCTCCTGACACAAGGTGGATGTTTACGTTGCTTAGCATGAGTTGGTAAACTGTAGTGTGGGGGAGAAACAATCCCAGTGCTTCCTTACAGTGGGGGAGAGAAGTGCTAGCTGTGTGTTTCCATCGTGATTTTGCTTGGTTTTTAATGAAGTGCACAGTGAAACCACTAAAGCTTTGGGTGGTGCTGTAGCTCTCAGTCTCCACTTGCTTCTTCCAACTTCTGTGCCTTTCCTTCCGTTTCTGTATTATTTCTGGAGTTCTGTGCTTTACCTGCTTGCTGGCTGTTAGTCTTTGAGAAGAATGTACTCACAGGGTGGCCAGCCCAATTAATTACTGTTAATCCCCCAAACCTGGCTGCCAGAAGTTTTGTTGTCCTCGTAGCTCTCCTACTGTGCATGCTACTGTAGCTTTAGCGTGAGAGCCTGCGGAGAGGCTGGACATTGCCTGGCAAGTTTCCATGGAGAATCCCCTGGGCAGGTCTGAAGTAAAGAGGAAGAGAGGGAGGATGGATACAAACTTAAAATAGCATTGCTAGTGCCTGTACTGAAATAGCACCTTGCTTCTTAGCGGAATTTTTGCTATTCTTGTGTAAACCGTGAAGTTGTGCCAGCGGCCACACGCCCTGTGCAGGACAGAACACCTCCCTCTGGCAGGAGCTTGGCTGTTTAACCCAAATATCCCAGCACAAAGCCCAAACCAGCAAATAAAAGCTCGTCCTGACTCTGATCCTACATCTCTCAGGTTCACGTATTCCCGCAGAGCAGCGTGATGGGGCTGCCAGTGACTTAAAAAATGTGGGCTTAGAGTCCCTGCTGGGGTGAAGGAAGAACATCTAGAGGATTGATTTCCCAGTGAGAGTATGTGAGGTATTGCTGAGGGTTACCAGGGTGTTTGAAGTTACACTGACTGCCTTTTAAGTTAATGTTAGTTTTGAAAAGGAGAAAGTGTTTGGCTTTTTATGGCTAATGTTTAGGGAAACGTTTCTCCAAGAATGTGGGCAGTAGTTTTGGTAACTTTATGTTCACTTTTGCTCAGTTTTCATGGAGGTGGATGAAGTTTGCGTGAAAAATTCCTTGGAAAATTGCAAAAGTTAGACACTAATTAGGGTGGGTAAGATAGGATTAGTTTATACCTCTTATGACTTGGATTTTTAGTTATCAATCTTTTTTCCTTACGCACAATTAGGCATATGCAGTTGAGAATGAATTTTAGGTGTATTGGCTTATATGGAAAATAGGAAGTTAGCAGAATACTTGAATCTTAGCTCCTTCTTCCCCCATTTCATGCAGTTTCATGTTTTTGGCCGAGTGAATACAGATGTATAATTCCTTGTTTTCTACTCCTTGTAACTCCTACATTCANTTTTTTTTTTTTTTTTTTGTCTTGCAGAACGAGCCTCTGACTTCAGGTTATCATGGATACCCAGCAAGAGACAATCAAGTAAGAGTCTGATTGCAGTAAATGTGTGTGTGCCTCTCTGCGTGCTTATGGATGTTTTGTCTGACAGCTTCCTTTCTGTATTGTTATGGAGTGGAAATTGTTTTGTTCTGTTGTGGAATGCTTGTGGAAATACATGTGGTAAATTGAATGTGTTTTACGACCCCCAACAGTAGGTGGCAATGTGCCTGGTAAAGGGTTAAACATGAACCAATGGGTCAGGAAATTCTGTATTCTTAAGAAGGTTGTAACTTACAATCCTTGTCCTAAGCTCCCCCTCTATCTCCTCAGTGTTAATGAATGTAGATGTTCAGTGCCAGTGCATGCTTGGCCCTGTTTTTATACTTACTGCTGTAATTCTAGCATCTGGGGAGCAAAACAACACTGAGTTTTTTGTGAGAGTCTGCTTTGCTGGTAGAGTAGGGAATGCCATGTCTCGTTGGGTTGTTCCTAGTGTCTGTCAACTTGTCTTGCCTTCCTTTCAAGTCCTGCAGGGCCTCGGCCCCTTGCTCTTCCTCTCTACAGCATTAACAATTACACTGCTCAGTACATTGCCTCTGTAAGCATTCTCTTGCCTCCTAGCAGAAGACAGAGAAATCCCACCTGATGAATTTGCACGGTGGAAGGAGGAGATGCTTTGGAACAAATGAAATTTAATGGGTTGGAAGATAGAACCGTCACACATTACATCTCCCTTCTTAGAATGAAGGTTTTTTTCCAGTGTTCTGCAGTGCTACCACAAAGCAGTGTGTGGACCAGTGTAACAGGAAATTAATATGCACAGAAAATCAATAATGCAGCACATTTTGGTTATGAGCAAATACAATCAAAATAAATGTCTTTAATACTCTCAGGTACTGCTATATAAAGAGAGTGATTTTCATCATATCTTGATGAGGCCTGGGTATTTGTAGCAACAGCTTAAGGGGGAGGTGTTCTGATGAAGGAAGTGCAGCCTCAGCAACTGAAGAGCTCAAATCTTTGGTGCTTGTAATGTGCGTATGAATTTCCATACAAGAGGAAATGATTCAGAACGTCTGTTGGGATCTATTAAACTGTTAACGAGCACAAATAACTATTACGCCCTTGGATGCTGGGAGAGTTGTGTTCCTACTCTATTCAGGCTGAGTAATCTCTGCTAGGTTGAGAGGCAGAGTCAATCCCAGATCCTTGAAGTGGTTCATCTCTGCTTTAACTTTCTTTCTGCACCCTGTTTTATGCTTCACTCTACTTACTGATGTAGGAATGCATTTGGGTGTCTTTAGGTGTTTCATTTTGGTGATTTCCAGTATGTTCTGCTTCACAGCTTTCTTTTTTCTCATCCCTTAATAACTCCTCTGATTTGAATGTCCAGAGCTGCTGCTGCTGGCAGGTCACCAGACTGGTGGAGATGGACGTGGGAGGCTGTCCAGCAGCCAGGGCGTGAAATGAGAATTACAGCCTGGGCAGCCCCAGAGGGCTCTCGACGGGAGAGCACAGAAGTCATGTGTGTTAGCAAGTGTACATACTCATTTCAGATGGCAGGGAGCTGTATGGAAATTTCTTAGTGGACAGACAGCTTCACTTTAACTTGGGTGTTTTCATTTTAGCAAATACTTGGCAAAAAACTTTTTTGGCTGTGTGGGTTTTGGTGTGGGTTTTTTTTTGTCTTTTTTCCTTACTCTCTAACATCTTGATCTGTGGTGTTTGTCTTTATGTCTTGCTTTTCATAGAGTCATAGGCCCTGAAGCAGCTTAAATTCAGGTCTGTTTTTCACTAATGAGGTTTCAAGGCTTTTAGCTAATCTGATTGGGAGCCTCTTAACACGATAGCAGCGGAGAAATGAGTCTTCTGTTGCCATAGACTGGGGCTGGTGTGGGAGGGACAGCAAGGGCTGATCCATCACCAGCCTTTCTGCACCGGGAAAGGAGGAATTGGGAATGAGTGCAGTAATGCTGACCCTGTAACAAAGTAATCAGAAGATGCAGGAGCAATTGTGTCATATTCCCTTAGATTAGGAGCTGGATTTGAGCTGGTGAATGTAAATCTGCATGTCTTGCTCTTTCCCATAGCAGTTCTTTATTGTAAATACTTCAACTGCACTTTTTGCCCCAATGCTTTCCTTAGAAGAAGTAGCAAAGATGAGCTTTATTTTTAGGGCTCCTCATCGTGTGACCACAGTAGTCGTGCTAGAAATGCTGTGGATCCGACTTGCCCTTTCTTTCACCTTATGTGGCATCCTACTCCTTCGCTTGCTTGCCGGTCCTTGTTGCTCCCTCGGGCTCTAAGTGCCATTAATTGCTAGCTGCAAACCTTTCACCGTGCTGTTTTTACACCCTCTAGTGGTTAAATCCTACCCAGATGTTCCAGATTATTGTAGTTTTTCTTCTTGACAGTGGAAATAAGTGATTGGTTTGAGTCCTCATCTTGGTCGATTGGGAATGCTTAGGTCTACAACATGATTATCTTGTATGCTTTTCCAACTATTTAGCATTCTGTCATCATGCATGGGCAGCAGCACTGATGCAGATGAGATGGGTTCACGTCGAGGCTGTGTTCCTCTAATTCTGATACTGGCTGATTGCTTCACGATAACCCAGAGCTTTGGGTTGTTGTGTGGCCATCTCATTCCTCACCTGCTCTACCACAGCACTGGTTCACTGGATTTTTGGCCGTGATAGGGCCCAGGGAGTGCGTGTGCTAAATCATCACAGTGTAAGTTTGCCTGAAGAGAGAAGTGTTGCTGAAGCATTGCACTGGTGGGTCTCTGTTACAGCCGTGTAAGGAGTGGGAGAGCTCTCTGGGACTGTCCTGAAGGATTCAGGATTTGCTCTGCAGACATCTGATGCACGTTCAGGCATGGCAGGATGCCCCTCCTTTTCCCCAAAGCTGGGTTTATGGCAGGGGTGAATCCCTCAGTAAAGGGAAAATAAGGGAGGTATCAGTATAACTGTGTTAACTGAGCTGAGAACCAAGGCTTTTGGGGAGGAGAGCTTATTCCCTGGAGACTGACCGGTTCTTTGTCCCTCTGTTGGGCCTGCCTACAAAATAATGGTGTTTCTTTTTTTATTATTATTTATTTTATTTATTTTCTATTACCCGAGCACCTGCCTAAAATGCAGTGAAGCAAGACTTCCTCGCTTCATTTCAACAGCTCTGAGGTACTGTGGGTTGGTCTCGGCATGGCAAATGACTGGTACAGCTATCCTGATAAAACTTTCACATGGAGACAAACTCAGCAGGCATTCTCTGCTTCTAGAAAGCTGTTCTGTTCCACGCTAACCGTGCCAGCTCATTTTACATATAGCCAAGGCCTACGTCATATTGCTCTAGTGCTTTTCATGTCCAAATGTATTAGATGTGATATCTGAAATTTGAGTGCTGAATATTGGCACTTCTGTGGCAGATTTTTGCAGCTGCACAGAATAATTTTGTTCCCCGAAAGGAAGCAAAATGAGCAAGAACACCTTGTTTAGCAGTCACTGACGGGAAGAGAGGAGTTTGTGGAAGCAGGAGGTAATTGTACACACCAGAACTGGGTCAGGATGTTAGAGCTATTACACCTCTTCTGTTAGGGAAAGTGATCCTCGGCTATCACAACAGGTTAGGTTGTTGGTTTGAAGCCTCTTTTAAAAGCTTGTACTTGTGTGAGTACAATTCTTAAATCAAACCGGGCCGTTGGCTCGGTACTAATGTGGTGGAAACATCATTGCCTATCACAAGTGACACTTCCTTCAACAGCTTAATTTCAGTGGCTGCTTTTCCATCCGAGCACTCGCCAGGTCTGCCCTGTTGTTCTCCTGTATGTAGATGAGACTGCAGCCCAAGGTAGCGTGGCTGCCTGTGGCAACTGCTAGGAGCAGCTTTATCACTATCCCCTTGGTTTGAGTTCAAGCTTAAGGTGAAATGCTGTTCAATCCTCTCCAGTTGTCAGCCTGTTCCCCCGTGTCTCTGCTCACCCGCTTCTTTGGAGAGCCTGGCAGGGTGACTGTGTGCAGTGCCCTCCTCAGAGCCACACGCTGCTCTGGGTGAACTGAGCAACGCTGGTGGCCATCTGAGAACAGGAAGCCTCCCCTGTTGCCTTTTCCCCCCTGTTTGTTTTCTTTGCCCAGTCCCCCATTATGTGGAGAGTTCAGCAAGGAAGCCCTTATCCCGAGTTGTGAAGGGTGCATGTGATCTCCCATGGGGTCCGGACAGCAGGTCACCGGGCTTCCTGATGGAGCTGTCTGCACAGTGGCACTGCTGTTCCCATTGGTGGTTTCTGTAGAGAGCAGCAGGGATCTCAGCAGGGTGTTCAGAGGGGGAAACCTCTGTCCTGTCATCTGGGCGGTCTGAGGCTCCTTCACATATCTTCCCTTTCTCTGCCATGTGGATCGAGTGTGAATTTGGTGATATTGCTACAACTCTGTTAGCAGCTGAGTGGCTCAGTATGGATTATGAGGATACCCAGAAAAAAAATCTCTTGGTTTACTATTAACAAACCTGGATGCTCTTGTCATAAAACAAATAAAAAGTGACCTTTTGGAGGAAAATGATTTGGCCACTTGTTTGTTTTCATTTGACCCATGAGCCACAGTCTCTCCGGTGCCCTACTTTGTCAGTCTTGGAACAAAGGCTCCCTGTCTCAAGATTTTAAATCGGCAAGTAGTGTTCCTGAAAAGCATTTGGATTTTTAATTTGTTTCCTGCTTGTAACTGACCATAAAAATAATTCCTCTAGTGTGTGTGCTTAACTGTCTCAGTAACCAGTGAGATTGTGACAGTGGAAGAATTTGTTATTCAGGAGCTGGAAAGGAGGGTTGTTTGTGGGGTGGTTGGTTGGTTGTTGCTTATGCTTTTGGATTGAATAGAATTTATTCAAGACAAATGCTTAAACTAAGTGGCAGAGGGAGGTCCTAAGAAGGCCTTAACTAAAGTTTTAACACCTTCCTCCTTGAACGAATAGCCAGAACAAAGATGAGGAAACGTCTGAGGGTCTCCATATAAAATGAAGACCAGGCAGAAGCCCTCTTTGCTTGAAGAAAAACAACCCCAGAATTTGGGATGGGACCAAGCTAATGAGGGGAAACTGTTCTAAACATCTTCTTTATGTTCAAAACAATGGGAATTAGGGTTAAGAACTTCCAAATCTACTGCTTCCTGGCTTCTACAGCCTGTAGTCAGGCAAGCAGTGAAATGTTTCCACTCCGTTGAGGCAGAACTGAAGGGATATTCTGTGACTGGTCCAACTGCAGTGAACCCTAGAAAATAACCGAGCTTCACTTCAGAGAACGTGGCATGTGGAAGTGTGTCCAACATATTCAGGAGATGGGAAGCATTTGTGAGGCAGCTGCATGCAGAGGGGTTCATGGGTGTGTAGTGGGTTAACTGCTGGGGGGGTTACCGTTTAGCACCTATGCTGTGAAGGATGAGGGACACTTAAGATATATTATGGAAAGGCATTTAACACTGCAGGAGGTGAGGAGTTGGAGAAATCCTTTACTGGATTGCATCCAAAACTGCTTGTAACTCTTAAGGCTGTTCAGAAGGTAAAAAAAAACCCAAACCCAACGTGTTGATAGAGTGGAGAGAGTTTAGTTAAAAGCAATGTAAATAATAATATCTGAGAAGGAAAATAGCAGAGTGTTTAGCTAAAAATGAGAGGGCAGGTCAATTGCAGACTGAAGTTCAAACAATCAAGGATGCGTTGGAAGAGGAAGGATGAGATCCACTAAGGCTAATTTAATGATACCTCTGCCCTCTCTTGAATCCAGAACTGTTTTGGTAAGGCACTTGGACGATCCCTTGAAAGCTGAAGGCATGGTTCCTTGTTCTCTGAAGCCCAGACTACGTCCCTAAAAAGCTGCAGGAAAGATTTGGAAGTTTGGATTAGAGAAAAATAGTAACACCACTGAACAACGGAGCTTATTACAAACCTGCTTTCTGAAAGTTCACTCTGAACCAAGTTGCTGTGCTTATATTGGCCACATTCCCCAAAATCTCTTCTTTCTGTTCAGCTAATTTCCTACCATCAAAACTCTCTCACTAGTACAGGAAGCACGATGTCTTGCAGCTGACACAAGTCTTGCAAACAGATCACCCTGGCCATATGTTTATTTTCCTTTTCCCTCATGTCTTCTGCCTTTGCAGCCTCTCTGAATACAAGGCAAGCAATCCTTTCCTTACAGAACCGTGAACACCTCCCATAAAAACCCGTCGAGCTCCATACCTCGCTCCATGCCTTGCTGCTACTCGGTAACAAGAGAAAAAATAACCACAGGGAGAAAAGTTGCAGGAGAAGTAATAATTAAGGAGTGCATCTAATTCAGATACATTGGAAGGCATCCTGACAATAAACTCCTTCAGTCCTATAAACAGCTTCGCAGGGGGAGTAACCATCACCTTGCTGGTGAATATTCCAACCAGAGCCCTGGGGCTGTAAGGCGTTGGCAGGAAATGGGCTGGATGATGTCATGCAAATTCCGTTCATGTTTGAGTTCTCTGATTCCAGCAATTTCTCATGTCTGCTTAGGGTTAAAGAGAGGAGATGAGTCATCCTTGGGAGAAGACCAGGAGACCACTTTTTTTCCTGCCATGTAGTTTTTGACCATTGAAGTGTCACTCGACGGCTGCAAAAGTCTTGGAGACTCCCAAGCCTCTCGGTTATTTTGGCAAGAGGGACAGCATCTTGTTTAGATTTCCTCTTCTGAACGATGAGAAGTGCTAGAGACTGTGGCCACGTGTGTTGTTAGTAGTCTGCAAAATGATCGGTTGGGGGACCAAGAGCAAAGGGTGTAGAGAAAACAGCCTGTTGATGGTTGCTACGTCCTATTGAGGTCATGAAAGCAGCTATTCTGGGTCAGACAGAAGGTCTCTCTGCCTTCCAGAGTTCTGGCTTTGACAGTGTCTAATAGCAAGTACTTAAAGCAGAGGGAGCAGTGCCAAGATTCGGTGATACTTCCCCTCCTCTGTTCTCTTGAAGCAATCCCGTGGCTTTGGGATTTCCTGGCCATGGACTATTATTTTTTTTTAAGTCACCTGCTATAGATTTTTCTTTATTGAATTTGTCTAAATGGTTTTTTGAGCCTGTCTAAATCTTTGGCATCCTCAACATCCTGTGGCAATGAGTCTCTTGTTTATGGTATGTTTGATGGGGAAGAAGTTCTGTGCACAGTTAACTTGAAACCAGAATGGCTTTTAAGCTCTCAGATTGTGGGGGTTTAGGGTCCTGAGCTTTCGTGGCGTGAATGGCTGAGGAGTTTCTTCTTAACTGGGAGGGGAAAAAAAAAGAAAGCAGGATAAAAAAAG
>VWZY01001562.1:89755-103607 GCA_013399075.1 Chloroceryle aenea | reverse complement strand
GTTCCCGAAGGATGATGATACCTGTGCAGAAGTCAGTTGTAGATACCTCTGAAAACACAAGCACGGTGCCGAGGGACCAGGAGGGCTTTCAGAAGGCGCTGCTGCAGCGGGGCAGGGGGCTCAGCTGCTCGCNGCACGGGGAGCATCCAGGGTTTCAGGATGTCCCCCCTGCGCTGGAGTGACCGGTTGTCTCCAGTGTGTGTGCTGCGGATCGTGAAATCTCACAGCTTGCAAGTGAATGAAGGGAGCGTGTGCGTGAATAAATATTATTCTTCCAATTCTTCCATCCTTTTTTTTTTGTTAAAGGAGACTAGACATCCCAGTTGGTCAGTGTAGGTACAGGACCTGGAAAGATGCTGAAAAAGATCAGATGCTTATGGTCGGATCCTTTACTAAAGGGAACTAAGGCAACAGCAGACATGCATTGCTAATTTTTAAGGACATCAGATCAATTTAATTCTCTTCTCTGCCATGGCAGCAGGCCTGGCAGATGGGAGAAAGCTACTGGCTTTGGACCTAGTCCCACATGACCTTTACATAAACTAGGCAAATGAAAGGTAAAATTAAGAAGGGGCTGAGCACCTAATTGGTAAACCATATTTGGAGTAATTATGTCATGCTTTTCTCTGCGTGTGTGTGATCTGGAGTCTTAATGCTGGCTGCTCTGCTCTTCTGTACTGTTCATCAAACATCAGGGTAATGAAATAGCGACTGAATAGATGTCTTGGAGGGGCTGTCAGCCTTTGGAAGGTAGGCTGAGATGTCAGAAAGATCACAGTAAATTGCAGAAATGGCCTGACATCCAACAACGTGGAATTAAACAGAACTGAGATGTATTAAGAAAAGGAACTGTAGATGGGATATAAAATGGAGAAAAGCTGGCTAAGCAGTAATATCGAAGGGAAGATCTGGGGTAGTAGCAGAAAACAAACTGAGTACGTGAGGCCAGTTTTTGTGATCTTGAAAAGCTGGGATGCGTTTCCAAGTCTGCTGAATAACTGCAGAAGGCTGTTGTTATTCCTCAGAGCTCAGCACAGCAAGCAGGTCACCCTACCTCGTTTTAGGAAAGATAGAGGCAGAATCTGGAAAAAGTCCAGGGAAGAACAAGAAAAGGAGGCTCAGAGAGGCTGACAGCAGGAGGAAAACATTGAGCTTGTTCCTTCTTTAAAAAGAGTATAGAAGCATGGAGGATGGGGATTGATTATTTACTATGTCCACTGAAGGCAGCTTAATTTGCATCGAGGAGGTCTTAAATTGGATATTACGGGGTAAACCAGCATTTGCTGATTCAATGTTAGTGAAGCACGGGCAGGGTAATTTAGGGGACTGGAGTTCCTGTTTCTAGGAGTCTGTAATAACAAGTTAGGCAATTCCTGATGGATGTTTGTCTAAACATGCTCTGTGCTGCCTCTGAGCACGGAGGGCCTCCTGGCTCCCCTGCCCTGTGCTTGTGTTGTTCTGTGACGGTCAAAAACCAGTCGTTACCTTCTACGTGATTCCGCAGCCGGGTGCCTGCTGTTGTCTTGGGCCTTTCTCTCTTTTGTGTGATAGGAGGCTCCTCTGCTCCTGTGTGCTCTTAAAAGTGCGAGAGACCCTTTCTCTGTGACAGTTGCTTCACAGCTCTATTTCTTCCCGAGCTTGCTTATTACTGAGAGGGTGCGGGGTGTTCAGCATCTCTGAGTCAGTCCTTCCCTCCGTCTCGCACTAATAATATCTATCGCGTATGAACCCCGGAGCTGTTTGATATCTTGTTTTCCCTTTAAGCTCTCTGGCCGGATCTCTGTTTTGTGTTTGGAGGAGATTTTTATGGGGTTTTAAATTTATTTTTTTATTATTATTTTTTTTTATTATTATTTTGTTAACATAACCACCTCCTTGCTACCGTACCTGCAACTCCCCTCGTATGAAGATAGGACTGAGTGAATTCAGCAGGAGCATTTCCTCAGTGTGGGCAGGGAGCGTGCTTCTGCCAGCCTGCGGTTGGTATCTGCTGTGGGAGGGCAGCCTGGGCGCATTACGCCGAGTACTGTAACTGCTTCACCGCCCCGCNCCCCGTTCTGTTATTAATTGCTGGCTAGATTGCGTTTTCCAGGAAGTCTGTGATTAGAGGACAAGGAGGGTGCTCTTCCTGATAAAGGTCAGAGGCTGCTGTCTCCAGAGGCTGGCAATAAAATGAAGAGAACTGNAAATGAATGGGATTGCTTTCTGTTCTGCCGACTTCTCCTGCATGGTGAGTGAGCAGCTCTGCGCTGGCTGGGGCAGGAAGCTGAGCGCAGGCAGGCTGCCTCAGCCAGCTACGCAGATGCTCCCGAGAATAGCTGGTGGGTAGAAGATGGTTTCATTCTTAATATTAAGGGAGAGGTATTTCCAGCAGTAGCATAATGTTGCTCGGAGCAGGCATTTGCCAGATGGTTTCAGCTCCCCCGAGGCTTTGGGATGTGGAAGGGAAAGGGCCAGGAACACACTTTTGATTCATTCCATTAGTAGATTAATCGGCACTGTCCTGGCTTAATAAGTCTCTTCGATTTCCCAGCGGAACTGGCACATGTAATTCTGCCCAGGTCGTGCTCTGCACACCTGTGTCAAAGCTTTCACCGTAAGAAGCTGTGCTGCTGCCGACAACATCTGCAGGACAGGACTTTGGGGCGGGTGTGCGTGGGTTGTTTATTTGGGGGTTTTATTTTTTGGTTGGTTGGTTGATTTTTGTTGTTTTTTTCTTGCGGGGGCGAGAGAGGTGAGAAAATATTTTTAATCGGTGCTGTTAAATAATGGTAGTGGATGTGAGATGGCTTGTGAGAACATGCTTGAATTCTTCTGCCGTTTTGGTGGGGGATGTATTTAANAACTGTGTCACTGATTTTAGCTGAAAACCTGAGCAGATGCTGTGCTGCTATTTATGTGGGGGGGCTGTCCCCTGTGACCTGTCTCTTCCCGCCCCTCTTTCTGCAGGCCAGCCAATTGTTGGGGAGTGGATTTGGTTGCTGCTGCCACCCACACAAGAGAAGGTTTGTAGCTCTTGGCAGTTTTAGCAGGAATCTGTGCTTTTAACTCTTTTGGTGCCTGTGGATTGTGGTGAGCTGTGCTCTGATGTCAGGGCAGCGCTGAGCTGTGCTAGCAGGCCAGCCTAACAAAGGTTTGTCAGCAGTATCTGATAAGACCCGATGAAATTCCTTCACATTTGGATTGTATTGACTGGAGGCTTCAGGTACTGCCAGCAAACACATCCTTGTATTTTCTGGCCCATTGTTCCCAATACACCTGGAGGGCATGGGCTGCCCTTACAGGTCAGGGGGAAGGCAGTGGCCAATGTTGGCAACAATTTGATGGTCGTCTCTTATTTCTGGGGCACCTGTCACCCCGGCACCATGCCATCGTTTTTTCCCTAAGCTAAAACAGTGCTCCTCAGTTCCAAGTGCTTGGGGAACATCTTGTTTTCCAACCATTTATGGTAGCTATCTCCAATCCTTTGCAGGGTCTGGAGAGAGACTGACAGGGGCCAAAGGAGTAAATGTCATGAGACTCTGGTGCTTTCTGTTGAAAGCTGAGATAGAGATATCTTGCATCCTGCAGTATATGTAGCCAGATTTAGGCTCTTTGGTATTTCCAGTAGAATGGCATTTCAGAACTGGGAGCCGAACTCTGACAGCAGCGTTGTCCCCAGTTGCTGCCAGCTTCACCCCAGACAGAGAACTGCTCTATTTCTTGAGCAGCTGCTGCCATGGACCAGAGCACAGGAAGAGTTACAGTCTCAGAAATAATTTGGAGTATACTGGCACAACAGACAGATAGAGCCAGCCCTCTGAATTTCACTCAGGAATTAATCAAATCACTGTGTAATACGTTCTTACTGGTCTATCCTACCTAAAGGGCAAACTTAACTATATTAGGCACAATTCGGAGCATTTGATTTCCCTCAGACTTAGAATTAGGATACAGCTGACTATCCATGGACGTACTTCGAGGTTTCTGGGCGTCTCTAATCCAGTTTGTAGTGACATTACCATTAGATAACCATAGCGAGGTCTTTATCTGAAAGGAAACATGCGTTCTTCGGGTCACACGAGGATGAAAAAAGATTGTTCTGGTCACTGTTGCTCTCTGGGATTTTGGGAACAGGAAGGAATTTAATAAATGGTTGCTGGTCACTTTTGTTTTCAAAGTGAGTAGCTTCTCTAGCAGGTAGAGTAGTTGCCAGGCGGTGTGGCTACACTTCAGAGCTTAGATTTGGATTAAGAGAAAATGAGAATACCTGGCATAGGACCTAGGGCACAAAAACTGCGCGTGTTGACCGGCCCTAGTTACTTCACACCATTCATCTCATCTGAACCAAATGTGGGGGAGCTGCTGCTCCTTCAGTTTGTCTGCCTTAGGAAAGGGGTCGGAAGAATAAGGAAGCTGCAGGCCGTCTCTGATAGAAGCGTATCATTTTGCCAGGATTTTATCAGAAAAGGCATCAGAGTGGAATTTGCGGTGTTGTTTGTTGGTTTGGGGTTGTTTTCCTGTCACAGCAGGGTGTGGGGGAAAGGTGGGAAGGTGGAACAGCCTTTAATACAAGCTGAGCAGAAGGTGTTTGAGGGTTGCAGTGTCAGTAGCTGGTCTGCTCCTATGAGAGCTAAAAATCCTCCCGATTTGAGTACGTCAGTTGACACAAGTGCCAAGAAATACATCCGAAATTTGTTGGAACATCCCCTGGTACAAACTCTGGGTGTTTCCAGTAGTGCTGCATGCGAGATCTGCAGAATGGCAAAATGCCTTTGGAAAAGATACAGGTGAGTATCTATCCACATTCCCGCTTGGAAGTCCCATATTAAATACGTGGGCTAAAACAGCTTTGAAGAAGGGACTTTCTTTTGCTTATAAAGCAGGAAACAAGTAGTGTAGTTAGTCTCTACGTGCACGTGCTTTTCTACATTGTCCTGCGCTCATAATTCCCCGAGGAACTAGTGGGAGGGAGCTGTTTGCTGCAGCTGGGAGAATAACCAGTTAGGTGTGGTGGCACGGGTATGGTTAAAGACTCTTTTGCTCAGAAAGAGATCAGAAGCAGAATTGCTTTTCTGACAACTGACCTTTGCTGGCGTGAAGTTGGGGAGATTGTATTCTTTAACTAAACTTTTCCAGTAGCATTTCTGTCCTCTAGAAATCTATATTTCATACCTCCCTCTGCCACTCGTCTTATGCTTTATTAATGCCTTTTACATTTGAACAGTCTGCTGTTCCTTTATGTGGTTCGACAACTGCCAATACTCCCGTTGAAATATTTGGCTTTTAGTTCTGTTAATGGCAATTTTGCCTGGATTTTCTTACTACCTGTCAGTAATGGAAGTATCTGCAGTCCCCTGGCACACGTGTTCGGTCTCTTTGCGCTCACCTTTACTTACCACGGGCTGATGCTGTTCCACCAGGCTTTTGAGCCATTTGATTTTGTTGTTTCTCGGGAGATGTTGTTCAGCGTTTATCGGTGTTACCTCTTCATTAGCTGGAGTCACTCCTCTCTGTGCTGGTTATATACTTGTGCCATTTCTCACACTGAAGCCATATTTCAGTGTTCGGCTATTTTGTCTTCATTAGGTACATGAAGCTTCTACGTCATGTCAGAGATTATTTTTCTTTTCAGAGGGTCAAAGGAAGAAAGTTGAATAAAAGAGGAACTAAAGCAGCTATGACAATAAGGTGAACACAACGTAGTACTTGTTAAGCCGATTTCTTCCCTCTCCTAGGAGTATTTGCAGTCTTCTTCAGGGCTTTATTAGTCTTGGAGTCTTTCTAAGTTGGAGAAAATGCATTTTATACTTTTAGAAAGGGATGTTAAACCTCAGTCTTCAAGTGATAGATTCTTATTCCTGTCTCTAGCGTCTTTACTATCCCAGGATTTGTAAAGTGCTTTTTATGCTGTAGTAAATTCTATCCCAGCAGTACAGGACTTCTGCAGATAAATATAGTAGCCATTATACCTTGATATAGTTGCATTGCCTAGGAAATTACTACTGTTGCTGGAAAGGAATTTGCTCGGGGCAAGAGGGTATCCATTACTTCCTGAATAACTGGCTAACTTTGTTAACCTTCCTTTGCACAAACAAGCCAGGAGGAGGCCCTTTCTGCAGGATGCTGTTCTTCTCCATCTCTATCCCCTTCACATTCAGGCACATTAATGAACCCCTGTGTGGTCCAGGGAAGAGAGCTATGGCCTGTCTTCTCCTCTCCTCACTGCTGCAATGCTCTCATCTTCCTAGCCTTTCTTAATTTGCTGGGTGGTTGCCATGCTGCTGAATCACTGATGCAGTGCAGCCACTTGACATGGGACGCATGGAGATAAAAAATGGTGTCATGATGCTGTAGCTGCATTGATGAGGTGTTTGAAGCAGTTACTCTCTTGCCACCTGAAGTCTCACACCTTGAATAGGATAACACTTGGCTGCCATCAGTTCATCCTATGGTATAGCTTCCCTTGTGGACTATAAAGAGATGAACTGTTGATGTAGGAGCTGAGTTGCATTTCTTAATTTATCACGTCCTCTACAAAACCCATGACCAAATAAATGCCCTCTTTAGTACTGACAAGTAAGTCCAGGGCATTGAGAATCTCTCTGGCCTTTATCAGTTCGACTGTGTCTTGTACTCCTAATACTAAAAATAGACTTTTGATGGAGTCTGATGCTGTGTGATACTTTCTGCTACTTCAAGGAAAAACTGAAGGAAGATCAAACTTACAGTCTCTGGATATTAGCAGTGAAGATACTAAGGCAGTTATTAGTTAACTAAACTTTAAACCCCAGAGATTTAAATACCAGCACTGGAGCTTATTCCCATTTGCTGTGTGCCAGTTTAGTATGGACTTCAGACTAGAGCCAGGTGTGATGGAGTGGAGAAGACAGAGCTTTTAAAAATCGAGGTGACAGCGCGGCTGCAGAAATGCCTTTTCCTCTGCAGACCTTAGGCTGGCTAGTTTCTCTTCAGAAGGTGGTGGAGGAGTGCAAACTTCACTTCTCTTCTGCCATAGTCAGGCTGACAGGTGAAATTCATGGAAATTCCCACTTGGTTGCCCAAACTCCTGTTGACCATTTCACTTCTGCAGATGAATGCCCAAACCAGTCTACTGCAGCTGTAAGAATTCCTTCCTTGTAGAATTCCTGTTTGCGTGCAACTTCGAATTCTCTGGCATCACGATTTAGTTTTGTTGATGTGGGTGTTCTTGGTTTTAATTTAGAAGTGTATTTTTGTCTGGGAACACATTTTCAGCCAAGTACCTTTCCTTGTTACTGGGCTTGTTGCGGTTCTCTTGAAGGATCGACAGTGCCTTCCAGAATTAGTGCTCTTGAGCATACTTGTGAGGAGAGGAAAATCCCAAACAAAGTCTAAACAGCTTTTCTTAGCACCCTTTTTTTTTTTTCCTTCCTCCTCCTTCTCCTTCTCCTTCTCCTTCTCCTTCTCCTTCTCCTTCTCCTTCTCCTTCTCCTTCTCCTTCTCCTTCTCCTTCTCCTTCTTTCTCCTTTCTTGGGCTTTGTATTTGAATTGTACACCTGGGAATTGAGACCTTCGTAAGTTTTAGGACTTAAATTTAATTACTATGTGAAGTCATTAGCAGGGCAGTCCCTGAAAGTTATTTGGTTTGTTTGCATATCAGGGTGTTTTATTGTTTGAGGCTTTTTGTAGAAAATAAAGCCCTTGATAGTTTGATTTTAAACAAGTAATCTCTTTACAGAAGCCTCTTGCTGTGTAGCCAAACCATACCTGCAGGAGAGAGAATAGAGAATCCAGTTTTCCAGTAATGAAATGGTTTGCCCTATAACAAAATTACCTTTTTTTCCCTTCCTTTCTTTCTTGTAATATGCCAATGCTTGGCTTATTTGCTTGGCAAAACATCTAAAAGGGATCGTGGTATTTTTCTACGTGATTTATTGTATGCACTTTGTGTTCTTGCTTCCTTTCACAAACAGGATAATGCAGAAAGAGGCTTCCTTGGGTCCTCTTGGATGGTGAGTGGAAATCTACCTTGTGGTTCAGAAATTCTGATAATCAGAGATAATGCCAGGATGCTGAGTGGAGGGAGGCTTTGCAAATGAGCAGTTCTCTGCCACCAGGGTAGTCTCCAGCAGCACCCAAAGGAGTACACCAACCTCAGAGAAGATCCTCTTATCTCCATAGGAACTGCATGTGTGCCCAGGACTGCCTTCTGTGCCTTTCCCCAGACAGCTCCCAGCCCCATCTCTAATCTTCTTTAAAAAACCCAACAAAATAAAAGCAAACAACCAAACCAAATAATAATAAAAAACCAAACGAAGACGCAAGGAATTCCCAAACCCCCAACTAGTGGGAGTCTGATTTCCCTGTTCTCTTGCTGGGGACCTTCTGCCAGAGTCAGATAAGCTGTGGAAAGCAGCTGTTGAGCTGAAGAACCGTCCCTCTGAGCGTCACAGAGCACCTCTCCCTTCCCATCTCCAGTCAGACCCTTTGTAGATGGTTCTTGAAGTGTTTATCGTGGTGGGGCAGGGATCGAGCTTTCATCCTCAGCCTGAATCCACCTTCTGCATAAAATGAGAGCTCAGTCTGGCTCTTCACTGAGAGAGCAACTGCTTTCCTTTGGCTTCAAATGAAATTTCCCTCTTCAACCTGCCTCAGCCTCAGAGAACCACCCCCCACTCACACACTTTTCAGCCAAGGAAAGCTACACAGTGAAGAGGAACCTGTAGAGTCAATAGCACTTATTAACTGTAAAAGAATTTAGAGTTCAGACTGGTTTTAAAAACTATTTTATGGGTTTGGTTTACAGGAGAGATCGCCAGGGAGCCTTTTTAAACATTGAATAGATATTTTTATGATCAGTGGTTTTTTATTCATGTATCCAAGCGCTCTCCCAGATGCATTCAGGTGCCCAATTTAATTTGTGCCCCCCTACCTGGAGCCTTCCACCTGCATCTTTGTTCTGCAAGCCTCCCTTTCCTAGACCCCACTTTATTTTTTGCATTGCTCAGCATTGGGATGTTATTTTAGCTCTCATTAGTGGAAAAGTTCCAACCTGGATGCTTCTAGGAAAATTCATATGCTGTGACAATTGGTATTGGTGGCTTCACTTGTAGCACTGCTTTCCTGAGGCAGTCTTCTGGTGTTGACAGAGGTATAATATTCTGGCTGAGCTTAGCTAACAGCAGCAGGACTTTAACAAGATGAGCTCCAGCAAACACTTGCATTTGGGGATGTCGTTGCATCACAGTTGTACTTTTGGCCTTGGAGCAGGTTTAACATCAGTGGCGTAGTTAGGACTTAATAGAGCTGCAAATGAAGGTCACGCAGTTGGATGCAGGCTGCAGGCCTTCCCAAGTGTCTGCCTCTGAATGTGCTACCAGCTGGAGTTTGGTTAAAACCTACTTGTTATCTGGTTGCATCCCTTATGTTTGTAAGCAGGAGCTAGATAAGAGACAGTGCTGTTTGTTGGGTAGCTGTTGGAACATCTTCCTTAGTTGCTGTTGGAATGGAAGGCATTTTGTTATCATGGGCTGCAACAGCTGACTTTTCTCCAAATATAGAACAGAAATAGGAATTGAATGCTTTGGCTCTGTCCAGTGTTGGGGATGTTTCTACCTTTTCCCCTCAGTAGCAGGTCAGTGCAACTGCTGGGGTTGCTGTTCTTGAGAAGCTTTTAAAAATTCATTATCATTTTCCATCTCTGGTGTGGATTTTGCCTCCTGTTGTTAGGATTCACTTGTAAATGTTATTTTTCCCCTTTCTAATTTCCTTTCAATCTCCTTCTTTCAGCCTTTTTTATTCCCCCCCCCCCACTTGCTAGAAAATATTCAAGTGTTCAAGTGTGGGGATGTGACAGGGAAGCCCAAAAAGCAATCTGCCTGTGGAGAAAAAAAGATGCCAGTGTTACCTCTGGTCCCACTCAGGCGCTGAGGATGTTCCCAGATACACTGGTTTGGTCTCTATTCTACTTCTGTAGATTCAGCCACAATTGTCACAATCATTTTTGCCTAAGCCACCGCTAATTTCTAGTTTTACGATTGATTGCTCTTTTCTGTCAAGATGGAATCTAATATGGAATTGCTCATTTTCAATGTAACACTTCTTGAACTAAGAAATTGTTTTCTGTAATTTAGAAATTTCAAGGGTGTTCTTTGGCATTAGCCCCCCCGATGCCTCCAGTGAGTGTGGTTGCATTTGAAATTCCTGGTGATCAGATGGGTTTTTCCCTCTGTTCTGAAGAGGTGCTTAGCTAGCCACTCATCCTGCGTGCTATCTAATGTGATTTCAGTCGTGTGGAGCAGACACACCAGCTCATACTCTGTCTTGAGCTTTATCTGCTAGAATGTTAATCCATGAGCATTTGAAATCATATGCCTCTGAGACACAATCAGCTAGAAACAGATAACGTCAGTTTGAAACCGTGCCATACCTATTCCCCATTTGCCCACTCAGATCTTTCCAAAATAGCCTACAACTTTTTATAAATGATTAAAAAAAAAAAAAAGCATTTGTCTTCTATATGAGCAGTATTTTTGGGTCGAATTTATGCAAATAACTGAGCAGCTGCAGTTAAATGCAGTTAAGGCTTTTGATACTGGTACAGAAGCAGGTAGATTTTTCTTTTCTGTTTTATCAGTGCCTCTTATTTTGCCAAATACCTTGATTTAATATTAAATAGGTGGCTACCAGCTCCCTTTTCCTCCTTTTGTTACTTGCTCAGACCTTTCTTACCTCTCTAACAAGCATTAATATCTTTGCAGACCTCTTTCTTCTCCTTTCACTTTGATTTACACAACAGCCTCCCATCGGCGAAGAGGGACCAGTAGGCTACAGCTCTCTGAACATTTTTCTCTTAGCTCGGTATATATTAATTCTAAAATCTTTTTCTTTCTTTCTGCTTTTAATCCTTTGTGAGACAGGAAAGATCCCTAAGAGCTCCTGTGTATTTCCACACACAGCAGCCTTCCAAGTTTCCTGACACAGATCCTGTAAAGCACCGTTGTTAGGATTAAGACAAAGCATTTGCAGAGGATCCTAGCTACCTGTTTCAGAAGCCTGTCTCGGTCATGTCTGTTCTTTGTTTTTCTGGAATTAGACTCATTAACATACTGTTGTTCTCTTGCTGCACACAGAAGATTTTCTATTTTCTTAGAATAAATTTTCCAGAATAAAATGTCTCCTATTGATGATATCTTTGACATCCCAGGCAATGCGGTTGAAAATCTATATAATCAGAAATAAAAGCTTAAAGAAGGCCTAATAGCTCCTCTAGTTCTTTTTCCCCAACATAATTATATGTGCCAAGTAAATATTTTTCTTGCTTATAATCTGGGGATAACATGTTTACCTCAGTGCCACCAGTACTTTCTGCAGCTGTGGATAGTCTTGGGTGTGCACTTCATATTCTTAGTGTTGGTTTGAACCTCTGGGCAGCAGCAGCAGCAGCAATGTTGAATCAGAGCAGCGGTGCCTGGGGGGAGCATCCTGCAGCATCATTTGCTGACCAGTCGAGTACTTCTCTCGCTGTTTGAGAGTGCTGAGCATTAAGAAACCGGCTCTTGCACTTCAGCAAAAAGTGCCCCAGAAGATGAATCTTCCCATGGAGAGGTGGTGGCCTGGGAGCACCGGTAGGAAATGAATTTCAAGGTGGTATTTGGATGGCTTGAGGAGGGTTCATAGGTCTTGTCTTGTGACCTGTCCAACTGTAGAGAGTTGCTGGGATGATTTGTAATGAGTTTCAGTTTTTGAACTCGAGGAACAGCTTTACTGTGGAAGATTTTATGTTCTCTCCCATGGAAGAGTCACAGAACAGTTTCCGCTGGAAGAGACCTTCAACAAGGGAAGCCTAAAGGATGAGAGAACTTGGGAAAGAAGGGGGAGAAGTCATCCTGTCCCATTCCACCCCGGTAGATTTTGTGTTGGCTTTTTGTTGTTGTTTGTTTGGTTTGGTATTTGTTGCTTGTGGGTTTCTTCTGTGTGGTTTTGTTTTCTTTTAGTAGTATTTTATTTTATTTATTAGGGAGCTAGTTGGTCATTCTTCTGCTTAGTTTTAATCACTCATCTTTTTCAAGTCTTTCATGGAAATACATATCAAGTAAGATTTCTTTGGGCTTGCTAACCCAACCCTTTCTCCTCGGCACAGGAGGAATCTCAGCTCTCGTGGAAATGATAGCAAGTTCATTTTGGGGTCAGGATTCTGCATTGGAAGAAAACTTTGAAAATGCTACCAAGGTAATGGGTGCAGAAGTATCTGCCTGAGTCGGCAGGCTGTCTGAAATGGTAGCTACTGCTGGTGTGACCCTGCTGCTGAAATGTTAACTCCAGTGTCTAACCGGGATGCAAATGTCAGCACTGCCACTGTTTCGCTCTTCTTGGGGCACTTGGGAGCAGGTTTATGGATCACACGCTTCACTCTTTGGAGACTGTGGTGCACAGGCTTTGGTGCAGTAAGTGATTTTTAGAAACGTTACTTTTCACCCTCTTGACCTGACTCGTCATGCCGAAAAGTGAGAGCAGATGGGAGGCCCAAGAGATGCTGTAGTTGGAACAACCCTGTGACATCTGAGCTTCCCGAACTGGGGCTCCTGCTCCAGAGCAGCAGAGCCTGGGTTTTCCTGGCTGCTGGAAAGCTGGGCAGTGTCTCCTGGGTCCTGCTCACAATAATAAGCCTCCCCTCCAGATCTTTATGCAGGCCTGCAGCGGTGGGCACGTATCTCCTTAGAGAGCCTGTCGGCATCCCCTGTGTGTGTTTGCACCAGCCCCTGGGACCAGCCTGGCCTGGGGTGTGTTTGCAGCCTGCTGGAGGTGAGGGCAGCCCGAGGAGCATGGAGCATGCCCGGGATGCCCGCGCTTTGCTGGCTGTGATGAGGGGCACATCTGTTTGTTGCCCCACATAGATTGGGCTTGACTTGTGTGTGGAGGGAGGCAGGCTGCATGGCTGCTTGCTTTGCCCTGAGCCTGCTCGTGGTGTTTCAGTAATCTTTAAGTAAAGGGAGTAGAGGTGGTATGTGGAGGAGCATCATTAGCATCACTTCTAGAATCACTTCTGTGTCTTTGGCTGAGATAAAAATATTGCTTCAAAACTAATTTCCAAGGAGACCAGTGCCTCAATGAAAATGTGATTTAAAAAAAAAAAGAAATGCTGTTTTGTTTTTCTTTTTTTCCTATTTGAGAAGAGGCCGATTTTAACATTGGGCATTTGAAGCCCAGTGAATGGAGTTGATTCTTCTTTCTGAGGTGGGAAGGGAAGGGGGTGAGAAACTTGTTTTCCTAGTTTGGAACAGCAGTTTAACTGATTAATGAGATGAGAGGTGACATTTGTCCTGTGGCATCGGGCATGGGGGATGGGACGAGGAGTCTCTTGTCTGGGGAAAGGCTTGCTGGAGCTTGTCGAAGTAGCTGGGGCGAGGGTGTCTCTTGCTCATCGCGCCTTTGCCGGGGCTGCCGCCCCACCAGCAGCAGAGCTTTGCAAACCTGAAATTGGAGCAGGCTGGGAGAGCAAGGCTTCCAGAGTTTGCCCCAGTCATACGTGGGGGGAAGCTGCCTCCAGGCGAGCGGGAACCCGATACACTCGGAGGAACCGGNCTGGAGATCCCTTCTCTAAAGCAAGGCGCTCTGCACTGGGAGCCGGGCTGCACTTGGTGCTAACCCCACCCATCCCTGCCTCCTGCAAGAATCTTGTGAGGCCGAGATTGTGTTTTTAGAAGCAGAATGACAGAGAGAAATTCCCTGGAGGCGAATGCAGAGTGTGTGCTGTGCACGCCAGTACAGACACACGGGGCTGGGAACTCCCAGGGAGAGATTAAGTGCGAGAGAAGAGCGCAGAGCAGCCAGAGCTGGAGGAGGGGGGTGGAGAAGGCGAGAGCTTTCTAAGCCTCAAACTGAGCCTTTT
>VWZY01001562.1:62497-88113 GCA_013399075.1 Chloroceryle aenea | reverse complement strand
GGGGGGGAGAGAGGGGGGGGTGTGTTGACAAAAATTGGATGTGAGGTGGTTTTTCCAGCAGTGGCACAGTTACTTGAGTTTCTGGTGGAGTGTGGAAAATAATGTCAGGAAAAATGATCCAGCAAGCAAAGTAAAAACATATATAAAAGCATATATATTTTCAGCCTCTAAGCAAGGACTGGAATTTCCTCTGGAGCAGTCAGCTGTTAGGCTGCTCAGTTAGTCATCTGTGTGTAGTTCTGGCTGCTCCTGGACACCCTCGAGAATCAGCAGCTTGCCCTTGGGTTCCTTACCTAGATATGGAGCTAAAGAGTAATCAATTCCTAAGTTTTTGTTTCTTGTTTGCTCACTGCCACTACCACTGCTTTTAGAATCCAGCTTCCCATCACTCCCAGGAGCAAACACTGGTTTATTTTAGCAACAAAGCAAGCCTTGGAACCAGGGCAGAAGGGTTTGACTTCCCTCCTTTGCACATACACGCGCTATCTTTGTTGCAGGGTAACTTGATTCTGTGCTGGGGTATGCACACTTGCCCTGTTTCATCCCACAGGCCCCTCTGGCAGGCACGTCCACCGTGTCTGCTCTACCCTTGCCCCACGACTGGCGTGCGGGACCTCAGATTGGAGAGCTGGTTCTTAGCGAGAAAGACCGGGCAGGCCCGGTGGCTCAGCTAAGATTTGTGCTTGGTTTGGTGGGTGGGGTAAGAGGAGAAGCAATTCTGCCATGCTGCTGATGGTTTGAGATAAGCAGTAAACAATGGAGATGTTCCTTACCCAGCTGAAATGCGGAGGATGCTGGAGCAGCGCAGGAGCCAAGGAGAGCTGCCCGGGTGCCTCCTCCCACTGACAGGGGGTGCCGAGCACTGGTAGTAGAAAGTGGAGGTGTCAGCCTCTGTAAAGTCTGGCTTTGGCCCAAAAGGAGAAGCACTGTCCTGGATTCTTGAGAGGGTTGAGTTTTGGGACCCTTGCTGATGGGTGAAGACTGGTAGCTCTCTGTGGGCTGCTGCTGCATCTGCCTTCATCCTAGACTTTGGGCTGCACTGTTACTGCACTTGTTTTGCTGTTAAACTTCGGAGGAGTGGGGAAAATAACTGTTAAAGGCTTGAATAGCTGAAGGGGGTTTAAGGGCATCATCTGGGCGTTGTGCCATGATAATTAAAAAAAAAAAAAAAAGAGTTAATTTGTGTGATCTGGATGCGATCTTTCCCTCTCAATACAGGTTACCCTTTTACGTTTGGGGAATCTTCCCTTCCTCTGTCCTTTCAGGAACCTGTTCCCCTGTGCCCATTTGTGTTTCTGCTTTAAGCTCTTCTTATCCTGATGGACTAAATAACCTTTAGCGGTGAGAGCAAGGAGCCTCGAGTGACAGATCTGGTTTGGTGTGGAGTCTGCTGTGCCTCAGCCATGGTGGCTTCTTGCTTCCCTGCTCACAGGTTCCTCCCCATTCCCTGCCTTGTTCCCAGTGCTGTGGGGTTTTTTTTCTGTTCTGTGCCTCTTGTCCTTGGAACATGAAGACTTCAGGAGATGCATGGAGATTTGTACTGAGTCATTCCTTAATTCAGTGCATGAAGCTACATTAATGCAATGGTAAATCTGAGGTTTTAAATATGCAAGTCCTGAAATCCAGAATTAAGGTTCCCACAGCAACCATAATGTTTCTCCCCACCCCCCCTCGGGGGTGCATGTTACAGAATGATCCTCCTTGAAGAGGTTGTGCAATATTGAATGCTGTCATTTTTGACAAATAGAAGAATAAAAAGGAGAATGCACTTTCCTCTGCAGTTGTAGTATGCTGTGGATGCTGAACCCAGAAGTACAGGCTACCTGCAACACCACAGTCTGGGATTATAAAGCTGTCTCTGAAATGAAGTGGTGGTGTAGCCTTGGTTCAGGCTGACATTCCTGCTTGCTGAACTGTATTCCCTCGGGTGAAGCTTGTTGCAGGATACTCTTAAATGAGGGCCTTGCAGACTGCAGGGGATTGTGGGCTGTGCGGAACCGGAGAGTGGGAAACTTAAAATATCTGTCGTGGTGACCTAATACTTGGCATTGTGAGAGACGTCAAGGCAGCAGACTAGCTGTGCCATGAAATATCAAGAGAGACTGTTTACCTTAACACTTTCCTTGCCTGGGATGCGGCTGTATAAAGTCTTTCTGAAGCAGAGATGATGTGATGGTTTTTCTGATGTTGCAAACAGCACATGCATCTGATAGTCTGCGTTGACACTCAAGGTGACCACGTTGCCTTGCGTGTAAGAGGTGCCTATAGGAGTTCTGGTTTTGCAGACAAGATTATTTTGTTTGTAGGAGACCATTTAAATCTGCCTTTGTCTCTTCTCCCTCTTAACTGTGCCACTCACTCATCTCTGTTTGCCTGCAGCTACCTGGGCTCCCAAATTGCTTCAGAGGGCTCCTAGTCATCAGTTCTCTGGATGGGACGTGGTAATTTGGGCTAGGAAGGTGAGAGGGTCTTCGCTCGGATGGAGGTGTGCATGGACAACACGGGGGCAGGCATTCCGCTGGTGACAGACAGGAATTGAGTGTGGGAAAAGCATTCAGCCCTTTTCTGGATAAGAAAGCCCTATTTTTTATTTTTTTTTCTCATTTATGAGCCCATGAATCTTTGTGTACTGTGAGTCATAAGATATAATCTAGAGTCATTTCATTCCAAGTATTTTCTGAAGAGCATGATGTGTTCTGAGAGTTGCATGTATGAATGTTGCCTTGTTGGAGGTCTGTTGTTACAAGAAAGGTTGAAAGGAAGGGGCAGCAGCCCTAGCAAGCAATTTATCAACCATCCTTTTCCTGTGCTCAAAGACAGCTGAAACTATCAAAGGCAGGAGGGACCAAAGTAGGGGAGGTCCATGCTGTTGCTAGGCTTCTGGTAGGAAAGCACTGGATTCATCGCTCTGATCTGAGATTATAGTGGGTATAGATAATTTCCTCATTTCTCGCAGCCATGTACAGAGTACACGCTGAGTGTTTGTGAGAGGGCTGGCTGCCTACTGCAACTAGAAATGATTTATTTCTCTAGAGCCCTGTGAAAGTGAAGATCTTACCTAGACCTACTAATTATCTACCATACAAGCAAGAATAGTGCTAGTCAGCTTGCCAAAGCTCATTTTGAAATATTTTTTTGTTGGTTTTCTTCCTGACCTGCATTTCACTTGCCTTTTTGTCGCTTAAAAGCCTCTCTTTGCATTCACTGGAATAATTTTTCCCTGGAGGCTCTGAGCTCAGCAGATTTACCACCAAAGGATTGGAAAACCAACTCTGCTGCCAAACTTGGGTCTTAGAAATGTGCTATTCCTCGTGCCGTGTCTTTCTATTATTTGTTTGTTTTATTTTTGTTTTGGTTTTGGTTGTTGTTTTTGTTTTCCAGGAGAGGTAACCACTTCCAGTGAAAAGTATGGCCCTTACCATGTGGTTTTCAAAGCCCTCATTCAATAGCAGCAAAGCAAATGACTGTCCAGGGAAAACGTCCTCCTTGCTCTGTTCCTGTGCCAAGCCTGGGGAAGTCTAGCTGTGCCTGTAGGTCTTTGTCTGGAACCTGTTAGGTAGGAATGGCAGGTAAACACGCCAGCCATCAACCGAGGCTCTGGTGGGATGGAGAGCGTGCAGTTGCTGCGTGTGAAAGGTGTGGACACAGCGTGGATGATGCTAAGAGAGGTTAAGATGCGGTGGCCTCTGCGAGACTGTGGCCGTGAGGGTGCAGGAATGCCTGCCTGAATGCGTGTTAGAGGTCAGCTCTTGGTGAATTCCTGGGGATATGGTAAAAGGTACTTTGTGTCAATATGAACCCTGATTTTAGATCCTTGCTCTGAAGCCGGAAAGCCCTGGAATGTTGTAAAATGGAGCTTGTGCTACAATCCCTGAGCTCGTAGCCTGTATGCTGATCCCCGCGGTGCCATACTGTGGCATGTATATGTAGCAGCTTGAATCCTGAAGTAATATAGTTATGTTTGTCCAGCACTGCAGCTGAGATAATGAGTTCTGCTGCTCGATAAGGTTTCTTAGCTTTGGGGCAGTGCCTCGTGAACAGGGTTATACATGAACAGAGTTATACATGAACAGAGTTATACGGCTTCCACACCCCAGCTGCTCTGTGCCGAGCTGGTCTGGGGATGTCTGCACTGCCTTCCCCCGGGGGTTAGTGTGACAAAGCAACTGGCATCTCTTTGCATCTAGGGTTTTCTACAGGCTTTGCAGACCTTGGAAACGGTAGAGTTTATGAAAGAGATTACATTATGCGACTGCCTGTTTTATTAGAGCACTGGAGTTGATAATCCAGGTGATTTTTTTCCAGTTCTATGTTCCTGCAAGCCTGTAATCCTGGTCACTACCAAGACAAGAAAGCCCAGCGCAGTTCAAAAATAGAAGGCATTTCACGTGAAGGTACTGGCTTCAAAGGAGGCAGATTCAGGATCAGGATTATCTGTTCTGTGTACTACCTTTGAATAGTATAAAACCAGGTAAAATCAGTGCCCAGCAAGTTGCCATCACATCCAGCAATTTCCTTCCCTGGTGAGTCTAAACAAAAGAATTAGAGGGATATAGGCTGACGGAGTTGATGTGAATTTCTCCAGCAGCTCTTCTGCCTGACTGCTTTATTCCCACCTGTCCAAACAGCGATGAACACAGGGGACTTTGCTGTAAGCCTGTCCAAGTCTTGGGAGACTGACAGGCTCCGGGTCCTGTTTAAGTTAGTTTTTCACAAAACAGCCTGTTTATCTTGGAAGGAAGAGGCTAAACTGTAAGAGAATAAACCTCAGCCTTCCTGGTTTCTAGCTGAGAGCTTGAGGAAGAGCACAGATAATAGCGATTTGAGACTGAACATCTGTGTTCCCTGCACTTCCCATGGTGCTTCTTTGCAAATCTTAATTCTGGCAGTGCCAGGACTTTACCCTGGTCCTAACCCCCAAGGCTACAGTGACATGGATCTGCTCTTTGTGTGTGGATCCGAATTTGGGTGGCTTTTTTGCCATAGCTCTAAGCAGTCACCAGGGTATCAACTCTACGTTAGCATGGTTAGCCAAAAGTATGACTGGATAGCTCGTGTAATTAGCTGGAAGAGACCCCTTTGTCCTTCAGCGAGAGCCGCTGGGTACAGCGGGAGGTTGTGGGGTCAGACAAAAAAAAGTTTTCTGCAGGGAGTTGTCAGTCAGGAGGAGAATCTGTGGCGTTTATCCACAGTGCTGCAGCTCGGGACGGTGCTGTGTGCTGAGGACAGTGTGATGCACCCTGCGGCCCTGCAGCAGAGAGGCAGGCTGTGCTGATGGACCAGTGCACATAGAGCCATGCTGGAAGGGAACACAGGCCTGCAGAAAATTAAGAAATCAAAGCAGGATGTGGTTTGTACCCTCCGGTGCTAAATTCTTTTCCTGAAAGTGTTAAAGATTCCTCAAAGCTGTGAAGAAGCTCAAACAAGTAATTAAGTTTCCCTTGTCCATCCCTTAAATTTAGGTTTCATTGTTCTCAGCGTCCTATGTCTCATGACTAATATACTGCCTGCACAATGCTCTGGCTGATTTTTTACCAGATGGTTCTTGGGTCTGTAGCTGAATCCAGGGCAAAGGCAGTTGGTTTTTCTCCTGCCTCAAATGAAACACGCTGTCCCCCGCACAATGCTCTAATTGAGTCTTGGCCCTTAAGAAAATAATGAAGTGAAAATATTTTGACCAGATGACAATTTTTTTAAGATATTCTTAGGGATTATTATTCATCTTGCTTTAAGCAAGCCATAGGATGACACTGGCAGGCTTCTCTGTATTTTTTTTTAATAATTCTATAAATCAGCCAGTGTTGAAACAAAGTTTGAATGCAGAAAAAATGCTGAACTTCAAGTCTGCATACGTGGCTAGAAAATAGAACGTGTGCAGGGCGATCTGCCTGTTGCTATTTTAAAACTTTTTCTTTCCATTGTAATAGCCTGCTTTTTCATCCCATCCTCAATCACTATGGTGATGTCTGCTGGCATCCGTGACGTACCTTCTGGATGGAGAACCCTTCTGATAAAGATGAAATATCTCTTGGGGAGACGACAAAGCTTATTTGGCAGCTTAAGTGGGGTACGTAGCTCCATCAAGACCATCTCAGTAACACTGCAGAGCAGCTTTGCTTGCAGCTCTCTTGGGTGCAGCAGTAGTTTCAGTTATTTCGCCTGGACCCCGGTTTATTACGCTGAGATTTTGGCTGCTGCTTGAGTGAGGAGGACCAGTGAATGCTGATTCCTTTTCTTGGTCCATCCAGCTGAGAAAGAGAAGCAGGCTGAGCATAGGTGAGACTACCAATTGTAGCATCTTTAAAGAAATGGGCAGTACCTGCATTTTAAAATTCCACTATTGTAAAAATTTTTCTTCGGTGGCGGGTATATATATCTAGAAAGAAACAAGTGCCTTGCTCTGATTCTCTCTTCCCTCCCCTCTTGCTACCAACTCAAATTACCAGCAGGCGAACTCGGGGGCAGGGGAATAGAGGTGCAGCTGGCCTGCATGTGTTGCACCAGCTGTAATGCAAATGATACGTGCTGAAAGAGGCTCCTCGCACTTTTGTAGCTCTTGGATATTGTTGTGCAACGGGGACGAGGGACAATTTGTCTTAAATGTGTTTGCTGATACGTTCCGCAGAGTATATTGCATCCTTTGTTCCTCACGGGCAAGAGACAATATCAAAAATTGCCCGTTGGCAGCGTGGCTGGATCCAGCTGGGACTGTCATCCTGGCTTTCCTATCCATCAGTCCTGGGGTGATCCCATCGCACTCGATACCAGTTAATTTAGAGCTGTCCGGAATGTGGGCTCTGGTAAATCCTCAGTTTCCTTGCCTGCTTGGACGATTTGTTACAAAAAGCATCTTTTTTTTTTTTTTTGTCCTTTTTCTTCCCAAAAGCAGCAGTACCTGTTGCTCTTCTGCTGGGAGAGGGCTTGGAGGGAAAGTGCCTGGCCAACCTGCACACCGGTTGCCTGTAGGTACCAGTCAACTTTTCCACTGCTTATCCGAAGCGGTAAAAGCAGAGGCACTGGGGATTTGGTTGTGTAAAAACAAAAGCTGATGTTGATTTAATCCCATTACATTGCGTTGATCTCTCAACCACTGGACTCTTAGTAGGATTCCAGCTTTAATCCTGTAAGGATCAATCTGGCCGGTTGCTTTTCTGTCCTGATCCTAAATCCCCCTTTAATCTCGTTAATTATACCAGGCCTTTTTTGGTTTCCCTTTTTTTCCCTTGTGGACCAGCAAAACCACATGAAATCTTCATGTTACCATCTCTGACCTGGTGTTTTCACCCTTTGTTCATCCTGATGAGGACCAAGGTGCTCCTGAAGGCTGCTTTTGCCATCACAGCAGTGCCACATCAGCCATTGGTGATCGGATGGCTGCTGCTTCTGACTCCTGTGGAGTGTTGTGTCAAATCCTTCCTGGTTCTGTTCAGGGTTTGGTTTTAATTTAATTTTATTTTATTTTATTTTTTTCATCTGTTGGTTTATGTTGTGCTGCCTGAAGGGGGTGGGGAATTGTGGAACATGAGATCCACTTGAAGAAAGAAATTTGAAAGGAAAAGTATTTTGGTAGCAGAATCCCACTGACTGGCATTGAGGGCTTTGGCAAAGATCACGTTGGGGGCTGTGGAGCAGTCCTCGGGTGATGAGGCAAAGACTCTGGAAAGGAGTGGAGGGTTCCAGGAGAAGGCTTGGACAGGCCCAAGGTCACAGAGAAATTCAGCTGCTTTAATCAGCCTTTTTATGTTTACGTGCGTTTGGTGGCTTAAGGAGAGGAATCACGCTCGCTCGGTCTCGAGGCTCTTTATCTCCACATTGTACTGTCTGCAGGCCTCCAAACCCAGTGCTGCTGCCTTTTCTGTGTAATGCACAAGGCCAATTTCTCACTGTGACAATCTGCTCCTGGCAGTTGCAATAATAGAAACTAGCTGTGCTTAATGTATTCATCTCTGGTATTTCCTATACTGTAAAGAAGCAAACCAACCCAAAATTGCATCTACGTTTGCTGTAACTTGATCAAGAGCTGACAGATCATTTCTGGAACATGTCTGTGCCGGGTTCCTGACCTGTCTGCCAAATTTTATGCCTTTATCTTGCAGTGCTCTCCTTCCCTCTTCCCTGTCCATGCCATTCTGCCTCACGCAGCAGAGGCTTCTGCTTTTCCAGCCTTTCAGCCAGATCCCAACTTTGCACCATCTTGCCAGAGCGCTGCGGGTTTGATTTCCCTCCTTGCCAAGCTGCAGGCTGTAGGGTCGGGTTCTGCCACAGAAGTAGCCAGGCTGATTCCCTTTTCCCCAGAGAGAGGGGAAACCGGTTTTGGATCACAGAGGAGGAGCTCTCTTGATCCATTTGTTCTAATTATTAAAGCAGCCCCGGTGCTTAGTTTTTAGAAAACACTTAGAGCCGTGACAAGAGGTGGCAGTTGCTTTTAAGCAGACACGGGCAATTTCCCAGCAGTTCTAGGGTTAAGGAAGTTTCAGAGGTGTGACATGGTGGCTTCGTTCCCTATTTTTGTGTGTTGCCAGTAGCAAGAAGGGGGAAACTTTGATTTCTAATCCGCTTTGGAGGAGGCTCCGTATCAGGGCTGCACAGAAACATCCAGTCAAGCAGCTCCTTTATCATAAAGGGGATTTTAATTAAAACTGTTCTCGCATCATGAGCGGAATGAGCGTCAGTGCCAGCCAGCCCTGTACTGGGCATTTATCTCCTTCAAACCACATTACCAGTAATTGCTGCATTAAATCAAAGTCGAGGGAGATTACAGGTCTGAATTGGGCAGGCGGCCGGTGCCAGCACGGGGAGCTCCGTGCTGCCGAGCTGCTGATATGGGAACCCCCTCTGTCCCCCCGCCGGAGGGCTGCTGGATCCCAAGAAGCCCTTCTCATTGCAGGGCTGGAATTTTTGTCCTAACCTAGGAGGAGTGGCAGGCTGTATGCTTGGAGCATTTCAAGCTGCTGGTGTTTTTTCTCTTAACTTCCTTTCGAAACAAACCAACCCAATAACAAAACAAACCCTGTGGCATTGCCATCCCACCCTTGTCTCCTGGTCGGATCCACCCTTCTGTTCATCTTCTACTGCTTATTCCACCCCCGAGACTCCAGCATAAACCGCCTCTTGGTACGTCACTTTGACTCTGCCCTCCCTGCCACAGCTCCCTGACGGAGCTGCTAACTGGGTCCCTCTCTGCCCTGACATGGGAGAGCTGCTGCCCTTCTTCACCTCTCCCCACACCGAGGAATTGTATCTTCCTTGACCTGTGGTTCCATTGCCAACTATGGCTCATTAGTTCATTTAATTATTTTTCTAGGTTTTGAAGCATTTAGTTGTCTCTAGCTCTAGAGCAGCTGTTTCCCTTCTTCTTGTCCCTTTACTTTGACCTCGGTGGCTCCAAAAAACACCTGATCATCCTAGCGTGGCTTTTGTTTCGACTCCCTAGACCCGTGGCGGGGCAGGGGTGAGGAAGGGCTGTGCCCGCGTGAGGTTTTAGGCACGTGGACTGGCCGAGGTAATTAGATCTATGTGGGCAATCGGTGAACTATCAAAATGTGACAGCTGGATTTCTAGGGGCTGTTACTAGATATGTCAGTAATTGTAAAGAAGGTAAGTCAGGAACAGAATGTCCAGAAGGCGCGGAGTGCATGGAACATGGTATCATTTTCTTTGTTTTCATCTTGAGGATGGTTATGTATTTTCCTGTTCCCATTGCAGACAATCTGGGGCAGTTGGGTGGCAGTGAGTTTTTCTTCCATTTTGCCCAGAGGTGCCTTTCTTTGGCAACGTGCCATTTCAAAGTTTGCTTCCTGCAGGGTTTGCACATCCCCCGTGTTCCTCCGATGGAGAAAAGGTTCTCATTCCCAGTGCTCCACCGAGCACCCAGTAATGTCCGTGAAAGAGGAGGCTGCAGCTTGACCTGCCCACTGAAGCGATTCAGTGACAGACCGTTGAGCTGCATTAGATACTCAAGGATCCCACAAGTTTCTCAGAACCCATCTCATCCAGAGCAGTTGCAGGAGGTGTGCCTGCTGTGCCCCTTCGCAGAGCTTGAAGTCGCAGCTTTTGCTTCATTACGATGTGAGCTGGAGATGCGGCTTAAGTCCTGCCCTACTTTAACTCTGGCCTACGCACGAATCTCTAGCCTGAGATAAGTGGTTCTTTTAAATTCATGCTAAGAGCTCTGCAAAGCCATAGAGGCTGAAGTTGGAGTGCTGCTGATATCCAAGCTNGGGGGGGGGGCAGTTAATTTTTGCGTTGGTAGTCCCATTACCGTGAAGTCAGAGCAGCCCTGCTGCAGAGTAACTGGAGAGGTGTGCGGAGAACATGAGCCAAGTCTTTGGTGGAGATTTCCTGATAGTGACAGAAAACAGAGATAAGGGTTTTCATGGGAGCCAGGAAACTGTATTTATGGCTTCCTGGTTTGGGGACAGAGGATGCAGATAGTAGCAAATCGTAGCAAATGAACATATGTGATTTTTTTTGTTTCTTTAGAGGTCACGGAAAGCTGCTGAAAAGAGCAGGTATCTGGATCAGGCAGATGGTGCAACCGGAGAAAGCCCTTGGTGGTTTTTGTCCAGGGATTTCATCTGCTGTGGCTTGTTTTAGAACTTGCTGGGAGTTGAAGCTAGCCTGCAGGAAAGGGCTTTGGACCGAGATGTGTCAGGGTTAATTCTGTCCTCTTGGCTCTTGGGAGAAGTGCGAGTAGCAGTTAGCTTATGTGCCCTTAGCAGACCTCAGTGCCCGTGTTTTGGGACTCTCTGAGAATAAAAAGATTTCCAGAATGTTGATTGCCCCTCCTCTCTTAGAAATAGATGTATTTAAAAAAAACCCAACCCGATATAGAATCTAGGTGTTTGCTGCTTTTTACTATTTTTGTCTTAGTCTACTTTTTGCCTCAGAGCTGGCAAAGCCTCAACATAACCTCTCCTGTTCTCCACCACAGCCTTCTACTTTTCCACTAAAACCACTGGAGGAGGGACACAGCAGCAGCTCGCACCTCTGCCCCAACAAGAGGAGTCCCTGGGGTCACACCCTACATTAAAGCACGACTTGCTGCTGTCACCATTCCTTCAGCGTGCCTGACTTTCCCCTTTCAGGGTAAACTGCGTCGTTCCTGACAGACCTCGGCTCCGCGTGCTATTTCTGGATCCTTTCTGTGCACTCAGCAAATGCACCAAACTCCTAACTGCAGCGCTTCTGGTCTTTTGCTCTTGAATCTCTTTGGAGCTGCCTGAGTCTGGGATGATTGTTTTTCAGATGGTAACGGGCAAAAAGCAGGATTCATCATCTGAAGCTTAGCAGGCAGGCGAGATTCTCTAAGTGAGGCCTACGGAAATTAATGGACAGATGTAATTCTTCTCTCATGAAATTGTCTTTCCAGATTTACACCGAAGGTGTCATGTTCTGTGTACTGCCATGCTGGAACTGGTTGCAAATTATTTCCTGAGATTTATTTGGTGACCTGCTGTTGTGGCAGCTAAAGGTCCTGCCTGCGGGATGTTCTCCAATCCGTCAGTTCCTGCCAGTAAGGCGATCTCAGACCCAGCTATCTTACATAGGCCGTACTCCCTGCTTATTTCTCCTTTACTTCCATTCAATTAAGAGTTTAGTTTAATATTTTTGACATGTTCTGTTCCTTGCTTGCACAGTTACAGGGTGTGGGCAGCTCTTCTGCTCTTAGGGGTGAACCGAGTTGGACAGGGAATGCCTTTGCTCCTGTGTCAGAGGAGCAGAATGCTGCCTGAGAAAACCTTTCCCCCCATTTCTGCTTTAGCCTGTGTATCTGGGAAGCCATACCACTCTAGGGTGGGGATAAATTTAAGGTGATACCAGTGTAGTTTATTGCGTGGACACTCTTCAACTTGGAACGAGTGCCCTTTTCTATTTTAGTTTGTCATGTGGAAGCAATGTGATAAGCTGCGAGGTGAGATGGGGAGGAAAATCCATACCAAAATCATCTCGGCTAGGGAGCAAGCCCTCACTCCGTTAGATGAGTAAGGCACAGCCACCCTCTGACATGCTCTGTCCTAGTGGATCGGGTGCTCCCTTCACCCCAGGTGTAGGCGGGGTGAAATGTGTTAGCTCAAGCCCTCGGTGAAAGCGTTTTATCCCCTGAGCATTTGCTGGGATAGACTGGGAATGTGCGCGGTGCCGTGACTGCCGTGCCGCAGCCTGCTGGTGGGGCTGGGATAATGGTCTCACTACGCTTACACTACAGGGGAAACGGACGGTTTGGTCCAGCCCCAGTTTGTGATTCATTCAATTAAAAATACTTGATGAGAGCATCTCAGATTCTACCATCTGGTGACTTTTATTAATATTTATTCTTAGGAAGATAGTTCTTTAATTAAGGAATTAACCTTAATTTTTGTAGGCTTAGCGTAGATCTGGAGAAATGCTTAGGCTTAAGCTGTATTTTGTAGAAGAGTCAAGTCTTTCTTTTTTGGATCTCCCCGTCGTCCCCTTAAGGATCAGCTAATTGAACTGCTGCTGCTTATTAAGTGAAAAACCAAGAGGGAGTGCAAGAGACAAAATGGGCAAAGATTTTCTCTGACTGAGGTTCTGGAGCTAGCTGGTAGATCCTGCAGCCTCTGCAGCAAAGGAAAACTGCTTCCATTCTACTCTTTGTTCCTCCCTTCTTCCCTGTCCCTAAAGGAATATAGAAAGGCAGCGTGGCCGTCATGTTGGCTGAGCTACCAAGAGAAAACTTCTCTTCTTTGATGTTGAAATTTTGCATCTGGACACCTTTTTGTTTTTCATGTAACGGGCAAAAAGCATTTTGATGGACATGTAGAATTACCGAGATCGGTGCTTATGCAAGTGGTCCCAAAATAAAGCTGTGCTACAGTCACCTTCTTTGCCAAATGGCTTAGCCCAAAAGTACACTTATTTTCTTCCTGAAGCAGGGCCAAGCACTTGGAGCTCTCCTTGAAAAGAGGCCCAGGCCCAACACAATGATATTTTATTTTATTTTTTTCTGGAAAATCTGTGTATACTTTCTTTCCCCCTTTCATACTACTGTGCCTCTGGTAATAACTAAGGCGATGGAGCCTGTCTAGTGTTAGAAGCTCCTTTTGGATTTGTCACGTGTTATACTCAAGTGTGCTGGAGTTTTCTCAAGACAGAATAATGAAACCCTGTTTTGTAGTCTGTGTAAAGCGATGGGTTGGGGTAGAAATGAAAGTTGAAGTTTTTTTCCCTATATGCTGCTGGTATATCCATTCTGCTGCCAGCTTTATTTTGCAACTTCATCACTAATAGATTTTTTTGGTGAGTTATTGTTCTGTTAAAGCTTCCTTCCAGGGAGCCAGCTCGTTAACTAAAACCTCAGTTCTGGGAGCACAGACTTTTGACGGAGGATTTTTCAAACTTCAGACAAAGTGTTCATAGCTGCCTTACATTTTTCCTTTGTAATAATTTCAGAGACAGATTTTGGACAATCTGAGTTTTGCCTGAATTGACTCCAGGTCTTTTACCGGCAGCTCAAGTTGTGTGGGCAGGATCTGTACTTCCAACTTCAGGAAGGCTCTGCCTACACAGAGGTAACTTCAGGAGCAAGAGTCTTTACTCTCTCCAGCAATTTCAGTGAGAGTCATTGTCTCTCTCAACAGCCACGACTGCACAGATCGAGTACTCAAGAGTTCTTGCTTGAGGAAGATCCAGGCGTGCGATTTGGCGTGCGATTTGGATCAGTCCTCTTTGGATCTGTAGGCTTCTAGGGTTTGCTCATGCTACTGTCCTGCTGGAAGGACACTCAGCTCAACAAAAAAAACCCTATTTGTCCAGCAAACAAAGGTCTTGAAACATGCTTCTTTAGCAGACCAACGTGGCATTCTTGCTCTGCCTCCAGTGTCCTTCCCTAAAGGAGAGTTTGTTGAGGCTTTGAAAAGAAGGGGTACTTAAGAAATAATTATTTTCTATAATTCAGACCTGTCCTTTTACACCATGTATTTGCAATTGTGTTTTAAGTGTGCTAGTTTTCCAGTCTAGACAAACTATTAATATTTAATAGCTATGTGTAGCTGATGCAGTGAAGAGCTGAGGGCGGTAAGAGGATGCAGGTATCTTATATCCATAGTTTAGAATGTGCACAGTGCCTAGCTGCTAAACCACTTTAGATCCATTTCAGGACTACAGAACTTGGTTGGGGAGCATTTAGAGCAGTAGAGGCAGCTACAAATTCTGTCCCTCCTAAGTAAATTGCCTTCCAAGTGGGGAATGTGTTGCAGCAGAAGATTAAAAAGAGACATCTCCAGCTCTTTTAGGGGAAAAGGACGTGACCAGGAGCTATTTCAGAGCTTCTATTTAAGAAAAATATTGTCTTTGGTATTTTCTTCTCTTGATTTTTTTTTTTGAAATTGTGGATTTTATCCATGAAAACTGTAATGTGTAATGACTGAGATTCTGTTGTCTGCCTGAGGTATTTCTTTGGCAGAAGCGGTCGGTGAGCGCGATGGGGCTGTCTTCTCTGCTACGTGTACCCTGCTGCTTTCTCTAGCTTTAGGCTTCTTAGGCCTTTTGCCAGAGGGATTTTAGTTTCCTTGGAGTCAAAGTGTATTTTTGGTAATTTCATTTGAGCTAATGTGTTTTAGGAACATTAATCCTAATGAACGAGAGGAATCAGTAGCACTAACTACTCAGAGGAGGTTCAGGCAAGCAGTGGCTCCTATGGCTTTAGCAGCACATTCAAATTCTTCCCTGTGATGTCCTTCTTACACTCATCCAGCACACTCGTTTGCTTCTGCTGCTACTCCACATCCCCCAGAACTGCTGGTTCCACTCCTGCTTAATGCACCTCATTCCCCATTGCCAGCATTTGCATTCTTAACGCGTTTCCCTTGCAAAGAGTGCTCTGACTCGATGCTGAGTTATTCCTTCTCCTGCAGAGCTGATCCACCACCAGATCTTCTTGCTTTTGGGATCGGGATGCTTATGTAAAACTGACAGCTTTCTGAAATGGGAGGGGAAACAGTTTATGCAGTCACCTATTCATCATCATCTTTGCTGCTGCTGCTTGCCGTTGGAATATTGAGCTTTCCTGTGCATGCTCTGCCTACATTTATGTCTCCTCGCTTGAATGTCTAATGATTTCAGGGTCAAAATAACAACTAGACCTTATGTAATTTTTCTAGTTGTTGGTTATATTAAAACTGGGAGGAGAACAAAATGAACAAACTATGCAGGTGTTTGTTTTTTTAGAAAAACAAAACAAAAACCAAACCAAAGGAGCAGTACAGCCCAGAAAATGTAGCCCTGTGGAGGAATGAGGAGTTTCCAGTATAAACTCTTACCTGGAGTAAGTGAAATCCAGCTTCGTGCTCAGGGCACGGGACTTGCTTTGGTGCAAACCGAGAATCTCTTGCAGCTCTGAAGATGTGATCTTGGTACCGTGTGCTGTTTGTCTAACACCGGTACGAACTGGCTGAGCCACTCGAGCTATTTAGCTGCTACCGAAATCAGCACATACCCAGCCAGAAAATGCATCCTTGCTTGTTGGCATGTTTCCTACATTTACATCAGTCTTTAAAAAGCAGAGACATATTGTAAGCTGCTCATCAGATCCCTGATGACCCAGTTTAGCAGATGTAGTGATTGGCTAATTGTTAAAGATGCCATTTTTGGTGGGTGAGAGGAAGAGCATCAGCCAGGCTTCTAAGCGATGAAGAGTTAGAATCAGCAGAGGTAAGAGCTCTTTAGTGGGAGTAACTAGATAAAGCTTGGATTAATTTGTCTGGAGAACAGAGAACTATACTAAAGATTTTATAAATTCAGTTTATAAAATGAAACTGTTGGTGTAATTTCCTTAGTAAAGATCGGTGTGGTGTAATGACTGTGCAGCACAGAAAATATCACAGACTCCATGCTGTACTGCTGTGTCCTCACAGTAGCACCGTTTTTAGCAATTAAAACCAAAAAAAAAAAGACAAGGAAAATGCCTGGAACTACCGTGGCTGCACTTCAAGCATAGGGAGACTACGGCTATCTTAGCTTCTTATGGCTGTACTTGTAACTGTGACTTACTACGATTGCTATAAGCGGTCTGAAGAAAGCAGGCAAAGCAAAGCCTGGGGCTGTGGTCTTGCATTTTCCACAAATGCTCCTCGGTCTGCAGACATCAAAGAGAGCAGCGAAGCAAAATACTTGGTTTTGAAAATGTTGGGAGAAACTTGTGTAATCACCATGCCTTGCTTAGTACACAGAAAGGGGAAAATTAGGTAAATGCTGCTACAGTAGCATGTAAAACAGTATCTCTAGGCAAAGTGATGGGTGGGTAGGAGGTGGAAAGCAATAAAATTCAGTGTTATAAAGAGAATAGTAAAATTCTGCTGCAACTAGATGGGCTTTCTGATGGATCTTTTCTCTCAGATGAAGGAGCTGGGAGCTGGGTGATCAGCAAATGCACAAACATGCCAGTTCGGGGAGGGGGGTTTCAGGCTCCTGGCGTTAGAACCAAAGCTACTGGTGCAGAACGTGACAGTGGATATTGTAGGGATAATATCAATCTGGAAGAATAGTAATCATGGCTTTAACGTGTATTGGAGATTATGTGTGACTCAGATAGGGTAGATGTAAAAGGTGATAGGCTGCATTGTATGCAGTAGACTGTAAAGAAGAAAGAAGAGTGATACTGATAATGCAGGATCTGTTTCTGGTCAAAATTGCTGTGGGGGAGAATGGTAAAAGATGTCCCAGAGGGAGCAGTGTGAGTCTGCTGTAATCCCTTGTAGGATTGGATTCGGATACAAACTTGAGGCGCTGAATTGATATTATTCCCAGTACTATTACAGAGATAAATATTAGTATGAGGAACTGTAATTTTTCCAATCTATCAGTGAGAACAAACGCTGCTAGTAATAATAGAGTCAAAAGATTTCATCACTTCAGCATCACCACCAGTTGTTGTTTAGACAGGGAGTGAATTATTGGTGCTGTGACTATTACAGGAAGACAAGCTGTTCAGAAGCCTCCATGTCCCCACCTTTTAATGGGGTGATCATGATACAAGTTTTGATACATGAAGCAAAATATTTAATGATGTCAGCGACCTGGATTGAAAACTCAGACTTGAACGTAGAAGCGTGTGGTTTGGGTTGGGGGGTTTTGTTGTTGATGGTGGTGTTTTGGTTAGAGGTACTTGGGATACAAATTCTTGATAATATAAGTAAAGGGGGGAAAAAGGTTTTAAGATGAAACTTTAGCCTAACTGGAAGCATAATCGCCTTATAAAGGCTGTTAGGTGCAAAAAGAGAATTTATCAGCAGAGATTGCCAGGCCTTTCAAGTCAGTAGAGAGAAAATGAGAACTGCCAAAAGTCAGGCTGAGTTAAAACTTGGAATGGTTGCTAAGGAAATGGGTGACAGCTTCTCAGAGTACAATTAGAGAGGAGGGAAGACGTGGGGCTGCTTAGTGTTGGGGATGGGGTAGTTAATGAGGATGCTCTTGCTTCGGTCACAGACCGAACAAATCTCTTTGTTCCTGTTGAAGGTAAAGGTGATTGTGGGAGCAAGGAGGGGATGGGTGATGGGCGTGAACCTACTGGCAGAAGCCACCAAACAGGACGTTTCAAAGACCCTTGTGCCTGCAGGCTGGGCTGGGGAGCACTGTTGGCTGTGGAAGGGTGATACATATTCCTGGAAGTGAAAGAACAGGTTCATGAAGTTGCAGATCTGATGCAAATTTTAATCTATCAAATCAGGAGTGCTATCCTATCTTTGGAGAACAGGAAAGGTAATAGCCCTGTTAGTGCTGAGGGATGCTCCGAGTAAATACAGACCTGTTGGTCCAACCTCAGCTATATGCTGACACAAAATTATTATCAAAGGCTTGGATGCAAATGAAAAAATACAATAAAAGGCAACACAGATTCATGAAAATAGGGTTGTGCTGTACCAGCCCATTTGTTTTTAAGATAACCAGTTTTCTTAACTTGATAACATGAATTTTTCTTAACAGGGTGATATATCTTACTGTAAACCAGTCCTACAGCATCTGGTCTGGCACTACAGAGGAAAGTACTAACCATGCTAAAGAAGATGAGGTTTAGTGCTGGAATTATGAGATGGATGAGGAGCTAACAATGTTGTCTGGATAATGTCTTTAAAAAAAAAAAAGAGAGATGAGCAGAGGCTAGATCAGGTGCAAGAAAGGGCTTCTAGAGATCGGGGAATAGCAAACCTGTCATGTGACAGAAGGCTGGAACAGCTGCTTCTTTAGATGGGTAGAGAGGGGACACATGAGGAAGGTTAATTGTAAGGGAAAGAAAAAATATAGTTAAGCCAGAGGACAGTACTGGCACAAGAACAAAGAATAAACAGAAATTGCTCAGGAATAATGTTTAGCTGGAGACAAACACAGATCCCAGCTGTTGGGGAGTGCAGTTCTAGAGCAGCCTTTTGGCCAGGGTAGCGAAGCTGCAAAACCCAGTTTTAAGCCGTAGCGTGATAAATGTTATGAAGAGATTAGATGATGTTGTATGATAGCAGTTGACGTGATTCTGAGTGTCAGGAGGTCCTTTCCAATCTTAATATTTATGTAATTTAAAAATTATTCATATGTGTAAGCATTTGCAGGAGCAAGGCTTCGATTTTATAACAGTTACCTAACTCGTGTTACTGGAAATGCATGTGCATAGCAGGTTATGTGGTAATGTAGTTGGGCCTTTATCTCAGAATAAAATGATGGACTGCAGCACCATCTTATATTCCACTAATATTTCTTGCAAGTCAGTGTGCAGTTGTAAACCAGCTCTTGGGGCCAGCCTTGCAGGAAATTCAGTACTTTCTTACTGGTCAGTAAAGTCCTGTTGTGTCCATCTTGGTACCTACAAGTTTAAAATCTTGTCATTTAACTTTCTGTGGGGCATGAAAGGTGGGATGCTTCGTTACTGAAGTATCACCCAAGGATCTTAAGTACTCTGCCTTAACCAGCATTAAATTTGCATCCAAAAACTTGAAGGCGTGGCAGTTCTCTCTGGATCTGTAGTTAAAACAACAAGAGGAGCTTAGGTGATGCTCCTTGCTCCCCCTCCTTGTTTTGTGTTGCCCATTTGATGGTTATTTATAGATAGTAAGATATCTGCACTAGGATTTCAAAACATTTTATGCCCCTGAGGCATGGCTGGAAATGACAGGAATTGGACTGTGAAATAAGTGTAAGGTTTTTAACTTAGTTAGGGATTTAGTTTTAAAACCTGGGGCAGTAATATGGAGCAGCAAAAATGGTCTGTGGAAAAGACTTCAGGTTTTTATAAATGAATGCCTTTTTATAAAAAGATGTTACTGGAGAGACTAAATTGCTGGAGTGCATAGGAATGAGCTATGCAAAAGAATGAAGAGAGGGCACCTATTTGAACCTGTAGTTACAGAAAGGAGAAGTTAAAAAAAAAAAACCAACAAATGATTGGTCCTTTGGAGGAAACCAGATAATATCAGTGCCCCAAAGCAGGACTTGCAGGGGGGAGCTCTGGGAGGTGTCCAAACAGCCCTCTGAAGATAAGGAGGAAGCATAACGTGAGCTCCAGAAAGCTGCTTTGGTTCTGGGGCAAAATAAACTGGCCAAAGGCAGAAGGAGATGGAAGTTCATTGTGGGATCCTCCTCTTTTTTCCCCAGTGAGGAGATCTGGAAGCATAGTTGCTTTCCCATTTATGGGCAATTAATTTCTCTCTCTGTGCAAATCTTTGCAAAGAAACAATGGCTATAGAAACTTTTTTTATTATTTATTTTTTTTCTTAGATGTAGAAAATGTCATGCTTTATATTCCCCAAATTGGCCATGCTCCTTTTGTAAGGCAGAAATGGCCCCGTGGCCCTAGGAAAGCTGATGAGTGTGGGTGGCAGCTGCTGTAACCACTCACCCAGCTCCTAGCTGTCCTTTTCTGAGGCATCTCCCAGAGAAAGGGCAGTGGGAGCAGAGGATAAGCCAAGAGCTGTCCTGCTGGGCTGGGCTGGTCAGAGAGCTGTGCATTAGGCACCCCTTATCTAAATTACAAAGTGCCTCACATGCAAATTTTGCTAGATAATGATCCATGTATTTAACCTATTGGTGGAAAAACCAAAACAAACCAAAATAAAAATCTTAATTTTAACACTGTCCCGAAGGAAGGAAATGATAGAAAGGCAGATACCCCAGAGCTAGGCTGAGGTAGGTTTTTAGTGGTGCACAGCAGCCCTAGAGAAAATATACAGATTAGAAATGAAAAAAAGCAACCTGACCATTTAAAATGGGAAGGGGGATGGAATTCTGATCGCCCTTTCCGGGTTTGATTGCTGTAACCTTGGAGGGAGCTTTGTTTCTGCTGTCCTTTGGAGGAAGGTGGGAATCTTGTGATTTTGGACTGTTAACTCTTTGGGAGCCAAGGTTTGTCATAACCACGGGTGAACCTTCACGTGATTTGCTATAGGCAGCCGAGCCCCTTCCCCCCCCACCCCTGGCACCCCCATGGCCTCTAAGAAGTGGTTCTTGGGTGTCCAGTAACACGTCTGGCACGCAGGGCCAGCGGGGTGAGCCTGCCCGCCTCCGTCCGGGCAGCTCCCCATCTGTCCCCATCGCTCAGGGAGCAGATTCCTCCCTGGGAATGAGGAGGATGGGCTTCCTAAAACGGGCACAACAACTGGCCCTCTCCAGCCTTGCCATCTTCTCCCCATTGCTCACCAACCCCCGTGGCAGGGTTAATCCCCTCCCTCTGCCCCCAGTTGGACTGGAACAGCTGAGGGGGGCAACCCGCTGGCCCAAGGCTGGGGCAGCAGGGGCCATGGCGGGGCCCGGCTCCCCCCAGCAGCCCCGGTTCCGGCAGCTGTCCCTGCCCGCCTCAAGTGCAGAGGGAGGGAGAGGCGTTAAATGATACGGGTGCATACTCCCTCCTGAAAGAGATCCCTTCAGCGCGAGATGTCAGAGCGGTTTCTCCCCTCTCCCTCCCTCCCCGACACCAAAGGGTTTTACTATGCTAATCCCAGCACCTGTCCCTGCTGAGGACAGCAAGAAGGGTATGGGGGTGGGGGAGGAACAGTCCCATATGTTTTTCCCTGTCCTGGATTGGGAGTGTTCCCTCTGACGCACCTAGAGCCCAGAACATATGCTCTTTTCCAATCCTAAATGCTGTTTGCTTCCTCCCATCCCCAGTGGCAGTGGCTGCGAAGATCCCGTGTCCCCCTCTTCTTGGCAGTCGCTCTGTTTGCTGCCCGGGAGTCGCAGGACACTCCTCACTCGAGGCTTGCAGGGCTGTTTTCAGTAGGGGATTTCTAATTTTAGGAGCCTCTGCCGCCTATGGTTGAGCGCTGCCTTGCTGGATCCCAGAAGAGAGGGGCTGAGCCGAGCCGAGCGAGGCAGCTCCTTTTTATTTTCAGCTGAGCTAGTGTCAACCTGAGTGGCCCCAGAAGCCCGAGCCAAGCACTGCGCAGGGCTGCCAGAGTCCTTCCCACAAGGCTGAAAGACGGAGACTTGGGTTTGAAGCTTCCCGTCCTGTGTCCATTTGGCCTTTAGCTGGAGGATCTTTGGCTATGTATGGTGTGTATTGTATGGATTACCAATACCCAGTCGTCCAGGTAAGCAAAAGGACAGCGGCGACTTTATCGAGTCTTGGTGTTTGCTCTATGTATTTTTGGGGCGAAACTGGAGCTTACGTGCTGGCGTTGTAGAAGGACACGGCTTCCACGCTGGGCTTCTTGGCTTGGTGTGTCCCAGGCCTTGGCAGCCTGGAGGTTCTGCGGAGGGCTTTGAGACTCCTACCCATGAGCCGTACTGTTTGACACTAACTCCAAGGTCTGGGGTTAAACTCCAAACTCTTCTTTGAGACTTGTGTGCTTTCATTTGCATTTTTGGCTTTTTTTTCTTATTTGTTTTCTTTTTGTCCAGGGGGTTGACTTGACAGCAGAGCCACGCTCTGCAAACCCCTGTATTGTTGCGTGCCGTACTGCATTGTCCAGGCTCATGTGACTTGTATGTGTGACAGCAGTCTGTCCTGCAAGGATGGCGAGCCACTCAGAGCGGCTCCTTGCCTGTTTTCCTCCTCCCTCCTCTGAAACCACCCACAAAACCTCTGTGAAAAACTTGTTTGACACCTTTTTTGCCCGTGGAGGTCCAGCAAGGATGTGTAGGGCAGTTGGAATGGGTGGGTTTGAGAGCAGAGCTCGGGGCAGGCTGAAGCCTCTATGGCAGCCTCTGCTGGGGGAGGGGGCTATATTTGGAGAACACGTGAGATTTGCTGGCCTGGTGTGTGGAGTCTTGGAGAGGCCAGAGGCTGTGGGTCAGGCTTGAATACTTTTGGAGCCAAGTGAAATACGATGTTCTCTGCGCAGTCGGTGTCAGCATTCCTTGCCCTCACAGGTACCAAATGTATCCAGAAAACGTGAAATGTAGACTAGTGGTTGAAGATTATCTACCCTGAGATACGTCAGATAGCCACTAAAGAGTATTTTGTTAGGTTACCTTGTACCGGGAGTTTTATTACGCACGTGAATAGAATCCACTAGCAGAAGTGTGTCTTGTGGTTGTTAAGATTTGTCCCTGATTAGTTCTTTTTCACTTGAAACCTTTATTTTTTATTTATTTTTTTTCCCCCTCCCTCTGGCCTTGATCCAGCTGGCAGGTTTGCTCCATCTAAACTTGAGCCAGCACAGAAATGCAGGTAATGGGATGTTCAAATTGAAGGCTGTGCTTTCCTTCCACCCCAGCAGCAATGGGGAATTATAGGCGTAGCAAAAGAAAAAGGAAAACAAATGGGAAATCCTCTGAAAGGGGACTACTCGTGGCTTTCTCTTCTCTCTCTCCATTTCCATGAGTCCTATGAGTGTTAAGCTAACCCAAACCATTGAAAGTGTACGTGTACACCACTTAGTCAAACAAGAGGTTAGCTCTTCATCTCTGTTCTCACCACTGTGATGATTTCAGTGGCCTTGTCCTGTTACCTCCTGCAGAAACATCCCTCTCCAGCTTATTTTCCTTTAGGATTTGAATGATGGGAGCTAACCAAAACCCATCACGTACATCAGAGTGAGCACAGGAGAGAATATAAAAGTGGCACAGACCCGCTCAGGTAGGAGCAGTGAGCTTTGCCTGGCATGATGAGGATGGTGGGCTGTGCCCTGGAATTAAATTTGCCCACAGTTATTTCAGAATGTGACTTCTACAGCATGGTAATGAAGTTCCAACACATGTGTGCCTGGGATGCTTAAGAAATCATGAGAACTCCTAAGTATTGACATCTAGAGGCATTTTAAACATGTTGCCTTTTGAATAAATTCTGTAAGTAGGAAGGGATGATCTCATGGCTCTGAGCTGTACGTTCTTCAGCCATCTTCAGCTCTACTCCAGCTTCTCTGCTCTTCTCAGCAGTGTGTTCTGCAGTTTGAGTCTTTGGTTTTCCTCAGTAGAGGGTGGCACACGGTGATTGGCAGTTGGGCGGTGGTTCTACGATTTGCACATAGGAGGAACTAAGCGGAATCCCACCCAACTTGCTTCATTTGACCATGAGACAACATCTGAACCCCCAGCCCTCGGTGAGGAAAGTCAGTTGCAGAAGATTAACCAACTTTTATCAGTCTTGTTCATTACCAGGTGGGTGCCCGTAGTGCCCAAGATGACAAAAGACCTCAGGCCTTCTTGCGTCCCATTTCCTGTTTTCTTTAAGCTTTGGAAACTGTATCTGATGTCCTTTTCAGCTGGTTTTGCAGCAACTGGAGCTCCTGCAGGCCCGTGTTTCTTGTTGCCTGAGCGCATCCATTGGAAATTAGGGCTTTTCCTTCACAACCAGGAGCAAAGGTGGATGTATTCCAAACATGGGGAAGGAGGTGCTTTCTGGCCTACAATAGAGATGAAAGAGGGAGCCCAGCAGTAGATAACACTGTAGGGAATTCCCACTCTGCTGGCACATGAGCAAAGCAGTTGTACCAACTGGGTGGTTGGAGGCAGTGCAAGTGAGGGCTCAGTGTGTTGTTGGGCACCTCTTTTTTCCTTAGACAGTTCTTTTTGATGGCAAATATTTCTAGAGGTTCTAATCCAAAACGGGCTAGAAGTGACGCTAGCCTGGTTCACAGTGGTGGGATGACAGTTCCATGTCATTTCTTTGTCCCAAACGTCTGTGCTACAGCCCTAGATCTGGGACAAGAAGTTGCCACCCAGTGGCACCGAGGAGACTGAGTGAAGGCCAGAGTTAAGTGAGGAGAATAAGGAGATTATCCCGAGTGATTTGCAGAGGTCTTGTGAATGAGATGCACGTTGCTGAGACCTGGTGCTTTGTCATCTCAGAGGTATAAAGAGGTCACTGTGATTTTCACTGCTTTGAAATGGAATTTACACTTAATCCAGTATCAGGTTCCGGAATCTCAGGTGGGTAATGGGCGGGGGGGATAATCTAATACTTTCCCTGCTTTTGCAAGAATGCACGTCAACCTGTATTACCTTAAGATGCGAGTTGGCAAAGAGGATGAGACAACTCAGAAAAATGTGGACTCTGACTTGGAGCCCTTCAGGTCGCAGCTGGGGAGGCTGGGACCTTCCCAGAGGACCCCGCACCATGGTCTGAGTGTTGGGTGGCATGAGGTGACTGACCTGTGGGTTTCTGCCTCCATGCTCTGGTGGGATGTAGGGGCTCACCAGTGTCTTGGTCTCAGGCTTTTCATGCCACAGGAGCGAGCTGGGCTGGGATGCGTGCTCCTCATGGCCCTCTACTGAATTAGGAGAGAAAGCGGAAGGGAGGGAGGGAGCCAGAGGTCAGTTTGCAGTAAGTGAATCTGGGAAGCTGAAAAGCACCATGGGGCAGCCCCCGAAGCAAACCCACTAGGCTTATTTTCTTTTTAGTGTACATTATAAGCGAACCCATTCGTGCAAAGGAGAATGCACAGGGATGCGAGGTGATACTGCGCTGTAATTCGGCTTTGCTGCTGCTAAAGCCTGGGGAATCTCTCAAGTACCAGGTGCCAAGAAGAGATACAGCAGAGGGGCAACTTGCCTGAGCTGGTTTTATCTCTGCATCATGAGTGCTGGAGCATCGTCACAGTCCTCTTGTCTAACCAAGGGATTGGCAGGCCTGTGCTCAGCACTGCCCGTGGGTTTCTGTGGGTGCAGCGTTGGGAAAAAATCAATGAGAGCATCTCGATCCCATCTGCCAAATGGGGTAGCAGTATATCGGGCTGTTTTACAGGGTCACCGGGAGAACAAATGCTGCCAACCATGGCGTGCTCAGGTGTTAAGGGCCAGCTGCTTACTGAAGATAAATGGGAGGGGAAAAAAAAAGCAAGCTGGGAAGGAGTCCAGCGATTTCCAGTTTTTATGATGAAAGAAATGCAGATCCTGGCACGGATACTGCTTCCGGTTCATCTGACACACCGTGTAACCCACGCGTTTTTCTCCTTTGTGGCAGGAGGGAGAGGTCTGTACAAAACTGACAGCTACCTCCTGAGCATCCTCCTGCAGGGAGATGCTGCCTGCTGCCTGGTGAGGTCCGGGCGGGGGGAGCCTAGAGCCGCTAGACCCCAGCTTCAGCGGGGATGGAAGGTGCGAAGAAGCTCCGGCAAGCCCTGGGGTCCTGCCGGGCCGGGAGCAGCGCTGCGCGAAGACACCTTCGCTTTTGTTTCCAGCTCGCCTCCGCCGAACCCCGCGGTTCCCGGGGCCGGGGGGTCCTGCCGGACAGG
>VWZY01001562.1:45580-62263 GCA_013399075.1 Chloroceryle aenea | reverse complement strand
GTTGCCGCCCGCGGCTGCCGGTCACCGGGAGGGCTGGGAAGCCCTTGGCGGTAGCTGTAGGCGCGGGGCTGCCCGTGGCTTCCCGGGGGAAAGTGGGTGACGTTTCCTGGGGAGCGCACCCAGCTGCCAGGGCCATCGCGTTCCCCCCTCCTCGCAAGGGGGTTTTATCGGACAGGACTCGCCTTTTAAGGCTGCTGAATGGTTTTTAGATTTTTTTTTTTTCCTTTTTTTTTCCTTCCTATTTTATTTTTTATTTTTGGCATGGCATCTGCAAGTCGCCACCGGAGGGAGGGGGCAAAGGGAAGAGGAGGAGAGCGGCATCGTGGAGCTGGAATCCTTTGGAGTTAGGCATTATATAATGCCCCCGCAGTGCCTTGCGGAGCTGGAAGCCTTTGGGGGATATTCCCCAAGGGGGTAGAGGGAAGGACTCTTGCTCAGAAGGAACTTTTCTTCATATCTGGGTTTCTCAAGTGCTGTCTTTCTGTGGAGCTTTGCAGGCTTTTAGACCAGATGCATATCATCTTCTTGGCTTTACTTAGCCCTGGCTGAATCCCCTTTCGTTAGCTGCTACCGGGGTCCTGCGTGTCCCACTGCAAGGGGCAGTGCGTTCGCAGGTGACTGGTTCAAAATGAATCTTCTCCAAGAAGTGACACCCACATTGACCCTTTCCATCTCTCATCTTGCATTGATTCTCAAAAGAGATCTCCATCCATCTATTCCTAAGGTATCTTCCCAGGTTTCCAAGCCCCACTTAATGCTTCTGCTATTTAGTCCCTTCCATTACCGATTTCTTTTTATCTGGACCAAGGCTTTCTGTTTTGAAACAGAAGAGCTCTGCAGAAATCTCCCGAGGCTTTCCGTACCCATATTTAGTTGGCGAACAGTGCTGAGAAGCAGCATCTCTGCAGTCAGGGTCTATTTGCGTCTCGCTGCGTGCTCAGAGCGTGCCCGGTTAGATGGAGTTGTATGCCCCTAAGCCCGAGACTAACGTGCATGCATTTCAGACAGTTGTTCTGCACAGCCTTGTGTTGGCAACGTGCTCTCGGCCGCAACCGTTGCACACGTAGCTCGCATCTGTGCGGTGCAGAAAGGTGCCTGGGTCACCAGCCCATGAGTGCCTGTAGTTTGTGCCTGACTAGGACCCAGCACCCTGAAGCACGGGCTGGTTGGCTTGAAGATGTGCAGAGCTGAGAAGAATGGGATTCTGCTGGAGCACTGCCTGAAACTTGTTTAAAGGTTTGGGGTATCCTAATAGACTTCAGGGAAATCTGTCTTCCACGGAAACCGTTGATTTGCTGACATGGGAAAGGAGGCATCGAGACCATGCATTATTAGTATTGGTTGACCTTGAATTATGAGTGTGTTAAGAGTCCGTACTCTCTAGGATTGGTTTTCGGGATTTGTGCTGGATATTTACGTGCCGATGCTGAAGAAGTTGCTATTAAAATAACCCTTAGGGGAGGAGAGCTCAGAGTGTGTCTCAGCTGGGGGCTCGGAGTGAGCGAGGGATAGCCCTTTTAGGAAGAGTTGAGGAAGACAGCGAAGGTGAGTTCAGCCGTGGCATGGTGCTGCTTCTTACAGGGGAGCATTTGGCTTGCTGGGCTGGTCCTTAGGGGGACCTCACCGCAGTTTGGGCTGAGCGTGGGACTGAAGGAGCGTGGCACATCCAGGACAATATCCCCAGCTGTGGTGTTCTCGTTCTGCAGTGGTGTTTGAAGGAGTGGAGGGGCCTTACTTGCAATCTGTGAGTGTATTTCACTGGGGCTTTGTCTCATTTATGAAAAGGAAATGTTGTCGGTATGTTGCGGTGGTAATTGCCACTGAATCGATTTAGCATTGCTACAGTCTCTTGTTCCGTTTGGTTCAGTCTCCAGATAACATTGCCTGACGAGTTCTTCATTCTCATGCGTTTCAGGGAGCAATCTTGCCCATCTTCCTTGGAAATCTGTGAGATCAGCTTCTATATGGGCATCAGGGGCTAGTGAAACTAAATAAATAGGAGTGTAGGAGATGGGAAGAAATGGGAGCTGCTGTAAGGTAGAAATGTGCTTGAGAAAGAGGAAACCAAAATTGCTAATGAGAGCAAGAGCTCGGATTCATTAACAGAAAGTACCCTGGTCTTATCCTCCTTAATCCTAAATCAGTGAAAATGAGTATTAAATGAGGCCCAGTACATCATGTGCTAATTGCAGATAAAAGAGAGTCTTCGGTGGATGAGAATTATCTGCTAAAAGGCTTTTTCTCTGTGTGGTGCATGCTGAGATTGCTGGCTCTCGTGGAGCACAAAGCCCTCCCTTTCTTGGACAGCCCAGTGCCTTGCTGGCGTTTTCCTCTGAATCTGTTTCCCATCAGGGCTGGGAGAGGGGGAAGGTGTCGAGCATCTCAGAGTGGGAAGGGAGCTGCTGCCTCCTTAAGGAGTCCCGCCAGTCCATGTGGCAGCCGGCGGTGCAGTGCGGGGCGAGCGTGTGTGCGTGTGTAGATGTACAGCTGTATGCCTCTGGAATGAATCCCCCTGCCATTGTCTGCTCCCTGCCACTGAGCCTTTCACCTGGGCTGCTGCCTGCCTGCCTGCAGGCCTTCTTCCAAGATGGGAAGAGGAGGAGGAGGAAGGGTTGCTCAGGGTAATTAAAGCCAGACTGGGGAGAGCTGCCGGTTTCCAACTGCAGCACCCCCTTTTCCTTCTTTCTGTGTCTTGAGTTCCCACCTTTTGATGTGGGTGTAGGCGGAAACATCTGAAGGTCCCCCTTTTGTGCAGCTGTAGGATCACCAGTCTCCATTTTGTGGCACCGTTTGAAGCACCTTTGCTGCCCTGCCTGCCAGCGTGCCCCCTCTTGTCCCCCCCAGCACCCCTCAGAGGCTCCAGCCAGCGCCGTTTATCTTGGCACGTGTTTGACTTGCTACGCTCTGCCCAGGGCTCAGGGAGGTGATGGCGTTTGTGGCTTTGAGACTAATTTATGTCCTTGTTAAAATGAACCAGCAAGCAGCCTCATTTTTTCCAGAGGTTTTCTTCCCTTTCCCTTCCCCCTTCCATAACCCCTTCCCTCCCAGACCCTGTGTGAGACAACCTTGTGCAGCCAGAAGTTGCTTGCTCAGTCAGTGATTTTTATTCTTTTAATTAAAAATAAAATAAAAAAAATCAACCCTTCCCCCCCCAAAAAACCCAACCAACACAAAACCAAACAAACACAGAGCTCCTTAAATGGAGATCTTATTTAAATCAGAGCAGCGGCTGACTCAGTAAAGGCCTCTCTGTCTCCTTTTCGTTCCTCTGCCTCATTCCCTTTCTCTATCTTTCTCTACCTCCCATGACAGTAATGGTGTCATAAACCAGATCTTTGTCCGTGCTTCATGTTGGGACCACGCAGGGGGTGTGTGGTGGCGGGGGTCGGGGAGACAGGAGCTGGGGAGCCCTGTCACGACAGCCACCTTGTGCTAGCTAAAAATGTACAATGCATCCCATTATAGGAGACCATCCTCCTTTGTTTGAACTGTCTGCAAGGGAGACCGAGTCCTGGAACAGCCTCCCTCCTCCTGTCCCCTTATGTCTGCTTTAGGCAATCTGAGTGCTGCAGGATTCCCTTGCCTGCCTCATAAATACATAATCATAAAAAAAGACCCTTTTTTTCTGTTTGTAGTGGAAGGCTTTTTTTTTGTTGTGGGTTGTTTGGTTTGGTGGTTTTTTTTTCCTTTCTTTCTTGTTACCTTGCTCTTTTTTTCCTCTCGGACTTCTTTCAGGAGCTACCACTACTCCCCTTTCCACTTTCCTTGCTTTGAAGATTGCATCTCCTTTTCCTTTTGGGCCAAGTATCCTTGTTGTTTGCTCCCCCATTTGGGGTTACTCTTGCAAGCTTGCACGAGCTGTCTGGAGGGAATCACTCGCCTCTCTGGCCACAGCCTTCTGCTCTTGCCTTTTCTTTGCCATTTGAAAAGCAGTGCTTATTTACATGGTACCTGACTCTGTCCATGTGCCTATTCCCCAGTTTCTGCTTCCCTTCTACTGTTTGTTGTAGGACTTTGTTTTAGCACTGCAAATACCATGTCAACAGCAGAGGTTTGTGTGAAAGGAGTTATAGGCAGTCACTTTTCCAGGAGAATCTCCCTTGGGAATTGAAAGCTGGATTTGCATCTCACTTCCCCTCATTGTAAGATGTGGTTACTTTGGGTGGTGGACCTGTGAGCTGCGTCTGTAGCTGTTGTGACACTCGAGAGATTTAACTGCTGGTTGAGAAGGCCTTATTCTTAAGAGCTTAACAACCAGTGGGGTTTGTCAGGGCTCAGGGAGTGTGTTTTAAAGTCCTTTTCTCTTTACCACCTTTGCTGAGCACTTTGAGATGCCTTGGAGTAGAAGGGAGCAGTGGTGGGAGCTTACAGAGCAGCCTCGGGATGGCAGAAGCTGCGTTTGACGTTGGCTAGGCAGAATGACGAGGTAGAAGGGAACTTGATACAGCAGTGCCATTTCCTTAAGTCCCTGTCCTAGAAATAACCTCTCTGCTCCCTAATGCATTTTTTTCTGCAGGTGACTAGAGTAACTATCCTTGGGTACCTGGGAATTGAGAAATGAGGATGCCTAAGTTTGCCCCAGTACTCGCTGTGATACTTGGATGACGAGGCTGTGTAAATTTAACTTACTGTTTTATTGTTATTTTAGGAACTATTAATTGGTGGAGTAACTAGAGGAGTGAAAAGGTTGTAGTGAGCTACCAAGAAATATTGAAGGTTGAGGAGGGAAACCCTTTAAACCAGCAACGTCTTTCCCCGCAGGTTATTAATTTATGAAGGCTCCATTGCACTTAATTAGTATTGACCAGCCTTCTGCCATCAAATTCTAACACTGGTGCAAAAGGGGGCTGCAGTGTGGAGGCTGATGGTTTTTAGACCTGGGTTCTGGTCTGGTTAATTGCTTTGATGCTCTTGTTTTAGATATATTTTCAGCAGATGATGTGTGCAGTTGCTCCTTTGCGATGCATTCCTTAACCTGTTTGTCCCAGCTGCAAAGTCACAGAATTCACTAACGGGCATCCCTTGGAGGTGGTTAATTTGCCTCAGTCTTCTCAAATACTACTTAAAAGGACATAGTCAGGTATTCTTCTTATCTGACATGTTCTCTGAAATCAGAGTAGAGGAACCTTAACTTTCCTACCAGAAGTATTTTGGTTCGCTCCTGTAGAGTTATTTATGGTCCAGCGCTGTGCAGGTTGTGTTTCTGCTGGGCTGCTGGAGGTTGTGCTCTGGCCAGGGAGGGCGGGAGATGGATGGGCTAGTTCTGTAGGATTCACAGAAGCTAGAGCAATTAATGCTCAACTGAAAGCTCTTTGAAAAAACAGTGCGCTTTGCCTGTGTAAAAGAAAATGGGACAAACGCTGGGCCCGTTCAGCAGTGTGCTTTGTTTAAAATATCTGATTTTTTTTCTTCTTCTTTGCAAAGCTGTCCATTGAGCAATATTATTCACAAACTGAATTGAGAGTTATCAAGATGGTAATGGGAAGGCACTTAATTCCAGGGCATTTCCATATTTTAAGTCAGGAAAGAAACCTTCATTTGTTCTCTCTCTTTCTGTGTCTATGATAGTCTTTAATGACATGATTGCATGCTATTTTTTTCCACAAGAAAGGAAAGAAAAAACAGACAACCCTCCACCCGTCCCCATCGGCTCCAGCATATGTGGCACCACCGTGACCTCTGCGAGTATCGGTGGCAGGGTTGGCCATCCCAGATGCATCCCACAGACCTCTGCCACTTACACTGAATGTGTAATTAGCTGTCATTTTTTGTGCAGGCCAGCTTGAGCTGGGTTTGCCTCTTGGGTTTGTGTATTTGCTGACAGCAGAGGAAACGCTGACTTCTTGCAGTATTAGGCTCTGGTTGAGGCTTTGGGAGTGTATGCTGGGGGATGTGTTGCCCTGTCTTTCATCCCTGCGTGACCTCTTCTGTCTCGCCTCTGCCATCCACCCTGGGCAGATGGATGGGTTGGTAGGTCGTCTTATTTGCACTCTTGCCTCATGATCTCTGGTTGGTAGCTTGTCCCGTACATGTCCATGGCCGTGCTCTCTCTGTCTCCATTGCTGTCCATTGATGTGTCATCCTGTTTTGGCACACTTCTTTACCGTGACCATTTCAGTTCTCAGCTGATTGTTAGGCCCACTTATTCTTTCTCTGGTTCTCCACTGTGTCCTCACTATAGTCTTCTTTTCCTCTGGTTTTTGGTTATTTCTTTTTTTTGGTGGTTTCTTGGTTGNGGTTGGTTGGTTGGTTTCTTGGTTGGTTGTTTTTTTGTTTTAGCTTCCCTACAGACTCCTAGCATTTGTCATTTACCGTGCCTTTTCTGCTCCTCTTGCAGTCAAACTCTTACACCTTTTCCTCCCATCACAAAGTCTCTACTGGAGGTGCTTTTACCAAATTCTGTTCCATCCATTACACTTCCAGATCTGTTTGGGTTTTTTTTTTTGATTTGCATAACTGCTCTTCCATGTTACTTGATCCCTACAGAGGGTATGGTGCAAAGTACAAGGAGATGACCCCATTTCCCTGCTGTCTTTGATCTCCAGACCTGAATCTGACATGGCTGGTATCTCCTGTGGAGCTGTGGGTGAGCCCCAAGTGAGAGCACGAAACCACAGCAAATGGAGTGCAAGTGGCACTGCCAACCATTTTCTTGTCAGAATGAGCTATGTCTAAACCGTTCCCGATGACAAGTAACTAGCCTTAAAAACATCTCTGATGCCCCTGCCAGGTCCAAGTCCTTTCCTTTCTGAGCATGGATAAGTCTTTCCTGGTATTTAATGTAAAGCTTGTTGCTACCATTTGTTCTTTTCGTGATAGATCTGAAGAATGGATTGGTTCTTTCCTTTTTGGCAGGTTTTGCATACTGACATTTTTTGTTTCTAGTCATTTTGAACCATCATCTATGGCTTTACTAGCAGATTGAGTTGATAAAATGTAAGACAAGCACTGTAGTTTTTCATAGTTTTGTTATAGTGTTGGTCAGATTTTGGTGGCTTTTTAGTATGGTTGCTAAATACAGATGCCTGAAATGGAAATTTTTTGTTAAATATGAAATTCCCATAGGCTTTTCAAATTCTGTGGGGTGGTTTCCCTTCCCCAGTCTTAAACAAAACAAAATATTTCCCCTACTTCTTTCTCGAGTTGGATTGATGTGGCTGAAGTAACAAAATAAAAAATTAATTATCAACCCCCAAATCAAGTGCAGATACCGTGCAAAAAATTACAGTTTGAATGATTTCTTGGCATTATAAATGATTGAAAACAGGTCTTGCAATGGGCAGTACCAGCCAGCCTGGCTCTACCAGCCCTGCTGCCATGGAGACTTTCACCCTGAGTAGTCTAAATACCCAACTGGAGTTGCACTCCCCAGTAGCATGTAATCTGAGGGTTCGTGGAGGCACCAAAAATGTCCGAGTAATTGCAAGAGTAATCTTCCTGGCCGCTTCTGAAGACTGCCCTCGGGCTGGGTACGCTTAAAACCCTCTGAACTGTCCTCACAGTTATCCTGCTTAAAATTCATAGTGTCTGCAGTTGTGGTCCTGTGGAGTTTGGGATTTCTGTGTGCTTTATGAGTCCTGGTCTCACTGAGCTGTCTGCCTCGGAGGGCATATTTGACTTTCAGATAATCGCTTTTGATTAACCAAGGTTTAGATAATCGGAGTTTGACCTGTGCAGTGCATAGACCATCATTGGCATATCAGGTCTGGCTGAGGCTCCTTATCTGAAGCCTACGCTCTCCCTCCAGTCCTAATAACAAAACCTGCTTTAAATTACTTTGAAAGAAAGATTTTAAAATGCCTTGGAGAGGAGTTTGGGTTTCTTGGACAGTGCCAGTCCTCCTTTGTCTCGCATACCCTTCGTGAAGAGTGAAACCCTTAATTTGATTTGTTGCTCTTTGTAGCTTTTCTTATTTTGCTCTTGCAGCATATGAAAGGAGATTGTCAGAACTAAACAATTATGCAAAGTACTTCGGAATATTAGGGGAGCAGGAGGAAAAAAAGCTTTTGTTTTCCAGCGTGTGCCCCTTCCTGCTTTGTGAAATGTGGTTGAGATAAGAAGCGCAGCAGGGGAGAGGATTTTAGTTTCAACAGGCAGAGTTTTAGATGTGTTACCTTCCTTGCAAAGGATCCTTCCAGCCTGAAGAACAGGAGGCAGACAAGGACGAGTGTGGTAATTTGGTGAAATTAGTCAATTTTTGGACACTTGGTTGCACTAGAAGATACCATGGTCTGTCAGCTTTGCTTAGTGTTCACATATTTAATGCACGTTAGCTTAACTTTTCCCCTTGCTCCTCTTTGTGTGTGTGGTGAAGCTGTTTAATGTTGCTACAATTGCTTTGCAAAACCATTCTCTGGATTGCTTTGAACCTCTTCCGGGATGGAGCCCCCTTCCTTCTGTCTCGAAGCAGCAGGAAGGGGAGTAAAAGTTCTTCCAGGAGTCCTTCTTATATAAGTTTGGTTGGGAGGGGCGGCTGCTGATGGGTTTTTTTGGGGTCACTTTAGACTGTGTGAGGGAGCCAATCTGTGGTAGAGTGTGTTATGGTGAGAAACGAGAATGAGGAAGGTTGTGACTGGAGGCTGTAGTGAGAACTTGGGACAGTTTTTCCTTCACGGGAACGTGAGTGACAGACTGTGAATGAGCATGATGCGAAGTGTGACTGCTGAAGAGATGTAGTCAAGGAGAAACTGACCCTTTGGTGGCAGAAAGAATTTAGGTCATCCAAAGCCGGTTGCAAACATTCATCCCGAGAGAAATTCTCTGAGGGACTCCAGATCTTCAAAGCTTCTTTTGGTCAAAATGCTTCAAGGGGTGCAAGAATAAATTTATCTGGTAACATGGACTTGAGAAGGCTGGGAGAAATATTGCAGGTATCTTGATGCTCTGTCAGAAAGCAAGACTTCTTTCTAAATGCCTTGTCACGCTCCATGGGATGAATCAGGCTAAGTTAGATTAGTGATAACTGAGCCATATTTTCCACTAAGTCCGAATTGTAGCTTTGAGCAGCTGGATGGCAACTTTTGCTGTAGACAAAATGAAAAGTCCTCGTGAAATGAGCCCTGCTGTGAGGAGGTAAGAGAGGTGGTGATGTTACCATCTCTTTCAGCCTGAATGTGATTTCTCAGGTCTTCTGTTGTTGTTAGGAATACTCTTAATGAGTTTTGACAATAAGCTGCAGCAGTTACTTCAAGTGTGGGGCAGTCAGAAGGAAGCTGCACCAGAGGCTGCAGACTTGAGCTGCTCAGTTCAGATCTGTGCCTGCCCTGCCTCCTGCCTGCCAGCTCCAAGCTTCCCTGCCTGATGGCTGGCTGGGGTCCTTCCTGGCAGCTCAGCCACGTGGCCAGGAACACATCTCCCAGCTTAAAGCAGAAGTATCCAGGAAGCCAAAATGGCTTTTTTGTAAAAAAAGAAAAAAGGGGGTGGGTAGGAAACTCTGAGCTGTTATTTGTAACACAGAGAAGAAGAATAGTGAGAGCTGAGTAATAGGAAATTCTTAATGTTTTGAAGGAGCTCAAAGGAAGATCAATTTCATCCTTCTAGGGGCTTTATATAGAGTGCTGTAGTGACTTTTGAACGTGTAGTAGGCCTCTAGGTTAGCTGTGAGGCTCTGTGTGCCACCTTACAATTATTCTAAGATACTGTCTGGCCTAAATCTAGGAGGAAAGAACCACCTTTGAGTGACATGATTTAAATGCAGAGCTGTGATGAGCCTTCTGGCTACAATTCCAGCCATCCTAGAAGGAGAGTGTTAGCATGGGGCCAGCCCTCCTGGGGCAATCCAGCTGTGAAGAGGTTGGGGAATTGCCCTTGACTGTGTCCATCCCATCTTCTGCTGGTGTTTACTGTGCCTCTGAGCTTCTCCTCTGCACCCGTGTTGAGGTCAGGTGTGTTAGTCCTGCTGTTGCTGAAGCACCTGAAGATGAATCTGTTCATGCGGTGAGATGTCAGTAGTACCCAGCAGAAGCAGAGCATAAAGCTAGAGGTGGTTGCTCAAACCATTCCCTCTGTGATCAGCAAAGGTTGACCACAGCTATAAAGTGCAGGTGGTCCTTGTACCCTGTGGTGCTAGATTCTGGAAAGGCTTTATATTCTGGATGTGTGAGGAGAAGCTATAAGAGGAATTTTCTCCTTAAGTGATTGAAAGGAAGTTTTTCACATGTACCAGTCTTCTTTTGAATCTTCTAGTGCAATTTGAAGGCCTGCTAAAGCAAAGGGACTTCAGGTAACAATAAATGTATTGGCTGCTTTGGGTTACAACTCACGTTGCCCGTGGCCACTTTTGAATATAAACCCTTCCTAAAAATTGAGTAGGACACAGAGAATGCTTAATTTGTGATGATCTTTGCCGTCCTGGATGCGTGAGGTTGGAAAGGACCACCTAGAACAGAAGCAGGAGTTACAGAGCACTGGTTTGTCCTCGTGTCCGGTGCCTGGCTGGTCCTGTCGTTTCTCAGAGCGGGGCAGTTCAGATCCCACCCCGTGAGATGCAGTTAAACTCAAGTGCTGAGGGTTTGTGCTGAAGAACGTTTGCGGGTTTGACAGTGATAAAGTGTGTCTGTGCTTGGCCCATCTGGAGGGTGATTGTGCGGCGCCCATCCAGCAAACTGGGGCTTCAGCTTCCCAAGCCGAGAGCGTGTTGGGTTGCAGAGAGACATCTGTTTTGCAGGAGCATGTTTGTAGGACAGAGCAACTGTCCGTCTGTCTGTTCTGTGCAGTAGCCTCAGACTGATGAGAAATGATTCTGGCTCCTTATGTCCTCGTTGTTTGGATCGAAACTTTTCCATCCTCAAAGGAGTGATGCTCTTCTGCTTTCTTTGTGCTCAGTTAATTGCACTTGTTCTAAATCAGTGAGGATTATCATAATTCTGGCTGCTTGTACGCTTGGGCTGCAGAATCTCCTTCCTCCCTGACCTCAGTTACAGTGTTAACGTGTTTCACACATCTCATCTCTTCCAGGAGGTGGCTGCGCCTTTGAATTAGAAGAACTGGCAGAGTCTGATGAAATCTTGTGGTGTTTTAGGTCAGCTGTCAGTGATAGTAACCTGATCTATGGCAAATCTTTCCCTCCCTCTCCCCAGGGTGCCTGCTCTGCCCTTTACGTGCCAGTGGGCCTGATATGATCCAAATTAACTTTTTCATCTGTTTGCACTTACTTTCTGAGTCATGAGAGGTCCTCGGGAGCCACGGGATTAAATGTTGTTTTCCTTCCTAACACTATTTAGTATCGTAGCAAACATAATCTTTTCATTCTAGCCTGGGATCAGATGCCATTTTTTTTCCATGTTAGTGTGGTGCTGGGTGCGTGGCCCTTCACGGGAGTAACGCGGAGCTGCGCAGCCCGCAGAGGAGCGCTCGTTGTTTTGATGTCTGCTGCAAAATGGTGGCTTCTGCTCTAAATTACTTGGGGAGGTAATTGCTCATCTTCCAGGATGTTTTGCTTCCTCTGTGTTTGAGATCTGTTGATAGAAGAGGAGCATAGAAGGTAGTGGTTAGGAGCAGCGATGTAAAATCTCAGGACTTGCCTCTGGCAAAGCAGCAGGGTTGTTGTCACTCTCTGAACTACACTGCTGTGATTGCTATTTTATATTTTTAAGGTAAACAGCATCTTTTTGGTGGCTGTGGCTGATGGCCAGTCTTTGAGGAGGGATGCTGCTGCTGCTGCTCTTCTAAGAGCCTTTGGGCAGAAGGGACAGAGGGTGGCAGTGGGTGATTGATTCACCTATTCTGTAGGTAGCTGCTATGTGCAGAGAGGTTGTGCTGTTTGACAGTTCAATACTTCACGTCGGAGCCAGTTCGTGCCACAGAGCAGGGGGATGAGAGAGAATTTCATTACTGGGGAACTGGCCATCCCAGGCAGGCTGGGCAGCTCTCTAATGCTGCCTTGGTCTCTTTACTTGACCGTGAGGAGCACGGCTGAGATAGCAGGAGCTGTGGCTTGCTGTATGAGGCTCGCTCTTGATGTGCTGCAGAGCCCTTTCTGCGCATATCAAAGACCCGGCTGTTCCCCTTCAAAGGTCTAAAAGCAGCTAAAATGAGACTGCGGGGGAATTTAGCAGTTTAATCCAAGATCGTGCATCTGCAGACCTTGCTGAGTTTTCGCATACACTTGCATGCGTCCTGCCGTGCCCAAACTGTGACAAGGCTGAACCATTTGGTGCACAGCTTGTACCTTCAGCTGGGCCAGGATCCATGTGCGAGGAGCGTCCTCTGCTTGCACGGTTCGAGAGGCACCTTTGAGAACGTGCAACACCTTGAGATGGTTGTTTGGTTACCACAATCCCTCAGAATGTGCGTGCTGGGAAAGGCAGAGATGCAAGTGTCCTTTATGTGAATTCTGGATTTCCTGCTAAATTTACTGCAAAATTTTAGCTACCCCCCCCCCAAATCGTCTTTAAAGAAGAAAAAGAAAAAAAAGAAAAAGTTTATAGGTGAGAGTGTAGCTCTGGTCCGAGTTAAAACCCTAAGCTTTTAGCACTTTGAAAGTCAAGCTAGCCCTGGGTGTATAAATGCCGTGCAGATGACCGCTGAGTGAACGCGTTTTCTGCCACATCCTAAACCTACTTTCTAGCCAATTTTGTTCATGCCAGTGATGGCCAAGTTGTGTACATCTGTTAGCATCCCACAGAGAGCCCAGCGGAGCTGCTAGCAACCAAGAAATGCCCAAGTAAATACATTGCTGAAATTAAGGGAGGGGAGAGACAAGTTTTCCCGCTTTCTTGCTCAGACAGGTGCTGGTTGAGCCTTTGGGTTGGGTGACCGTGTTTTGTTTTGTTGTTTTATGGTTTTGGTTTGTGGTTTTTTTTTTTTTTTCCTTTCAAGGGGCAATATTAAAAGATTTAAGACCCCATGGGGTTGAAGGAAATTATTTTCTCCCTGAGTGTGAGCAGTACACCCAAAAGCCAGAGGCCTCAGAAGAGGTGAGAGCAAAGCAGCTGTAGCTGTGTTCTGCACCTCTGGAAAGCAGAGCACCTTTTTACTTTTTCGCAGTGTCTTTGCTTGTTTGGAAAGTAAGTGGAACTGTGCTCATGAATATTTGAGGCTGAAGTGCCTGTTGAGGGCTGGAGGGAAGGAGGGCCAAGAAAGGGCAGGCGGTGTGGGAGCCAGAGGGGCTGAACGGGGAGCAGGCCTGGCCCTGCGTGGTTGTCTCATCTCTCTTATGCTAGTAGACTTCTCATCGGGATGAATGTGCTCTGAAATATTTATTGCCCTGTTTAAATATTCATTGCTGCAAAGGCAGCACAGCCTGATGGCAGCAGCAGAGCCTCAAGGGACGAGGGCTGCAGCAGTCCCTGGCATTTCCTTCCAGTAATATGATAAAAATATATTAAAAATAAATAAATAAATAAAACAATCGGGGCATTCCCCCACTGCAAGATTGACAGGAGCAGTCAGGCGTACGTCTTGGTGTTTCCTCTCCGTGCCAGACACTTGTCTTTGCTCTCAGGCTCGTACGCTGGGGTGCTGCTCTTGGTTGCCAGATGCTAATGCTTTTTTTTTTCCAGGCCTGTATCCTGGAGCGAGCGGCTTTGTTTAGCCCGACGCCGTGTGCGTGAAAGGGGATGTACAGAAGGGGAGAATGACTGCCTGAAAGGCTTGAAGTTTTATGAACCCTGTTTTCTTGTCCTTCTGGAGGTGTGAGCAGACAAGGTGGGGTGTGGGGGGGGGAATAAGGACCTTTAATGCACTTGGCTGTGGAGGGTGGATGTCCGAGGGGAATTGTGGAGGGGTAAATTTTGTGGGAGCTCACGCAGTAATGTATTAATGGAGCTGCAGATGCTGAGAGGCGTGCCACCGAAATGAGATGCTCTTATATCAATTTAGCTTTTAAGGTTTATCGATTTAGCTTCAGTAAAATAGAGTGGTTGGAAAGTGGGACTGCTAGTAATGTGCCATGGTTTAACGTGAATATCTGGTATGTCGCTGTCATAAAACTGATACATGTTTTAGGCGACCAAGGCGTTGATGTGGTGGTGACAAGGGAGAGCAGCACACTTCCAGAGATGCTACTGAGCACGGAGGCTGCAGGAACTGCATTAGCAACAGGAGGAGCTGTATGAAAGGTGGTCAAATGTGCTGCTGACTTCCAGCTCCACCACTGAGCCATGCAGGTGGCCTGTGCAGGGGAGAAGTCTCTGCTGGATTCGTGGTTACTGCAGGAATTTGGTAAACATACGAGCTGGAAGGCCTGGGGGAAAGAGGCTTTAAAAGGATTTTATAAGAAAGGGGAAATCTTTCCTGAGATACTTGACAAATTCACTGTGCATAAGCCACCTTTACGCTGGCTTACCTGGGGCTGCTCTAGAAGTTAAGCGTAAGCGAAGCAGGTAGCGGCAACAGCATATGCCAAATGTCCACGTCACCTCTTGTTCTGGGACGAAGTGGCTTTCAGGTGCATTTTCAAGTTGAGCTTAATGTAGCGTAACTGTGGGCTGCTGTGAGAAGAATAGTCCCTCTCCTCTCTCTGCCCTGGCCATATGTTCGGCCTCCTTACCATTTTGGGCACCGTGCTTAGGCAGAGAGAAAGCGAGACGGTTCAGTTTATGACCAAACAGACGACTATTGTTTGGATGAATTTTCTGGCTCTAGCCGTGGCATGAGTAGATCTCAGAACAGCCGGGGAGGGAAGCGGAGCCACGGCTCCGGAGGCCTGTTGGTAGTTTATCATATTAGGTGGAACATGAAACGGCACCTATACTTCTTTCTAGCTTGTTCCTTTCCATAAGTTAGAGTAATTTTACTTATAAATGTATCTGCTGCTTCGTTTAATCTGCTTTAATTTACCTTCCTTGACTTCCACTGGCTCCTCTTAGCTTTCCAGAATATTGTCCTGTAGATCTGCCTGTAGATGGTCCCTTCTGGCAGTATGGGCATGGCAGGCCATTGTGGCTCACGTGGGTACCTCTGGTTTGAATGACATCACGTTCTTAGCATCCAAGAGATAGAAAGGACTGAGTCTTTCTCACCAGCTGACTTAATGACTGTCATTTAGAAATCAGTAAACGAAATAAAGTGCTGTCTTTTTCAAGAGCTGAATTTATCAGACCCAGCTTCTGGCTATTGTTTTTCCTGATGCCTTTGTTCATTAAATTAAACGTTATTAGTGCCAACCCTCCCCCCCCCACCCCCCATTAATATACTTTTGCAAAATAATCAGTTTCTGCTTTTTTTTTTTTTAATTATAAGCAAAATAGATTGAGTGTTTCAAGTTTGCCAGTGGCTTTTTCCAATCTTGTGGCCATTTTTGTGACTCTTTCATGTTCCCTTTTGAGTTTTTTAATGCCCTTTTTAAAAATCCTATATGGAAGCACGTATCTTACTCTTCATCTGGCTGAGGTCACGTTCCAAAGTAGAAATGCTTCCCACACCCTGCTTGTTGGTAATATATCAGAACAGCTGTAGTTACTCTTTGTACCAAGCTGCTGCACTGGCTGGTTTCTGCTCCTTGACCCTCTGCTACTCTGTGGAGCCTCTGCTTTCCAGGACACATAGTGGAGGCTTCCTTGAAAATGGAAAACTCCTCTTGAAAAAGGAGTGGCAGGAGATAGGAGAATGTGTTGCTGGAATGGAAAGTAACTGTGGGAAGAAATCGTATGTTTTTAAAACAATCAAATTTCTGTTCTCAAGTGTGTGCCAAGTCAGTCACAGATTTAGGCTGTCCCGCACCCTGAGAGCAGCTTGACAAAATATTGCTGCTGTGTTACTGAGTCCAGGCACTTGAGTCCCAGATGAGTCCCGTTTGCCTTGCCTGGGGCTCTGTGCATCTCATCCCCTGTCTCTGTGCTGAATTCTGACGGTACCTGTGATAGAGCAGTGGCAATGGGAAATTGACTGAGGCATTTAGCTGCTTGCATGAGGAAAAACAAAACCCAAAATGAAAACAAAAAAGCCAACACGCACACAAAAGCCAACAAAAAAAACCCAAAGAAAAAAGCAGACCCCAGAAGAGGAGCTCTGGTTTTGTGTTTAAGTATGCTGTATACATCTTGTCCCCCACCTTTACTCCATAGTCACGTCTGAACACGCGGCTCCTCGCTACGGTTTCTGCCAGCTCTGCAGTTCTTTCCGAGGCATTCAGTGCTCTCCAATTGATTCCAGATGTGCTCTCCCCTTCCTGGCGCTCTTTCCCTTCCTCCTCCTCCTCCTCCTGCGCTGGCAACAGGGGCAGGGCGGCTTTTTCCTTGTGAGGTGCTGGAATTAGTGCAGGCAGGCGGGAGGACTTTACTGCTTGCCACTGAAGTCGGGGGAATTGAAGGGGCCTCTGTAAGTGCTGTGTAAGTGAAACTGCGTGACAGGGCTTTGAGGTTTGTCCATCTTCCAGGAGACAAGTCCCAGAGCAGCATCTCTGCACAGCTCAATACCACCTTCAGCTCATTCCCTTCATAGCGGGGGAGAGGGGGACAAGGAAGCCTGATGCCAAAAGCGATCTTCAAAAGCCTTCCTAGAAGAGCACCACATACATAGCAAGATCTGGCAGAGTCTTATTACAGATAGCTCATTGCACAGTAAGGCCTTTGAAAAATTCCTGTGATTAAAGTAGATACAAATCTTTCGAAGGGGCTGAACGAGCTTCATGAGGATTTAAACGTTCAGGAAAGCAGTCTGAGTTCTTGATGTTGCAGGAGGAACTCTCCACGCTCTGAGATTTGGTGATGCTCGTGCAGATACAGGGCGATAGTCCATTCG
>VWZY01001562.1:14787-36031 GCA_013399075.1 Chloroceryle aenea | reverse complement strand
TGGGTGCTGATGAATCAGATGTCAGCTTTTTGCAAGGAAGGGGGCTGCTTGAAATTCCTACCTGATGCAGATGAGTGATTTCTGTGGGAGCAGAGCAGCCCAATTAATAGAAAGCATATGAATTGCTAGAACTATAGATTTTTGTATATGGTAATGAAGTTTTTTCTTCTTTGGTTGTGTGGGTTTCATTTTTTTTTTTTAGGTTTGGGTCTTTTTTGTTATTTTTTCCTAAAGAGCATACCTTAATTACTCAGTGATCTCCAGAGGTCCCTTCCAACCTCTACCGTTCCATGATTATGCTGAGTTCCAGTTGCACTGAACAGCTTTTCCCAGTTTGGCAAGCATGGGATGGCAGCTAGCATGGTCAGTGCNTTTTTGTTTTTTTTCCTGTGTTAGTTCTTGAAAACATGAAATGTTAGGTAAATGTTGAAATTTGGTAGAATAACAGACGAGGTAGAATTTCCTCTGGGTTTGGAGTAAATCAGAATGCTGTGCAACCTGCAGAGATCTCATCAGGCGTCTTTTTCTGTAGACACTAGTGAAAACAGAAAATAAAAGAAGTATTTCTAAAGCATCAAAGGAAATTAAAATTAAAAAAAAACCAATCCAACCCTCAGAGAGGAAGTGTGTACATAATCCTATCAAGAGAAAAATAATTTGAGATACAGATACTCTGTAAGGTGATGAATCCTGGACAAGCATAATGGTGGTAAATAGACAGATATTGCGAGACTTTAAATTAAGGGTCCATTTGTAACAAAAGGTACCATTTTTGCATGTTAGAGTGGTTGGAGTGGGGGGGAAATTGACAACGGGCTTAAAAATATTTCACTCTGCATCAGAAATCTCTTATTTGAAAATCTTAGGAAGGTCAGAGAGAAGTAATAAATAAAGTTACCATGATATTTTGGCTTGTGAGGTGTGATTAAGCTCCAAATAAATACCCATTATCAAAATGCCACAAGCAAGAGAGAGAGAGAGCGAGAGCATTTTTCATCTTTCAAACATTTGTAGATAATTGAAGAAGGGAAAGAAAATATTTAAAAGATTGGACTGCATTTAAACTGGAAAGTACATTATTAACAGAGACCTAAAAACATTGAAGAGAAGATGGTATAAGGCTTATGGGCTGGCATTTTAAGTAGTCTAAGAGTAAGATTAAACAAAATGCTGGAGTACATCCTTTGGGGAGCAGCCCCGTGCTGTTGAGAGGACAGCAGAAAGGGGTTTATTTGTGTCTAATGAGCATTCTCTTCCTTCTATCCAGGCTACCACTGGCTTGTCAGTCCAGCTTGTTCTAAGAAAATTTGAAATAGCTTCTGCTACTGCATCTTTCCTGGGGTTACCCTACCAATTTTTGACATTTAGACACAAAGAAATGCGTTTTCTATATAGCTCCTGTTTTAAACACAAGGAGCTGTATGGAAGCACGTGGGCAGTGGGGTATAATGAAATATTGTAAGCAAAAGAGTTTGAAAAGGAGGCACTTTGCAGGTAGAGTGGCCCTGCAGGGACAGGGGATAAATAGTCCAAGTTAGGCGAGTGATGGGGTTGCTGATAGCTGATTTGCAGTCTTCCCTCCATCCCTCCCGTCCATAACATTCACCCTGCAGATCTTGGTGATGGTTTCAGTCGAGTCAGAAGCTCCTTGCTCTGAAGCTGAGAATGGCAAAGGAGTGAGCAGAAGCAGAGGGCTGTTGGAGCCACCCTCCTTTTAGGGGAGGGAAACGACCCCTGCCCTGCTTTCAGAAAACCTGCTCGGTGTGTGGAAAAACCTCCGCGGAGCGGGGCTGCGGTGGCTTGGGGCAGCGCACGCGAGGAACCGAGCGCTGGCCGCGGCTTGGCACGCTCGCCTGAATTTTTCTTTCTCAGATAAGGCTGCGGAATTTTGTGTTTCTGCAGGCGGCGAGGCTTTGCTGCGGCTGGATTTTCACTTACCCAAACCATCCATCGTCCGGCGCGGGCCGAGGCTGCGGCTCGGCTCCGTTAAGTGGTATTGAATGCCCTTCCCTCTCCTTCTCCCTTGCTGCGGGAGCACATGGCCCCCAGGGGAGGAGAACTAGATAGGCTAATGTCAGAGCAGATTTGGGATTCAGCCAGTGTCTGAATGACCCAGTGCTGGCTGGAGGTGCGCTGCGTTCGGCATCGTTCCCTTTGCCCGGAAAGGAAAGCTGCAGGTAGGCTGATAAAGGGACTGAAAGGTTTGTCCGGCCACACTGGAGGTCCTCAGCCCCTGCGTGATTTCTGCTGAAAGGCTGCTTGGTATTTCCCACTCTGCCTTTCCTATCCGCAGGATAAAGTCTGCTGCTTTTTTCCTCCATTGATTTAAGCATGCTGGTGTCAGAATGGGCTCAAGCACCTCTGGGCTTTGTGGGGGAGGACCTAGGGCTGGAACAGCAGCCAAAACTTAAAATCAGGATTAGTCTGTTGACACGCACATAAATCAAACAGCTCTCTCTCTCATAAATCTTTTCTGTGGATTTTTTTCTTTTTTTTTTCTTTTTTTCCTGTGGAAGCAGTAGGAGTGGTGCACCAGTAGAAGCGGCCAGGGCTTCTCAGGGTTGGGTTTCAATGTCAAGGCTGTTCTCCTTTGCTCCGGGTGGCTGAATGCAGCTCCCTGCTCCCCCTTGGTGAGATCCCTGCAGCAGGAGAGGTCTCTGCAGGGCAGCATGCTTTTCTGTTTGTTTCGGGTGGTTTTTTCAGGCATGGTGGGGTAGGTTTTTTACTGTCCTTTGGGAATATCCTTTGGTCAACTGTCTGTTCCTGAGTCATCTGGTTGGTGTCAACTACATCTAAGTGCTAAAAGCTGCTAAAAAGTCCACTGTCCTGCTGTAGAGGTCTCTGGGGGATACCCTAAGCGGAGGGAGAAGTGGGTAATTAATGCCTTGCGTGATGGTGGTGATGCTCGGGGCTGGGGAGAGAGTGAGCATGCTCCAGGCTTGTGCTCTCAGCAGCTCTTCCTCGTCTTCTGCCCAGTCAGCACAAAGCAGATGGGATATTCCAGCAGCTGGTACCTGAGCACCCATGTTCTGTACTCAGCGCTGCCAGAGCAAAGGAGATCAATTTTAAAATGAGTGCTGCTTTTCTCTCAGTGTCACGCAACAGAGGAGAGCGTGCTCTGAACCGTGCGATGCGCTTGTCTGGGAGGGTCAGACTGGAGGAGATAAACCCAGATCTGGTATTGCTAGGTGTTGTAAAGTACCCTGCTCTTCTGTGTTTCCTTCTCCGTTCTGGTGTTTCAGTGCCGTTTCCTCCTTGCAGAATAATGCCTTGCTGCCTGTAAAGCCGTGTGTGTGATTGCAGGGGTATGCAATTTGCCAGCTGCCTGATTCGTTCTCCATACGCCACCCAGTAGCGAGAAAGCTTCCTCCAGAAGATGAAGGCAGCAGTGTCATGGCTCAGAGGACTGAGTCACGCTCATTTTGATAGAGAAGATAATGGAAGACTGTGCAGGATGATGATGATGATGTGTGGGATATTCACATGAACACCTCTGGTTCTATAATTTCTCAGGCTGATATTTTGATCCCTCTTTTGTGGTATAAAACCACTTTCTCTTTTTCTTTCTTCAGGGTAACCAGGAGCCAGCAGCAACTCCTGATGCAATGGTGCAGCCATTCACCACAATCCCATTTCCACCACCCCCACAGAACGGGATTCCCACAGAGTATGGGGTGCCACACACTCAGGACTATGCAGGCCAGACCAGCGAGCACAATCTGACGCTCTATGGAAGCACGCAGCCGCATGGAGAGCAGAGCACGAACACGGCCAACACACAGAACGGATCTCTTGCAGTAAGTGCAGAAGGGTGCAGAGCAGGAGAGCAGCGTGGTGGCTTGGGGAAGAAGCAGCCATTGAGGAGGCTGCTGGCTGTTTAAGTATACAGCAGATCAGTGGCAGACTTGAAAAGGAGGGAATTATAAACCAAACATAGCTTCTGAGCTTCCATTTCAACTTTCCCCTTGTGCGTGGTCCCCTGGTACATAGGTGTCTGTGCTCTGCTGGGGATCATGGTGTTTTTACCGTGGTGGCATTGTCTGAAGACAGTCCCTTACAGGAGTGCTAATTACCTTGTGATAATGGGCAAATGATTCAACTGAATGTGATGGAGGCAAATTAGAGAGATGGGGAGCTGCTGGAGAGTCCAACAGAGGGCTATGAAGGTGATTAAGGGACTGGAACATCTCTTTTAGGAGGAAAGGCTGGGAGAGCAGGGGCTGTTTAGTCTGAAGAAGAGAAGGCTGAGAGGAGATCTTACCAATGTTTGTAAATATCTAAAGGGTGGGAGTCAAGAGGATGGGGCCAGCCTCTTCTCAGTGGTGCCCAGTGACAGGACAAGGGGCAATGGGCACAAACCAGAACCCAGTTAAGTTCCACCTGAACTTCAGGAAAACCTTTGTTCCTGTGAGGGTGACAGAGCCTGGCCCAGGCTGCCCAGAGAGGTTGTGGAGTCTCCTTCTCTGGAGACTTTCAAAACCCAGCTGGACACGTTCCTGTGCAACCTGTTCTAGGTGATCCTGCTTTGGCAGGGGCTTGGTGCAGGTGATCTCCAGAGGGCACCTCCATCCCTTACCTTTCTGTGATTCTGTGAAATTATGGAAGGCTGACAGTACAGAGGGTTAGGTCAAGCACATGCCCTGCAGGTGTAATCCCGGTGTGGTGTTGTTTTCAGGAAGCTATCAGAGTAGAGGAATACTTTCCTGTGACTTTCTGAAGATGGCAGGGAGCTACAGAGGGCAAAGATAGGAGAGGACCTCTCAACTACTGGGCATCCATTTTGCCACAGATTTTCTCCTCCTTATATTTTCTAACTTTCTTCTTCCCATGGCCTGAAACTGGCACTGGGCAACATGCTGGCAGATTATCCCAGGAAAAGCTTTATCCACCCCTTAAGCCACTTGTTAAGACTTAACTTCCTAATAAAGAGCCTTACGGTGAGAGCCTTCGGTGCTCAGGGGCAGATTTAATCTGTTAATGCTTTCAGTTTTACTTGTAGTTGGGTGTTTGGCTCACAGAGATGATTTTTCCCCCTGTAAGTACTGAGTGAATTCAGTGCAAACGATTGGAGGAATTGATAGTGCCAGCTCAAGGCTGCATGGGTCCCCGTGTGCACCTCTGCTGCTTCTGCAGTGGGCAGTGGCTGTGCAGTTGGCATCCCTGGTTATTCCCTTGAGAAGATACCTTTGAGTTCATCCTGGGAATGCTGCAACTTCATCATCTTGTAGAAGAATAAGAGTAAAACCCTGTTAAGCATGTCGGTAGTGTGTCAAAGGAACTTTGGGTGCCTTAGTAAACACAAATGTAGATGAGGTCAGGCTAGAAATTAAACTTAGAGCTGGTGCAGTGTACAGAAATGCAAGTTGTCGTTTTAGTACCAGATTGTCCGATGTCATTCTAACCTGTAAGATCTGGGCTGCTCATCTCCAGCCAACAGCTATTTCAAGCACTGCCAGTTAGATGGGAAAGCTGGAAACGGGGAGGGGATAAAAACCAGGGCAGTGGCTTTCCCCGTGTATTTTTTCAGTTCCCATCCTTCCCCAGAGCTCAAGAGCGTTTCTTTTTAATGGAAATGATGTGAGCCTTGACCTTGGATGTAAGCTGTTGCCAGCCCTCCTGCTCTTCTTCCATATTAGGAGCCATCTCCGTGGCACTGCAGGGCTGACTTCTGCATTTCATCAACTAATGCCGGCTCTGAGGAGCCCACAGCAAGCCTGGCTAGTCTGTGAGGAGGGACTGGGAGCCCATCTGTGGGGGAGGGAATGTTGCTGGGAGACTGCTGGGAGGCAGCAGTGTTGCCAGGAGGCTGCCGAGGGAGCCGACTGGCAGGGGTTAGCTGAGAAACAGGCTGAATAACACATCATGTGTGTCCTGGCTGTTGGAAACAGGTGGGCACGTCTGGTCTGACCATTTGATGTGGTTAAAGATGTGTGAGCTGCGCGTGTAGAGTTGGGCTCACACCCTGTAGCTAGCCAGGAAAGGGTAAGGGCACAGGCAAGCACGTTGCTGCTGCTATGGCTGGGACTGATGAAACACAGAGGATCCCAGATGGTGACACATGAAGAAATCTAGGGGGAGAGCGAAGGTGCCTCAGCCAAGGGCCTTTCACATGCCAGACTTTCACATGCATGGGGTCCTGGCTCTTCTGAGTCACTTTGTCTTCCTGTCTAGCAGTCCTTCTGTATGAAGTTATTTTGATTCTGTGGGCTGCCTTGGGATGTAATTGCTTGTAACTTTTCTCCTCAGTATGCTGATTAATGATGTAGGAGCTAAGGGAAGGAGAGAAGCTGGATAGTTCCTCAGGCTAAAGCATGCTACTAAACCACATCAGAACAGGCTGGTTATTTCACCTTTAACATCTATAGCTACCACCAAGCATCTTGTCCATCACATACTCTGGTTATTACTTATTTGACACGCGTGTTCAGTTGAGGTGGACTATTCCGCTGTGCTGTAAGGCATCGTCCCCTTTCACCATTTGGTTGTCTTGCACAAACAGCAGCGGTGACTGTACCAGAGCAAAAAGTCACTGTAGGTGATGTGTGAGCCTCCCCTCCCGTTCTGTGACTGCCAGGCACAGCTGCTGGCACGTGTGAAGGCGATACCCCAGACCAAACAGCCGGCGCGGTTAGTTTTTTTTTCAGCTGCTGACTTGAAGCTCTTGCTCCCACGGGAAGTTTCAGAAATTCCTTCAGCCAGACAGATAAGGTCTCTCCTTTCTTTTAAGGACAAGGCCTGTGCTTGGTCCGGTTGGCAGGAGAGAGTGAGATAGCGAAAGTTGGGCTCAGATGGTGGGGCTTGCCTGCTTTTCAGGCTCGTAGCTTTTAGGATAATTGCAGTGGCTTAATGGTCCCCTATGGAAAGGGGAGCTTCAGCTGGTTGGAAAGATGTTATTTGGCAATGTAATGGGCTCTATAACAGGGTTCCCTACGTGCTGGGTGGGAGCCCCTTTTCATAGAAACTCGGCAGATTCTGGCAGGCAAATCAGACTGAATGCTTTGAGATTAGTGGCAGTGTCTGATTTTCTAGACAGCGAAGCCTGAGGTCAAACATCAGCAGTGAACTTAAGTAAAATGGACTTTGAGAGTCAAAGTCCATGCCTTCCTACACAGTCTGAAAGCCCTGAGCAAAGGGGAATGACTGGTTGGTGCCATCAGCTAAGGGTGAACCTGGTTCTGGAGCTCTGAGTGTAGGGGAAAGCATTCAAAGCTCTCGGAGCAGGGGTACGGAAGAGAAATTGGCACAGTAAGCGGTGTAATACAAAGAGCTTAATATTTTGGAATCTTTTTTTTTTTTGTTTTAGGATCAAGCCTCATCTGTGGGGCTTTGTTTCTTGCCTGGCATGTGGGTCTCCCAGTCTTAACCTCCAAGCATCTGTCCTTTCTCTTGATACTGTCCCAAAGCACAGCTGAAAGACCTGGATTAAAAATAGGCTGAGGTACCAGACCATATTTGGGCTATTCAGGGTGCCTGTTGCAGCCTGCCTCTTCGACCCCTGACGCTTTTCACTTCTTACGGTGCTGGGTCGCCTGGTTTCTTCCCCCTTCTCAGTTTACATTGGTGTGCTTCTCCCTACTGGAGACGCCCAGCACAGAGAGCTGAGAGTGGAGATGCTAATTAGGCTGCGGTACCTCTGGCAGTTGAGCTGATCTTAAGATTCACTGCTGTCAGAAAAGAGAGATCTGGCTCCAAGCGCAAACTCCCTCTCCTGTTTACTGGCTCTGGCATTCCTTACGTGAGCCACTTTAATTCACTGACCTGGCAGAAAGCTGTCCAATTCTTCTGCTGGGTTAATGAATTAGAGCAGCTCTTGGAGGGATCCAGCAAATGCTGTTGTTGCAAGGTAAGCGTATGGAGCGCATGGCCAGGAGCCGAGAGCGATTGTCAGCTCTCTGCATCTCCCCGTACTCTACCCGCCGAGGGAAGATTAATCATCCCCTCTACTAAAAAAGCTTGCTTGATAGTAAATGCAATGCACTTAATACTGTGAGCTGATTATTCAGCTCGTTTCTCTTGTTAATGTCAGAGGGAAGAATTTGTGTGTCTGTATAAATTATGGAATGCAGCTGGAGGTATAGAAGTAGAGGAATAAGTTTATGTAAATTACTTTGCCTGGAAATGGCAGGTGCTGTGGCCGTGGTGTTACGTTGTCCTGAACCAGTATAAAGCATTAGTTAATTACAGTCTCTCTGCTTCTTGACACGCTATACTGAAAGACATTCAGCTCCTCTGCCTACCATAAAGGGCTGTTGACCGTCTGATACCTCCAGAGACCCATCTGTGGTGAGGGACCCCAATGTGTCATGACTGGAAGCAAGACAGGGAAGCTGCTCGGTCATCTGGCTGTGCCCCATACATCTAGCATGGGTTTGGAAGGGAGGGAGCCAGTGGCACCAAGCATTCCACTGACTTTTGTAGCACATGGATGATGTTTTAATGATGATTTTCCCTTGGGTATTTCTTGCCTAGCCTGAGATTGCAGAATTTTCCTCTGTAATTATTTTTCATCACTTTAGTAATTAAAGCAATTGCTCATGTGAGGTATTTCGGGTGAAGAATATGTTTAATGAATGTCCTCACTTATCTTTTCATACTGCTGAGCAGGTAGGCATGAGGAAAAACTAGTTTGGTGTAAGTAGGTAGCTGCTGATTGTTTAGCCACCTCAGCTTGGAAATTGCTGTCTTGAGGGAGTGAACTCTGATATTTAACATCAGGAATTTGCTTTGAATATGAGGCAGATTATTTTGTTATTTTGAGCATGAGGCAGATTATTGTCAGCACTTGTAGACCTGTGTCTAGTGAGGCAGACTGAAAATTATTTCAGGAGAGAAATAGGAAATAAATTGGCAAATAGCATGATGTTAGAGTATACAGCTGTGGTGCTTCTGTAGATGGCTCAAAGGTTAGAGCAGATCGAGAAGCAGGACAGTGAGGAGTAATAGTGATGATGAATGGGATGTAGCAGGTTCTTTATGAAATGCAATGAAATATTGACATACAAAAAGAGCTGATGGGAATGAAGGCATATGACGAGTACATAGAATGTATGGGAAAGAAAATGGGAAACTTTCCTATTTTCATTCATGCAGGAAATAATTGGGTACCACATGAAAAAAAACAGGGTTTTGTTTCTTTTTTTTTTTTTTTCTCTTCTATGTAATGAAAACTTTCACATAGGAACTCTTGTCCATAGAATACTTTGAAAGTTGAGACGTCCAGTTTGCTGGAGACTGCTGGAGAAAAATCACCAAATGTTTGTCAGGTTTTTGTGTTCTTCCACAGATTTGGCCACTCTGAGACAGAAGATGGTGGGCTGGATGGATCTTAGTCTGTCACTGTGGCTGTTCTTCTGCCACTGTCAATGGAATGGTCCAGGGGTGACCATTAGCTCAGGAAGTCTTACTCCTTCTTGTCAGGGTGGCCCTGTTTTGTGAGAATGGTCTGAACTGCTCACAAAGGGTTTGATGTGATCAGCAGAGCAGGCTTTTCAGGGGGCTTCATGTCACCTTTTCATTGAAAGAAAAGAAAAAAAAAGCACCAAAGAATCCTAAAACACTGCTTAGAAAAGTTAATTTTAATCATGATTACACGGGGAATGTTCTCTGACACATCCAAAGTGTTTTCATTGTGCAGGATAGGTGACAAAGCTTCCTGCCTGCTTTCCTATGTTAGGTTTTTGTTCTGACTTCGAGTGGGATGTATCTTTAAACATGGAAGTGAACAAAATTACCTAAGATTCAGTAGGTCTATCTGAAAGCAGGTAAGCAACAATGCGAAAAAGCATATCCTGGATTAATCTGACTGTATTGAAAATAGTTAAAAGCCTAGTAGAAGTTACTTGGTAAATCCCTTTCCTTTCTTTTGTTTTGTCTCCTTTTTTTTTGGCACACAGAGTACTTAGGCACAGTCTTAATGTGCCCATAGTGTAGCCCAATTGGGTTTCTTTAATGTAACACTGTCAGCATCTCTGAAAAAATCAACTATATGGATATGATTCTAAAATTATATTTACTGCTGTTAAAAGGTGATGAGTACCCCGTGGTCTTCTATCTGCTAAGCAAGTGTTGTTTAAGCAGCAGAAGTTCCCATGCCCTTTGCTCTTCCATGTGCAGAACCTCAGTTCTTTTCTGGTGGAGTGCGGTGGGGTGAGAGAGAGGTTTTGTGCCTCCTGCCAAACTCTTCAGTCCTCTTTCCACCAAACCTGCTCAGGGGGTATCTGTTCACTGGTGGGTGACTGGTTGTTTTGACATGCGTTCTTCAGGAGAAGTTAGAGAGGTCTTTGTGGTGAAAAGATTGCATTGTGCCAGTCATAGCTTTCAGTTCGTGTCTCCAAACCATTCCTCAAGCTCTTGATCCAAACAAGGTTTGGTCTTTTGGGTTGTGGTGGTTTTCTTGGTGTTATTATTTTTTTTCTTTTGATGTGTGGGTTTGTTTTTTTTTTTCTTTGTTTTTTTTGTGTGTGTGCTTTTGGTTTGCTTTGGTTGGTTGCTTTTTTGTTGTCGCTTTGTGTGTTTGGTTTTTTGTTGATTTGGTTTGGTTTGGTTTTGTGTCTTTGTTTTTCTGTTGTTTTTTTTTTTTTATTTTTTATCTGAGTCTGGTCTGGAAGCAGTGGCATGAGCACAGTCTGTCTCCCAGATTTTGTAAGCCACCCAAGTCCCCTTTTAAATATAGTTACTAGTTACAGTTTGTATTTTGTAAATATTTTCTTTGCAGTGATTTATGGCTCTTAACCTTCTCATTATGATTCACAACATCTTGGACCGCCTGCTTCCTGGGGGAGAGGACAGGGGGTTGTTTTTTGCTTTTCTGTAGCTTGGACCTGAAGCGGTTCCAGTTCTAGAAGCAAGTGGGAGATAGAAACAGAATGTGCAGGGTATTAATAGTCTCTGTGCTGGCCAACCTCAGTGTGTGGCTCGCTGGGGACCTAGCCCTCCGTCTCGCCACGCAGATGGAGATCTGCTCAGAGGTCTTGTGGCAGGTACTGGAGCCCCTGCCTCCTTCCTGTTGAGGAGGAATCCTCACCAATTGCTTGTTTACCAGCTGCTTTAGGACACAGGAGGTGGGAAGATGGATGCAGAGCTTCCCCCAAACCTTTCAGGACATCCTTGAGTGGCAGGGTGCACTTCTCCCCTTTCGCAGGCATACATGCATGGGTATACATCCACATTTCTCTCTGCAGCTGCCTCTGCTTGCTTAGGGTTTCCTTACTGCTGATGGGTGTAAGGGATGAGCTGGCACAGGGGGAACAGACAGCAAGTAGTTAAAAGCGAAGCACATATTGTGCGTGTCCTGAGCTCTGATGTGTTTCTCAGTGACCTTGAGCAGAGCTCAGAGCTTGCGTGTGCAGGCATGAATGACATTATCACCTGCATAAGTATATGTTACTCAGGCTGTGCTGAGGAGCCAAGATAGATCCAGTACTGTTTTAAATACAGGGTCTTTGCTGCAGCATGTCTCTGCGCTGCCTGATGACAGGCACTGAGACCTAGGGAAACGTGCATTAGCTCCCTTCCGAGCTGAATTGCTGTCTGGAACAAAGGGAGAGGGCTGCTGCTTCTCTGTGAAGTGTTGATGTGAGGCCAGAAGGAAGGACCTGAAACTTGGTGTGGGGAAGGACTCAGGGTAGAGAGTGGGAGCTTGGTGAAATGCAGGCTTTTATCATCTGTCTTGGTCAGGGTAGTGCTGTTGCCAGTCTCCATTATGTGCTGCCGGAGAACAGGCTCCAGGCCCTTCCTTTCATCTCCTTCTTAATGAATTAAGATGAGAAATAACTACAAAATGAAGAAGGAAAAAAAAAAAAAAGGAGAAAATCTGAGGAGACTGTTTCATTGATATTGTAGCTGGACGTGTAGCAGTAGACAGATGTATTGAGATGATGTTCTAGTGGCTGAAAGTTCCAATTGTACTGTAGGGAGTGGATGATAGAAATGAGGGAGCTACAGCATCCAGACAGAAAAGGTATTTGAGGTTAAACTACTGCCAAAAAATTATAATATGTGAGAGCCTGAAAAGAATTTGGAGGCTCTTAGTGTAGTTAACCAGGTAATAGACCGAGATCCCTTGTTCCTTCTATTGTTTCCTCTCTTTGAAGCCTCCCTGTTACCGTAGGCGCCGCACGTCCTGCAGAGTGACTCCTGTGTGGCAGCAGCACTTGGCCATAGGCAGGAGCAGCTGGGAGTGTTTCAGAGCAGGCCGCTGTACATGATCCATTGCACCCTTGGTAAGAAAGCAGTTCTGCCCTCTGCCTGTGAACAAATGGATGGGAGAAGAGTGTGAACGACCTTCCAGCTTCTTCCCCTGTGGAAGCTGCAAATCCAATGCTGCTCAACCTGTACTTGGATTTAGAGTGAAACGTTTTTGTCGTCACCATTCAGCATCTGTGCCTTCCCTCATTCACGCTGTAGAAGGTGCTCTGCTGTGTGTGTTCGAGGATGTACCTGTGTGCATGGGTGTTTGCCTGCTTCAGTTCCAGTTTCACTCCAAGCCATAGAAACCGTGGGGTTTAGCAACTTGCAGTGCTCCCCAGTGGGGTGCGGAGATCCCTTCCAGCAGGAGTGCTGATGATTTTGGGGAGTTACTTTGGAGCGCTCTCTTGCAGGTGTTGTGTGCAGTGGGGATGGATAGCAGTTGCCCCTGTGTTTTGTCCTTCTTGGACAGATTAGCCCCAAGGAGCAAAGGACTCTGATGGAGTCAGAACAATAAAAGCACCACGTAGCATTGCGTGATTTAATATTAAGCCAGCTGCATTGATTCTTCCCGTAGGCTGCACTCTCTGGGGGTTTGGAGACTGATTTTGTCACGGGGTGAGGCTGGGAGAAGAGGAAGGTGCCTCCTCCTCCCCAAGTTCTCCCTAAACACAATCAAATCAAAGTTTCAGAGGTTCCTCTTGAAAATTTTATGCATGGGGAATGGATGAACCTTAGCCAAATAAAAGAACTTCATTCTGCTAGGCTTGTCCTTAGACTTGCACGGCTCTGGGGAGTAGAGACCTTGCAGGGCAGTATCTCCATTCTTCCTAGCATAGCCTCATTTATATTAACCAGACCAAACGTGCTTTGTGCCACCTGCACAGCCCTACTAAAATAAAATGGAAAGCTGCCCCTGCTTCGCTCAGCATGACGAGACCCCGGTGCTTGCTGTTTGCTCGCTCTTGTTAGTGCTTTATAACCAATATAGAAGTTCAAGGTCATGTCTGTAAGAGGTATTTCTGGCCAGAACTGCTCTGTTCACTTCACCAGTTTAGTTCATCTGTGGAGAGATGTTTCTTTCCAAATACTCGTGAAGTGTTTGTATATTGAATGATGTGCAGAGCAGTCTAGCAAATCTAGAAAGTGGCTGAGAAGTCAGCGTGGGCAACTCCCCAGAGATTTCTTTGCTCTTTGGTAAACGAATTGTTTATTTAAAATGGGAGAGGAAAAAAAAAAAAGCCCCTAAACAGGAAAAAAACCCCAAACTAAAACCCAGAACACTCCTAAATCTTTAGTTTTAAGGCCTGTGTGTGTTCTTGAAGGTGCCTGAGAAAGGCTGACTCTAGCAATTACACGGTCCTTGCCTTCTCGTGGAATTTCTTTTCACTTGAAGGGTTAAGGAATAATTCAGGTTGGCATTGAAAGAATGAATTGACACTTAAAAGTTCATCACACAGCTGGTCAAAACAACACTCCTAGGAGGCTGAGGTGAGCAGAAGACATGGACTGAGTGAATGGGTGGGTGCCTTTTGAATACTTTGACCTGTCAATGCCTGCTGCCTTGGAAAGGGACGGCGCAATAAACCCCCTCGAATTGTAGTCTGCTTTGTTTTGCAGCTCTGAGGTTTCGGGGTCATTTTTCTGACTAAGGTGTGGAAAGTACCATTTTCTTATTGAGCCATTCTGCAGAGGGGCTTTGCCTTTACAGCTACTGTTGTGCTCAGATTTTATGACTACTTAGTCCAAGGCCAAGACAAGTGAGCGAGGTTCTCTTCCTTTCTTCTCCCCTGCCAGTCACCCCTGTGGGAGCATTAGCTCTCTCCTCTGGCACATTGGTCTCTCTCCCTTATTCCTCTGCCTTGTTGCTGTACTTTCTCTGTGCACAAATGCCTCTGGCCCACGCCTTGACCTGGCTTTGGTGTACCAGTCACTGCCTAGGCTCACCAGAATGAATTCCCTTCTTTTAGCTGTGGAATTGGTAGCTGAAAGGAGTGCTTAGAGTCTTTATAATTGTGCAGTGATATTGACTTGTTTCCCGTTCCTGGGCTGACTTATAAATGTATGAGAAAAGTTAATCAAAGACATCAGTATGCTGTTCATATATGGATTTTACCATTTAATTATAGATCATCTTCTGGGGTAATGTTTCTCTAAAGGGAGCTTGACAGAGCAGATGCCGTTTTGCCTGGGGATGCATTTCTGGTATTGGCCCGGTGAAGAGCTGCCACTTCAGCTGTGGGATTTTGATGATTGTATGAACATCCTGCCACACGAGATTAGAGTGGCAGCACTACCTCCCAGCTTCAGGATATGAAAGATCCGCCTCTTCATTAGAGCTTTCATATGGTGGCAGCTGAAGGAAGGAAGAACAGGGGAAAAGAGAGGAGCAATTTAAAAGAACTAAAGGCAAATCTACTAAGCTAAAAGGTGATCTGAGGGGAGGGAAGCTGAGATCTCATTACTGTTTGCTCATGGGAAGGGAGGGAAAGAACATCAGATCAATTGGGAAGCATTACTGGCTTTATCAAAATAATTGTCGAGAGCTTAGATACCGCAGTCACCAGCCTGGTACTGGCACCTCACGAAGCACGTGAGAGGGATTTGTGTGGGTTTGATTCATGCACGCACTTTTGTCTTTGTGATTTCAGCAGACAGAAGGAGGGGCACAAACAGATGGACAGCAATCACAGACACAGAACAGTGAGAATACCGAGAGCAAATCCACTCCAAAACGACTTCATGTGTCTAACATTCCCTTCCGCTTTCGAGATCCTGACCTTCGGCAGATGTTTGGGGTAAGTCACCAGCATGTTTTGAGGAAGGGCAAATTCTCCTTCCCCACAGGTGAGACACGTAGTGCTAGTGTATTCCTGTGAAGGAAAGGCCCCTTCCGCTCAGTTGAGTCAGTCCACTGTAAAATATTTGCCGGACTAGGACAACTGGTAGTGTTTATCTCGGCTGTTAAATACACATGGAAGCTATAGCTGTTGTCCACATCAAAATGTTGAGTGTAGCAATTGGTTTAGGAAAAAGACAAAACAAACAAAAAAACCCTGCACAACCCTCCCACACCCCCCCCACCAGACAAAACCAAAACCCCCAAAACAACACAAAAAAAATCACCACCAAAATAAGCAAAAAAAACAAGACAAAAATTCACCTTCTTTCCAAAGAAAGAAGACTGGGATTAAACGTTGGCTGAATGTATCCCTTGCAAAGCACTGTTTATCAGTTGCTTAGAAACTTCTTGAAATATTTATGTCTTTCCTCGTGATGCTTCTGTGATGAAAAATTGCTAGCTATTGCATGTGGAAAAGCTAGTGCGAGTCCGATGGTATTTTACATTGTGTATGATCCACATTCTTTTTCCTTTGACCAAATAGTTTGTTTTCCCTAATCTTTGTATGCTATTTATCATTCTCAATTTATAAGCTCTTTGAGGAAGAGTTTGTTCACATGAGTATAGGCAGTGACTGATTCCGGGTTGGACACAAAGGTTCATGAATTAGGTGTTTCATGAGCTAACCCTCGGGTGGAGTTATCTATCTATCATCATCAGCAGAATCCTTGACTTGTTGATGTGATGGTAACATCCTTGGTTGATGGCATGTTTTAAAGTCCTCAGAAATATTTCTTATTATCTATTAACAGACTTTAAATGTTGCTTTCTGTTTAAAATGCAGCGCGGAGGAGTCAAGTCAGAAAGACCAAGGCACCTGAGGCTTTGAGAATATACCTTAGTCCTAACTGCATAGCCAGCTGCTCCTCCAAAATCTTGCAGTGCTTTTGTTGCATCTCGAGCCATCTGTCTGGGTGTGTGCACGTACACGCACGTTCTCCCATGGATAGCAGTGTTACCACAGTATGGCAGTGTGGCCAACTCATGGGCTTCAAGCCTAGGCTGCAGGAGATTTGAGAAGGATCGGGCTTACCAGTTCATAGCTGGGACAGTACAAAGTGAACAAAGTGCTCAGAAGTGTTAAAAATTTCACTGATGGTCTTCAGCAAGAGTCCCCAGCTGATACTTATTGTGAGAGATCTTTGTTCTTGAAGCTTTTTATGTCCATAAGAAGCCACCGTGTGGATGAGACCAGAGAGGACTGGTTATAATGCAGGAGGACAAGGCTGCTGTTCAGGGGGACCTGGCCAGGCTGAAGAAATGGGCTGAGAAGAATCTTAAGATAGTCACCAAGAGTGAGTTTCAAGCCTTCTCCTGGGCAGGGAATAACCTCTGCAGCAGTACAGGCTCAGGGCCACTTGTCTAGGAAGATGCTCCTGCAGTAAAAGTTGCAGGAGTCCTGCTGTACAATAAGTGGAACTCAAGCAGCAAAGGTAGTTGACAATATCCAGGGCTGTTACTGAGCTGTAGTCAGCAGGCCCAGGAAAGTGATTTACTCCTCATCTTCAGCAGCTGTTGGACTGCATCTGGAGTACTGTGTCCAGTTCGGGCTCTCCAGGACAAGAAGTGTACTGGTGCTAAGGGAAATACTTGAGCAAGCCCAGTGGGTACCACTAAGATGGTCAGGGGGCTGGAGAACATGGCATGTGAGCAGAGTCTGAGACCTGGGCCTCCTCAGCTTTGAGAAGAGAAGGCTGGGGGTTGGGGCAGGGAGAGAATATTTTTGTTGTCTGCAACTACCTGGACAGAGGATACAGAAAAGATGTAGCCAGATTCTTTTTGTTTGTGTGTAATGGTGAGATGAGAGACGACAAACCCAAGTTGAAGCATGGGAAATTTCAGCTAGATAGCAGGAAATTTTTGCTCTGAGGGTGGTTAAATAGTGGAACATGTTGCCTAGAGAGGTGCATCCTCCATTCTTGAAGATACTTGACTGGACACAGCCTGGCCAGCTAGATCTCACTAGGACTGCTTTGAGCTGGGGTAGCACTAATTAACCTCTGGAGGTAGGTAGGTTCCAGCCAAACTAATGATTCTGTTGCAAGAGGCTTGGGTTTGCTTCCGTGTTGTTCATACATTAGATTGTCACACTCTTGACATCTGTGGGAAGGTTTTCAGGGTGAAACTCATCTCCTGGCAATCTGTGAGTGCTGAATCTTCCCAGTTGCCTGTTCTGCTTTTGTGTTCTCTAGCTGCTTTTTGCTGTCACGGGGCTGTGCGGTTGGCAGTTCCGTCCGGGTTGGATAAACCGGTTGCTGAAATCACAGCCAGTTCTTGGACCACCTGCTACAGTCTGTGTTTAGTGTGTCCTGCTCTGTGCTACTGCTGCTCCACTCTCCTGGGAGCTGCATCACGGACATAAACTGTTCCACGTTGTTGCTGCCCCTTTCCCTTGGGAACAGTGCTTGGCTTGACGACTGTCCCCTTGTCACACTCGATCACCTTGATGCTGGTCCTCCCTGTGCCCCTGGTGTGGGGGGCATGGATGAGATGGAAATATCAAGATCATCCTTGTCCTGGTGACTCTTACCTTTGCTTTACAGACTGGGAGACCTATGCAATTTAAGTGAACTGCTGTCCTGAGAAGTGACTTGTAGAAAATGCAGCCTAACTGCTCGTCTTAAGGTTTCCTATCCTTGGGGTTTTTTTTTGGCCCATATAGTGCCACTTACTGTACATAGAAGTGGTGGAGAAATAAGCTGTATGAGTTGGTTTCTGGTGTTCTTCAAGTTATTTGTTGTTTGGATTTTTTTTTTCTCTGTTCATCGTCTCAAGTTCCAGCACTGTGATGTGATTTTAACCAGGGTAAATGGTATATTCCCTGTAAAACATCTTGCTACTTCACCTGGCCCCAGGTTTGCTGTGAGCTATGGCTACCAGAAGAGAATTCATCTTCTGGAGCACAAAGCCCCCATGTGCCAGTTTCCTGTGGTAGAGAACTTTGCTGCTTTGCCAAAGTAATCAATGGTTCTTGTGCATATCCCTTTTTCTCTCGGTGCTGTTTCTCTCAGCATGCTCGGAGCCTCAAGCAAGAGAGCATTTCTCTCTGAATCCTCCTTGCTCCTATTTCTTTTTCAGGATGCTTTCCCTTGGGTGACTCAATGAAACCAACCCTTTCTCCTATGGGGGACTCACGGTCGTCTGAGTCTTCAGCTCTGGCTGGCCTGTAACCCCCATCTTCTCCCGTGCCCTTCTGTGTGTCAGGTCACATCTCCTCAACGTCATATCTGAGAGACTCAAAATCCTTGCCTGGAGTGATTTTTCCCAAGCTACTGTACAAAGAGAGGAATTGGGTAGACAGCAAAGCCGTGGAGGAAGAAATAAAAGTGATGGGAGGGAGGGAGTAAAAAAGTCCCCTGAGGATGGAGCAGCATGCGAGAGGTCAGCCCAGTCCTGGGGCGCAGAACATTAGCTAATGCTTTCATCCAGACTTCAGCAGAGGTGGGCTTCAGACATGTTGTTCCATGGGTGATTAAATGGGTATTATATAATGCTTTCTAAACCCTCACCATTTGGGAGAGCTGCAGACAGAAGGATTTCCTGACAAATTCAAGTTATTCAGGTTTCAAACCATCTCTCGTCCATTACCTGTTTTCGGCAGGTCCGTGAGATATCCTCAGGAATGGAACAAACATTTCCTTATGTATATGCTTCTTACAGGGAGGCGAATCAAATAGGCTGCTTAAAACAGGCAGTATTTACCTGACATTTCATGATGCCAATAAAAAGACTTCCAGAAAGCTTCTAGAAGGAATAGGTCATTTTTTAATGCACACAGTTCTGCACCCACTGTGGAATAAATCAATAGTTGACCTTGTTCTAGCAGATAAAGAAGAGTTAATAGCTGACCTGAAATCCCACGGTTGCCTAGGTACCAGTGATTGTTATTTGTCTATATTTGCTTTGTGCAAACAGAATATGGCATCAGGCAGTAATGTAAGGAGCTTTAGGAGAGTCTGTTTCTTCAGGTTTAAACAACTGACAGGATACCTGCCAGGGAAGGTAGCTTTAAAAGGGGAGTGGTAATGGAAGCTATAAAGTATTCAACAAAATAATACTGATGGCCCAAAAGGCACGATCACAAGGACAACGTTAATACAACACAGAGCATTCTGCACCTCGGGCAGGGAGGAGGAAGAGGAGGAGGAAGTAAATGGCAGTGAATATGGTTGCAAACTTGAAACAGGTGAGAAAGGAAATGCGCTAGCTGGGGAGATACTGGGGATGGACATTCAGAGAAGGCATCCATCTTTTAGTGTGGAGAGAAAAAGATTTCAATGTAGGTACAATATAAAATTAGAAAGTAGTTGTGTTTTGGGGGAAAAAAATAAACACTATTAACAAGAAAACAAAACAAACAAAAAAAAAACAAACAGAAAAAAAGGCAATGTAAAAACCTCAACAACAGACCCCAGCTTTCTATGCTTATGAATTGAGGAGGTGTTTGTACCGTGTGTGGTTTTGTGTGTAATTTGTACCAAAGGAGGAAGAGTCGTTGCTCACTAATATTTAAGATGAGTAGGGCACAGTAAGGCAGGTCCAAAGATAACAGCCAAAGCGAGGAGCTATTTTACTCGTTAATTTTTAGCCATGATTTAGGGGAGCTGCAGAAGGCTGGAACACTGCCCAGAGGGATTCGGAATTGAAAAGGTCAGAAGGGATGACCCAAAGAGCTACGATCCATCTATCAATCTATCTAAGAATCTGAAGAAATGCTTTAATACCTATTCATCGGGACTTTGTTTAAGGCAATATACATCCTAGCAGACAACTACTGTCTTCTTGCCTTTTTGGACAAGATTATGCAGAACAATACTGATACAGTTGAACATTGCTCAACCAATTAATTTATCCAAGTGACCAATGTTGATTTTTAAGAAGCAGCACCTCAAACACAACACGCATGAGAGGGATTCAAGACCTCTTTACTGATAGATAATAAAAAGTAGTAGTTCTTGGGAAGACATCAGTGATCAAGACTTTCTAGTGTTGTTTTCCCCAGGGATCTGTTTCAGTTGCAGTCCTGTTCAGTATCTGTATCAACCCACAGAGACAGTGCTATTAAAACCTTGCCAGTAAGGTTTGCAATTAAAAACTCTTTGAGGAGGAGAAAAAGAGAAAGATAAGGTTACTTTTAGAGACTGACTTGATGTGCCTGGTTAACTGACAATAATTCCAGAAAAAAAATGTGTGTGTTTGCAGCTCAGGGCAGAGTGCTGGGTATGTGGGAACCAGGCTGTGCTGGTAGGAGGGAAAGCTTGCTTTGGTTTTCCACTGTTTTGGGGGAGTGCTACTGATCGTTGGATATAGTTGCTTCAGCAATGCAAAGGGGAGTATCAGGTTGAAGAAGGGATGCGATCTCGCTCATGTTCAAAGCTGAAAAGAGTGCAACTGCATCATTTTGTTTAGTTCTGAGATCAGTTTAGGAGCGGAAAAAAAATACCTAGGGCTTTGAAGCTGAGTGGCTTTTTAACTGTGTAAAGTGTTGAGTACATGATTTGCTTGCCTTATTAAAGAGAGGTTGGGGGATGATGAGCCTGTTTTGTACAGGTGCTTATGCATGGATGATACCTCCTAATAGGGGGGTTTAGGTCTTGTTTACAGTCATAATAGGATTTTCCAGTTGGAAGCCGAGATTTAACACAATTAACCTTGAAAAAAAGAGAAAAAAATCTTAGTCATTTAGGCTAATTTAAACAGTGGAACAACTTAACTCGGGAGCAGAAGAGTTGCGATCAGGAGGGCTAACTTTCTCCTCTTCAAAGACCTACTTGGAGGAATCCCTTGGGCTAAGACTCTAGAAGGTAAGGGGGCCCAAGAGAGCTGGTTGATATTCAAACATCACTTCCTTCAAGCTCAAGACAGGTGCATTCCTCTGAGTAAGAAAATCAAGTAGAGGAGGCAGGAGACCAGCACAGATGAGCAAGGAGCTGCTGGAAAAACTCAAGTGGAAGAATGAAGTTCACAGCCTGTGGAAGAAGGGTCTCTTGTGAGAGTTACAGGAATGGTGTCAGGGTTTGTAGGGATGCAACAAGGTAGGCCAGGCCCCTCTTGGAATTAACTCTGGCAAAGGAGGTAAAGGAGAAAGAGAAGGGCTTCTTCAAGCACATCAGTGGTAAAAGAAAGACGAGGGAAGATGTGGGTCAACTGCTGAAT
>VWZY01001561.1:2541-20460 GCA_013399075.1 Chloroceryle aenea | reverse complement strand
GCGTCTTCCCTCGTCACTCTGCAAGAGACCTGTGATCATCCCCCTTGAAAACACCTCTAAATGGACATTGGATGTACAAGTAGCACTCTCAAGCTGCTGCTTGCAGATCAAACTACTAGCCCCAGGGTAAAGTTCAGATGAAATGTTTTCACTGTTTGGCTTTGTATATTACAGAGCCTTTTAGTTGGTTGTCAGAAAGGCAATATTTTACATGATCTTCTTGAGACCTTGAAGTGGCAGAGGCATATGAATCCCAGCTGGAAGAACACCTAGGCCATATGGGCACCAGTCTCATTTGTGATTTTAGAAGTGTGTTCTGAATACCCAAGAGACAAATGTTATTTTTTGTCACCTTTAATAAAGCCAAAGGAGCGGTTTGCAAGGTATTCTTTTCCTTAGCAAAGAAAAAAAAAGAAGAAGAAGAAAACATGAGAATCTTTGAAAAATCACACAGCTTATAGTGACATCATTATTGTGATGGTTGCCAGTCCAAGTAGGGTTCAGCACTGGCTTTATCAAGATGAGCAAAATGAGTTTCCTGGAGAGTGGAAAAGAAATAATAGGCTAGGCCATCTATGTATCTATCTTCGGACATAACAAAAGAGCATCAGCAAATTATGCTTACACAGATCTCATGGGAATGCTTTGACTTTAGGATTGTACCTTTTGGGACATGTCTTTAGAAGATGACAATTATGTCGCTTTGTCAATTATGTCGCTTTGTCAGTTATGTCTCTTTGTCTAATGGATAAAATAGGTTGACTCAGAAGGGAGCACTTGGCTGTGCATATTGCTGAAGTTGGCATTTTGAATTTATCCTGATGCGTGAAGGGCCCACTGAAGTGCACAGCATCCTGAAGCACATCTCACTCCCTTTAAAAGACTGGATCAACCACAAGGCTTACAGGGGAAAGGAAGACATCTGGGATGTGACCTGAGGGATAGCTCAATAGAGACTGTGGTTGATGAAGAGCTGTTCTAGTACCAGAACCCATGGCTAGTCCATGGATAGCCTAGCAAGGACTGAAAACTGGACAAGGCTGGGACATACCATCTGTGAGAGATATCTATGATACCTGAACAGCCCTGAAAAGGTGAGAACTAAAATGAGGTGCCAGAGGTAGCTTTGGATCAGATTTGTTATCTACACCAGCATCAAAACAACATGGAATTAAATTTGAGGGTCATGAAGAAAACATGCTAGAGTTATTAAATCAATAAAGGTGGAGAAGGAAAATACTGTGAAAGGAAAAAACTCATCTCCCCATACAGAGCACAACTAGTTTTATTAAGACTGTATTTGGTGTCTGCATGTCTTAAGCAGAAAGGTATGGGAATTTCTCATGGAAAGGAATTTTATTTGAGAGTGCTCATGCACAAGGGAAGGACACCCAGGTACCACAGAGCCAGCCCTCCCTGTCCCTGCCTGTCCTGCCTGCCCTGCTATTACTGCAGTAGCTGACCTCATTAGAAAGGAATTTGTTCCCATTTCATGTCTCATATTTCCCACTTCTGTTGTAGCCCAAGATGCAGGTCTCCAGTTTTGAGATCTTTGACTGACAAAAAGAAACTTTTCATTCAGGTCTAGATTATAGTGCAAGTGAATGGACCTTGAAACCTACAACTGCTCTTGGTGCTTAGCAAAGGTTACAAGTTCTGTCATGCACAGTCAACATCACACATTGGCATCCATGGTGCCTTTAATACTGTTTTTTTCTCTGCTTTCTTAAGTGTTGGAAAACAGTTAAGAAAGTGTTTTTGGGAGTGCTTTCACTCCCACTCTTGCAATCTTGCAAGGTGATACTCTACTAATCAATCAGACTAGCTGTTGGTATAAATGTAGCCACATTCACTTTTAATAAAGCTGTACTGATCATGCTGAGGATCCGATTTACAAGTGCATTTGGATAACGTTTTGCTGGAAACGGCAAGTTCTGGCAGTGGAAAGTACAACTGTAGCATCTATCAGACTGTCCTTAACCCGGAGCTTGCTTTTTGGAACTGATTGACTCTCAGGTCTCTCATCAGTATTCAAGAGACTGGATTTTGCTGACAGGTAAACCATGATAAGAAAGGGAAGTAGGTATAGGGGGGTGCACACATAAAGACATGTTCCTTTGAGCAAGCCCTGAGGCATGTACACACCTTGACTGATATCCTGCTTCAAATTAAACCAATTACAAAGCTAACTTTGTTTTCAGCAGGATATGGTCTTCATCTCTGCCTGTTATGTATAGTCCAGTCTTCACATTTAATGGCTGGTTTTATGTTGAGAGAATATGTAGCCAAGCTCTATAGCCATGTTTTTCAGCCTAACTGCACAGCTTGTTGAAAAATCATTTTTGTAAAAATATGAAGGAATATAAAGAGTGAACATATTACAGGAAAGAGATGGTAAAATTACATATTTAACATTACAGTTTAATTAGTCAATCAGATTAATATTTCTACCATGTTCTAACCCATTAAAAACCCACACAACTCTGTTTAATACCAATCAAAAGTTCGTTTCCACAACAGATATCAATGTGTGTACTGGAATCAATGAATAGGATTAAGAGAGGATTGTGATACTAAAAATCCTGTGCATTAGAGCAAGATTATTCCCTCGGTAGTGAACATTGACAGCTGGAGTATGAGGAGATTCAGACACAGGAAACTTCAGAAGTTGCTCAGTACACTAAAAGCAATGTTTTCCAGAGAACATTGATAAATTTTGGAGATTAGAACTAGTTTTGGGTCTCAATCCCTTACAGTGTAGAAAAATTTTGAGAGATACTGTTAGGCAGCCTTCAGACTTAAAGTATTTCTTATGACATTTTCACTGAAACCAATGAAGTGTTACAGAGCATGACTAGCCACCCAAATCTAATGTTGCAGATCAAACAACTGGGCTAAAGAAACTTGGGAAATAAGGAAGAACCCTACTTCTAGGGAAGCTTTTTTTTTTCTTTAATTGAGGTGTTTATGAGCTGTTTGGTTTTGTATTACTGGTGAGAAGTGGAAACCACAGCAGAGCAGGCCATCAGGAGTGACCTGGCCCCTTCACAGTCAGATGGGATTTTTCTCAAAGGCTCTTAATGAGCAGCTAAATTAGGGCAGTTCAACATCTTTACAGGTCAGCAAGTGATGGATCTGGTTGGGGAAGGTAACAAGAAGCAATGTGTTAAAAGGCCAATCTGAATTATTATTCATCTACTTTAGGTAGAAATTAATGGATCAGAGAGCAAAGGGATCTATCACAGATTGTTCTGTTTCTTTTGAATCTTTATTTTTTTTCTTTGTCTGTTTTTGCATGATTTCTCAAGATGATGTTCAAAGTGGACATCTAGATATAGAAGCCAGTCCCTGTTGCTGCCAGTTGGCCTTGGCAAAAGGGTTAACCAGTGAAGTCTGTTAAATGAAACTGTTTCTGATGTGCCAGCCACATACACTAGATGTCCTATTAGAAATCCATTCAGCATCTTTATTCCGAGGAATCTGTTACAAATGCATCCTAATACTCAGGAAAGCATTCATCTACTGTAATGAAGTCACCTCTGGGGTGAAGAGCTGTAGATGTTTGAAGCTGCAGGAGGAGGTAGTAATATATCAGCAGCACATAGCTGATTCTTCTCATTTTCTACACAATACTATGCCAAGATTTCTACAGTTAAGTAAATAATAGCAGATAACATTGTATGACATCTCCTTCATGTGTGTGGCAACAAGCAGCATAGCACAAGGGTTATTATGAATATTATGAATCTACTTGGAAATGAAGTCTCTTGCATTAATGTTCTGAGGCATATCAAGTTAATAACACTATTAACTTTTTCAAATACCTCTCCAGCATCATGAAAAAGAACCAAAATATTATTTTTTCTCATTTTGTAGCATTTGTCATACACTGATGTCTGCAAGCAGTTTACTAGAGATATCCCTGTAAATACTGACAGGTCTGAGTGAAGACTTTGTGGAAGCAGAGTTTGCAATTACAGCCTTGTGAAATCCTGTGCTGTTTTCACACATGCTTTCTAGAATGATCCCACTGAGCTGTGTTCACATAGGTTTGCATCTTTATCTGCAGGCTCAAGCAGCCTTGGTAAAAATCCATTTAAATCAGTGAATTTTTTTCTTAACCTGCTATCATTAACATATTTGCCCAAAAGCCCAATTCTACATTCTACTTACAAGGACCTCTTAGATTTTATCTTAGAGCCCTTTTAATACCCTCTCCTCATCTCTTGTCATAGCTGAGATTTTTCTCACAAATGACTGTTGGTCCCATCCCCATCTGGGACCATGGGGTGGGGAGGACTGCTAGGGTTCAACCACAGCCCCAGATCTACCTCATTTGTTTCTCTTTTCTCTGCAGGAAGATCAGGGATAGATCCTGCTGCAGAACTACCCAGGTTATTCTTTAAAATCTCCCTCTGGGTTGAACATATTACTTCGGGGTATATCTCCGGTTTTCTGCTATCCTTGAGTCTGGTAAAATGACCAGTGAATCTCCAATTTTCTCTTGAAAATATGTAACTTAAAGTGTCCTGAACACTGATGTTTATGTGAAGTTAAAGCAAATGGACAGTCAGTGATAAATATAAAGTAGCAGTTAAATCAAATCATAGCAGTCTTTCATGTACTTCGTGTACATAAATTCCAGGTTGAGGAAAGGAAAGAAAAATGGTATTAGGGTAGAAATGGTTCAGAACATCTTTCTTGATTAACACCCATAGGTAAGTAGCATTTGGGTAAAATAGCAACTTTCCCTCTAAAAGCAACGTGTTCTTATTTAATATATTTATCAGCAATACTGAAGTGCAGTGTGTTTGCTGGAAGACATGAAAACAGCAACAGCTCTGAACTGGATGTCTGCTTTTGTCTCCTTTAGAATAGAAGGATTGTCCTTACAGAAGGAAGGAAGGAAGGAAGGAAGGAAGGAAGGAAGGAAGGAAGGTCAGTCTTTTCAGAGAACAAAACTTTGTGCCAAGTTCTCTGGCAGACATTATAAGGTGTTTTGAATGACCTGGAGAGGCCATGTTGCACTGGTAATCCTAGAAGGTGGTGAGGGCAGAGGAGGCAGAGCACCTCTTCACAGCCTTGGGCACTGGGATCTACACTGCCACTCCAGGCAAGCACACCACGTGCAACAGGTTGTCACTTCAGGGGACTCAGCATCCTCTTTTCTTCCCCACCATCCTGTTCACTTTCACTACCTGCTCTAAACATCTCTGTAAGTCCTAGTTTAACACCCTAGACCTAGTAAAGTTCTGCTCTGCAGGTAAGAAAAGCAAACCTGAACTCTCTTCTGAGTCCAGCAACACTGCTTATTAATCAACCAGACAGTTCACATCTGAGAGATGACATAAGAGCATCTGTCTCAGGGGGAGAACATGCTGCTTCCAGGGAGCTCTCTTCCACCATCTGCCCCTGCGAAATCTAGGAAATGGGATATTGGGAAGCAAATTCATCACAGATGTAAAACACGTGAAGGTCTGTTGACTTCAGGGTATATTTATATTGCATTTAGCCTCAGGAATTGAAACCACAGTCAGTCTTTCCTCCCTTCCCCATTGCCACTCTGATGTAGATGTCAGTAGACACACACCATGCTACTTCTTTCAGATTTCAGCATGATTGTCAGTGAAGTTGCATTATGTATTTTTGCCATTTTGTATTTGGTTCTTTGCTTATGCAAGGAAATAGTTTATGTGGTACACATGACACAGACAACCATTACATAAACTGTGCTCTTTCACCAGATTGAAATCCCTAGCCAACTATGACTTGAGAAGGTCACTAAGATCTACCTGACCAGAAAATACTCTTGATGGTACTTCAAGTTGTAGGTGGAAGAAACCAAAGGGACTGAAACAACATAAAAATTTCAACATATAACTTCTGTAAAATGTGTTTGGAAAACTATTTCCAGATGACTTCTTAATNTGCAAAAGCATGCTTCTAACTTCAGAAAGTGCTGTTAATTAGAAGTACTGAACTGAAAAGTAAAATCACTGAACAGAATTAGTCCTGTTTTCACTCAGACCAGGACATCCATGCTTAAAGGTCCAGAAAACATCACCCATAGCAATGTCATGCTGTTATGGTAGGTATATTTCTGGGTTTGACATACAGAGTGTAACAGATCATTGTTAACTGATGCTAGCTTGGAAGAAGAAGGAGAGGGAGACTGCAATACCTTCCTTTTCTCAGGCCATCTATTCAGGGAGTAAGAAGCATCGAGTACACAGTCCTTTCTTCAACAGTACTGAAGGAATGGCTCCAGGTCTGTGCTCATTTAGTTCACCACATCTGCATCTGCACTCATTTACCCATTTATCCTCTTTTACCTCCCCTTCCCTCAAACAGAGATGTATGTCTAAAACAAATAAGGGAGCAAGTAAGACATTCTTCCTCATACACCTGCCCTGAAAAAGACAAACAAACAAACAATGTGTGGAAATGTGTTTTTCATTGCACTTCTGGAAGGAGCTCACATATGATAGTGCTGAGTATAGCATAAGTACTTAAATTGTACTGTGAAGACTAAGAAATTTTGAAAGGAAGGTTTTGATTTTTTGTTTGTTTGTTTCTTTGTTTGTTTTGAAACATCCTGAACATCCTGAGTTCTTTTGGTTAGCGCCCTCTGTATTAGAATGTGTGAAAACTAAGTACTAGCTTTCTGTTATAGATTAAACCCCCTTATGCCTGCAATTAAAGAAAGTGCTTTTTCCACTTCACCAATCCTTCAGTAAAAACAAAGACAGAACTCGATATTCTCAATAGAACTTGGATGAAATGAAGGCAGGAAATAAAAACTTTCAGTCTGGTTTTATGGACTGGAAAGAAACAGGAGTGCATATCTTGTATTTTTTCAACCCTAAATGGCATAGCGTGACCTCTGCTGAAGTCACATCTGAAACCAATGGAGATATACCAGGGATTGTTCTGGCTCATGCTTTGGAATTGCCAGTAAATAAAAGGCCATATCCATATTTCTTCATTGTTTTATGTAAAACACCTTCTTGAATATGACAATAGGAGGGGGAAGGAAATTCCTCTTACTTATTTTCACATATCTTCCTATGAGCAAAGAAACGTCAGGGCTTGGCAGCTGTTCAGACTGGTATCTCAGAACAGAAGTGGTGCAGGGATACAAGTGATGTCTACCAGGCAGAGCGACTCCCCTTGGCCGCTTTTTACCCAGGAGTAGATGGAAGCCAGGAACTATACTATCTGTTCTGCAGTCTGCAGGTGGGGCACATGATCACACTGTGCACACTTCTCAGTGACGGTGACAATTTTGCTCATGTTAAACATACACCAAGTGTACATGCCATCTCTTGTTCTAAAATAAGGATTCACAGGAGTGCAAGATGAAATGACACCAACCATTTGTCTAGGACATATCGTGGCAGTATCTCTAAAAAGTTTTTTAAAACTATGATTTCCGACTGACTGGCAGGCAAAGTGGTACTTGACCTTTAAGAAAAGGATTAAGAAGCAGCAAAAGGAGTACAACTTCCAAAGTTTGTGTAATGGTAATTGTATGAGCTTCTGGGGGGAAATTGAAGGGTGCCATTACAGTACCAGAAACAAAGAAAGAGGCAGATTGTATGATATAACTGTAAGAGGCAGCACAACAGAAGTAAACTTTCACCACACGAGTTTTATGTGTCAAAAATGCCTCAACCCTTGTAATTGTTTTATGAGAGTTAAAACAGAAAGTATAGTCCCTATGTCTCAGGTGGTGAATAAGCAATAATTCTATAAGATTTAGTTCTTTGTTGGGAATTCTTGAAATTCTTTAAACCCCTGAAATTATGAGTGATTGCTCCAGTGGGGTGTGAAGCCTATATCTGGACATCGGACTGAGTTGGAGTCATTGGCTGTAATTGCAGTAGAATTTTTGGTGCCAGAGTAATCCTATCAATCCATGGGGAAGAAGGAGAGAAAAGAAAAAGACAGTTGTATTTTGAAGCATAATTGTTTAATAAAAATGCTTTCCCAATAAATAAGTCTGCTCTACTGTGCCAGTGTGGGTAGACCTACGTTTACAAAGGGAGGCTTGGCAGTATGACTGCTTGATTCACCAAATACAAATTCTGAGATCTGCTAAATGTGCCAAATTGAGAGGTAGATTTTCTCAGCCTTGCTCCTGATGAGTGGGATTGTGTTCTGCAAGCAGCACCTGGCAGCTTGAGAAGGAAATTACTACACAATGCAGGAATGTTTTCAGTGGTTACCAAAATAAACATGTTTGGTTTTTTTAGGCTGCTAATGTGGGCAGTGTCCTTAGAAGGAGGGTGTTTTTTTTTTTCAGTGGTCTTTGAAGACTCTTTCATTCTTATTTGTTTCTTACATCCCTCTCATTTTAAGCGAGCACTTAGGATTACAAACCAGTATTCCCCCGTTTATTTATCCAACAGGAATGCTGAATTAAGTTTGCAGATACTGGAAATTAGTCTGTGGAAACCCTTTTCAGTTATCATCAGCATTATGAAATGACGTAGGTACACTACAAGTTATGGAATGTAATATAATTCAAACAAGTATATTCCAAGTTATTCCATAGTCTAGTTGTACCTTATCCTTTGGAATAAGCCCAAACCAAGCAAATGTGCTTCACCAGGTATGTAACTTGTTTCACTGTATGTATGTCAGTAGGATCCCTTACTCATTATTGTGGCCACCTTCTAATATCCTAAAGGTTAGAGGCTAATTACAGCTGTCTGTAGCTGTTGACCATCTCTTCTTCAGTAAGTTTATATTTCCTTGGAAGGATATTAATAATAGCAAAACAGGTAGGATTTGCCAACACCTCACAAATAGTTTCCATTGGAAATCCACAGCAATGCAGTTGATATATATTTACATCTACAGGTGAGATGGCATACCTCATTCAGGATTTCTTGTTAACAGTCCTCATTTTTTAAATTTTTTATTTTTCCTAACCTGCATTAACATTTGCAGTTCATAAAAAGGAGCAAAAGGCATCCTAAAAATAGCATAAACTAATAACATGATAGTAATAAATTTCAACACATTCACACTATCCAAAGCCTCTTTAAACGGGGAGCATTTGAGTCTTTACTGTTTGAGTCTATTGCTGATCATAATCCCCTGTCCTGCTATTCATTTTCCAAGAGTGTTAATCCTGTTCTATAAATCAGAGAGTTTGGACCCTAAGTGGGTGTACTGCCAAATCTTGTGGGGCTAGATCTCTCTTTCTTTGAATAAGCACAACTCCTTGTACTACTCAGTAAAGTCACAGAGGTCAGTGGAATAAACCCAGGGCCACCAGGGGCTCCCTGGGACCAAAGGAAGGCCCACAGCTCACCAGAAAATACTTTTGCATTCCAGCATACCAATGAGAAAGATAAGTTTTATATTCATCAGATGTCCTATCTTAACAGAGAATTAAATAAAAAACGCATAGTAACAATAACAATACATCTATATTTTTAAACCAAGAGCTTGTGTGTGGTTTCAAAATTTTTCTTTTGATTATTCATGGTAAAAGAACTCCTCTTAATATTGTTTAGAGAACAAATAAAGGCAAGTAGGAGTCTGTAAGTAATGGATGTCTAGGAAAGCTGTCTTAAAAACAAGTACACCTGTGAGGAACAATTGGCAGACTGTTGGGACTTTTATGGATAATTACATTGCACAGGCTCTCATAATGTCAGATATAATAAATAGGCCACTCACTTTGGTGTTCCCTGTAGTCAGCTAGAGCTATCTGGAAGACAACTCTTCATTTTTCTGGTTTGTATGAAAATTATGTCTTTGCAGAACACTACACAGCCCAGCAGTTGCTCATCACAGTTGTAATTAGATTATATCAAGCTAACAGTGCTGAAACACTAGTGCCCATATTGTTTCACTCAGTTCTAACTCCTGAGCTCTCCTAAAGCACTGAGCTTGCCACACTGATGGCTGCTGAAGATGACAGTGGTAATGGGAGGCAGGTGAGGATGGACCCTACATTTGGAGATTTTAAATACATCAGTCATCACTTCTCACACTGAGGTTGCTCTGTATAGTTGGACTTAATCTATACCTTGCAAAAGGTACACAGGTTATGGTAAGGATGTCTATCTGACCTGTTATTTTCCTATGGAACCAATGAAATGCTGCTGGGATTTGATTGTTTGGGGTTTTTTTTAAAGCATATATCAGCTGCAAAAATAATCCTTTTGGGAAATACATATGAAGCTTATTTGCATTTTATCTTGCCCTGTGCATAGACAACTCATTGGGTCTTTCAGGAAAGCATCAAAGGAAAACAAGTGGTATATTTTGAGCTGCTGTGAGTTAAGAATTGTGTTGGAGAGGCAAATCTCAGGCCTATGCATCTCACTTCATTCTCTGCGGCATGCCCCAGTGGTGAACATCCAGGATAAAAAGGTGGTGCTGGTGAGCCTGGCACTCAGCTGGGTCATTCTTATCTTGGGTGATAAAGGAAGGCTCCTGGAGAGCAGTCCATCTCCACAAGTAAGAAAGTGGAGCAGTATTTATCTATTAATAATTTTGGCCAGAAAAATAGATGAAACAGAAAAACAGAACACTCATTATTTAAAGGATGTATTGGAAATTTTTCCATATTTCTTTAAATGCTAGAACAAAACTTGCTTTAATAGCAATAATGTTTGCTGGGTTATTTATATGTTATTTCTGAAAAAAAAACCTGATCCCATAGAGAAAACACACACAAAAGAAATAAAAAGAACTTTCTAATTCTATACCCTTGGTATTACTCTTTGCTTTTAATCATCAGTCTATCCTCCAAACTTTATTTCATTCATAGTGGAGAAGAATGGTTCTTGAATATTATGTCCTCCTCATAAGAGAACCTTTATATTTTTCAAATATGTTGTACTGTGTAACTATTTTTTTTCTAGTCTCAGGCTCTTTACATGGAATAGGACCATCAAACATAGATGTAGGGCCCTGGCCAATGATCACTGATATAATGAGAACTGTGAATGGTGTATGTATGTGTGTGTGTACTCAAGCACGTATGGCCAAAGCACTGTTAACTTATCTAGGGACTTGGGCCGAAAGAAACTACAGGGTTGTCTAGGAAGGTCTGGATGAGACAAACCTATGGAAATAATACTGGTTGTTTTGTTTGTTTCGACATGCTCACTAAATTATTGAATGATATTTCAATAGGTGTCTACACCTATTGATCTAGAGGCTGCTTTTGATACGAGTAAACACTGAGAACTATAAATAGCACGACTTTTTGATATTCATAGACATCAATATCTTTCATTCTCAATAGGAATCCAAACACTTTGATCTCGAGGAAATTTTCAATACTAAAAGAAATAAAGACCTAGAGATAGTGAGCCCTTTTGATGTAGATAGGCATTGAGGCTCACCAATTTCAACATCTACCTCAAGGTGTTTATATTCATATTTTATTACCACATCAATGTCTATCAATAGGCATCAATACCTTCTCATCTCAATGGGCTTTTATATTCTTCTCTTTCAAGAATTTTTTTATATCAGTATGAATCAAGACCCAGATGTAGTAAGACCTTTCAATATTGATAGACTTCAATACCTATCAATTTCTGACTTTATAATAGTTAAAAGGATGTTATATTTTCTGCAATATTTTAACAATTATCTTGTAATGTAATGAAAGTTAAAAGTAATACTGTATCCCCCCCAGCTAAATATGGCTGCAAATTAGTAGTTCCCCAAAACTTCAGGGCTTAATAAGAAATTATGTGAAATAATGAAAGTTAGTCTTAGTATATTCTGTAATTTTCTTATTCTCCAGATAATTATCACTTTTTCATGAAAAAAATATTTTCTAAGTGCACATGAACTTCCTGGTAAGTATCAGTATAATTGTAAGATTTAATCATATTACACTTAAGAGTAATTATAATGTAATTAACTATTGATCACTCAATTTGTTTTCCTGTTATGTATGTGTATAGGTATACAGAACAATTAACAAGTTATAAAACAGTTCACATTGATTTGTACAACTCTGGTTCAAAGCAGAGCAAAATCCCAAATGGGCAGCAAAATTAAAATTGCAGTGTTGCAAAAAAAATGAATTGACTTTGTTCCATCTTTTTTTGCCCTACTTTTCTGAAAGCCTGTAAATTAGCTGCTACTTAGGGTTCTAATACAGAGCAAAGCATTTTTGTTACCTACTTAGCAGTGCTACTCATCTCTGCTATAGAAAATATCAGTGTTAGTATACTTCCACTAAAAAGCACTCAAATATTCAAAAAAAAACCCCAGAAACAATTAGCTTTGATCTAAAACCCAGCACTTGTATATAAAAGAAATATAACTTGAAGCTTACTAATACATTTCCTGAGTCCCTTTAATTTGTGTTGAAATAAAAATAAAGTCACTTCATAAAAAATGCCTTTATTAGTTTCTCTTCCGGCTGTATTCTTTCCAGAAGGACCTTCTTTTCTTGCTATTTTTGTCATGTTTGTTAAGGTTTGCATTTGCTGACCTCCACTGACAATATTTCAGTGAAATAATATTGAAATAAGACAACCAAGAACTATCTGTGGATCGCTGCCTTTTACTCACTGGTTGTTCCGTAGGCAGTGATATTATTCTTTCATACATCGCTACAACTTTTAATTGAGGTGCTGAAAAAAAACTAGAAAGTCTCCAGTGCCTAGATATGCAAGAGGGTGAGAGAATTATACTGGGTGCTGAAAAGATGGGAGCATCCACAACTGGCAGGACTTTGCAGAGGCTCAGCTCCTGCAAGCACTAGTCAGCTCACAAACCACCTGCTGGAATGAAAATGAATTAATAATTTAAAGAAGTGCTTTGGTTTCAAACAAACACTGATTTTTGGAGGTGCTTTCTTTCTTTTTTTTTTTTTCTTTAGTTCAAGATGCTTTTCAAACTGCAAAACCACATGTGATTGAAGAAAGAGATGAAAAGATCTCATATTCTCAGAGTTCTAAATCTTGGGTAGATTTTCTTCACCATTTCTTTTTATTTCACTCCATATATCCTTTTAATTAAATTGGGTGCTTGCTAGAGCTGCTCAGCTTGATGGTTTTGACCCCTAATACATTATAGAAAATGTTACTTCCGCCTTATTGTCTCCTCAGTGAGCCTCATTGCTGACTAGGAGATAATGTGTGCAGTGACCTTGGTTTATGGACTGTACAGGCAGACTTCACTCCCAGGTCTTGGCTATGGCAGCTCACCATACAGAAATTTCCAGGGCACGTCCATGAATGTGGCCAGTCATCAGATGTCAGCCTTGAGTCACCATGAACTCAGCTATTCAGATCAGAACAAGATCTGTAGTCATCTATCTCCCTCAGATCCTCATGTTCATCCTCTAGGATCTCCCAGAAAGAAAGTCATTAGCAATGATCACCTTTCCTTCTTTAGCCTGTTTGGAAGGGAATCAAAATATATACCTACTTATCCGGGACCAACACTGAAGAATCCATGTGGTGGTGGATGCATGGCCTTTGCTTGTTGCTCCTATGAGATATTTGTGGAGTTATAATGTGCCAGATATCACTGTGAATTACAGTTACTTACCTGGTGCAACAGAGAAGCAGATAGTGTCCTCTGTCGAGCTTGGGAACAAGTGGGTGTTATGTGCTGTATAAACACCTCAGAAAACAAAGTCCCTGCAACAACTATTGCATTCAGTGAAGACAAGTCATGTTACACCTGTAGCCTAAAGCTACAGCAGCAGTTTCCAGCTTTTAGTGCTTCAAAAATTTTATTGCTTGTTAAATACAATCAAACTGAAGTTTCATCTAAATGAAGTCTATAATTTTCTGGGACCCAGTGGCTACATTTTTCACATAGTTATAGGAAGGGAATGAAATCTCTGGACAGCACTTGTTATCCATTCTCCTAGGCATTCATTCCATATTCTGATAAAGATCAGCCTTGGGCTTTCTGCTTATTGATCTCAGCAGAAAGGCAGATCTCTCAGCTCCAGCAAGTGTTTCTGCTAATATATTTTCCTTCCACATTAATACTCTTTCTAATTTCAGCTTCAAGAAGCAGCAATAAATTGCAGTCTGTGGCTTTAACTTGTAAAAGCAGAGTGAACTGTACAAATGTGTTAGAGAGCCTGTCACAGCCTGCTGCAAAATCCTATTAATTCTAAGGTTACTATGCTTTCCTTCACTATGTCTATTCTAATTGGGGGGGAATAAGGTTGTATGTCCACCCCAGTGTTAGAAAAACACTAAGTCTCAATTAATTAGCTAAGATCCCGTAACTATCTGCTAAAAAGCATTGGGGAGTTTGAGATTGTTATCTAAACTTCTAGGCAGAAAACAGTCAGTATTCCTCCATAAGTCAATGAAAGCTACATTTATAAACAGTTGTGCACCTTAAGTGACTTGACTGGGCCAAGTTCTGATGTCCTCTTCTATGAAGATGATCTGAGATCTTCTAGCCCAAAGTATTCTATGATTCTATAATTCCTTATTGGATGATACTGCTGAAAACTTATGTTTCTTCTGGTGGGCTATTTTCCACAAGCAGGGTGCCCTACCTACATGAACTGTTTGTCCCACTGGTGTTACAGGTCTGGATGGGAAGGCAGCAAAACGGAAATGTTAGCCCAATCTCCTTGCACAGCCCTGCAAGGAGAAAACATCTGTACCCTGCAAAGGGAAGGTGCAGCCTTGCACCCAAGGTATGGCAGAGATTATGTTGACTGTAAACCAAACCAAGATATTATTGCTGGTCTTGTTCTGGTGCAGTGCACCCATGTGGTTCCTTCCTTGGGGTCCTGTTCAGATACATGGGGTTTTACTCCATCTCAATCTCAAGCAAATCAGTTGAGAGAACATGAAGATTGGATAGGTGAGTGCACTGGGCCCATTGTTCAGTAAGTCTGATTGAGAAAAAAATGCAAGCACTTTTTCTGTTTTTAACATACAGATTTCTGAATTACTTGTTAAATATCTGTAGGAATGTGTAGCACTTCCTACAGACAGATTTAAAGAGCAAATCACAACTTTCTGGCATACATGGTTTATGTCCACTAGTATTAAAAAATCTCAGTTAATTACTGTGAATGATTTGCTTATTGTTGCTCCTTGGAATTTACGGGACAAAGATCAAGTCTAAAAAAATCTTTTTGATCTTTTAATGGATTCCGTAAAGGCAAGAGTGAGAAAATTCCATCTGTATCTCTACATATTTGAACATCTTTAGAGCTGAGTTTTTCTTAAGCTGTTGATGGACAGAGAAAGTATCAGACCTAGAATTAAATGTAGTTACACAACTCTGTGAATGATAATAACCCTTTGTTTCATTATAGACCTGACATGAGTTTTTCTAGTGGATACTAATAGAAATGTTTCAGAAGCAGTCAGTGTTAAACAAATGGTCTGTCTCTTGGGTGACATTAGCTAATCAGATATAAATGAGGGCTTGAAAAATAGGATAAAAGCAACTTTATTTGTAAACTGAATATAAGTGAAATGTTTTTTCTTGCTCTTTACATTCTGGAGGAGCTTTCTGAGAAACAAGCTCGCTACATGAAAAAAAGAAGACAATGACACTTGTCTGGATCTTGTCATAGTCACATGAATCTGTATGCACCATATTTAAAGTGGCTTTTTTAAATTAGTATTATGAAGTTCACGTTCACACTCTTGAAGCAATTGAAAGGCTGGAGCTTCCTTCTGGACATGCACTACCAAGTTACCTCAGGGCCAAGCAGATGACACTGAATTAGCTACCTCATAATTTAAGGGCCAAGACCAGACCAGGCCTGAACAAATTCTGTTGTGGAAGAGAAGAGGTAATGGGCCCAAACAGAAACACAGGAAAGTCTTTCTGAACATCAGGAATCACTTCTTTTGTGCTGTGAGGATGACTGAGAACTGGAATAGGTTGCTCAGGGAGGTTGCAGAGTCTCCTTCCTTGAAGATATTCAAAAACCATCTGAATGCAGTCCTGAGTAACTGGCTCCAGGTACCCTTCTTGATTAAGGGGGATGGACCAGATGACCTCCATAGGTACCTTCCAACTTCAATAAGTCTGTGATTCTATGAAAAGGGGTAAAGACTCAGGGAAAGAGTCTGCCTCAGTCACTCCTACCTTGGATCTAGAAGTATTAAATGCCATAGTTTGGTAGGACAACCCTGACAAGACTCATTGTCCATTTCCACAGCCCGTAGTCCAATCTTTTCCTCATCAAAAGCCAGCCTCAATGGCTCTGATGCAGGAACTATTGGCAGAGAAAGAATTTGTGGGCATAGGTCAAAATTCCAGCAGTCTGCCACCCTAAGCAGCTGCCTACCCTGACTGTAGACAGTCCAGTCTACAGCTCATTCAGATTATGTTCTTACATATCCAAATGACAGTTCTTCTTGATTACATGCCTTTTCACAGCCCATAGAATCTCCTTCAATTGCAATTTTTTTTAGTAACTTCAGAGTGTCTTAAAGATCTTCAAAATCTATTACTGGATTTTATTTTATTTTTTTTTTTTAACAGAAGCATAACCAGAAAGATATTGTCGTGAAAAGTGGCACTTTTAAAAAACTTGAGTAACTAGAATGAATACTTATCCTGACAAGGTTCAAAGGGTTACTAAAGCTTTTCTATAACCTGTAATTGAGTATCATGTTTTCCACAAACTCACTATACTGTATCTGTGAAAAATTATTTTGCAGCAGATAGCATGAACCCCTTTAATACTGAGTCCGTGCATAATACAATGACCCCAGTCACAGCACAAGGTGCTGCACACAACTGAATTTGTTGCTGACAACTCATGGCAAGCTGAGTTAAGATTTGTTGTGCAATACAAGGAGTTGATTAAAAGTGATCATTGGACAATTGTTATCTCAGATTATTATGTTCACATTTTAGATTTTTTTCCACATAAGTGTTTACAATTATAAGGGGAAAAAAAAAAAAAAGAGTATCACCTATGGAGTGCTGCCAAATTGCTCATCAGGCTGTTAGTGATTGAATGACATCTCCAGCCTAACCTTTTCATCACTTAGACCCTCTGCAGCTCTGAAGCCAGTCCTGCTTATTCTGTATACCTGACAGTTAGTCCTGTCTGTTCATGAAAACCGAGATAAGAAATATCCTTAAGCTGGCCACCCAGAAACTTTATGGTCTGTAAGTGGCATGTGATCTATGTGCTTAATCATCTTGGGACCTTCAAAGCAAGCATCTGCTTCAGGAATGTCTCCATACTGGTCTCGGTATGACTCTCATGCAGCAAAAGGGTGTGAGTGTAACTTAGTAGCAGGAAAAGAGCTAAATCTCGTTCTGCTTGCAGTGTGCTCTGGTTTCCAAATTCACTCCTGTTTCTTAAGTTTGCTCCCACAGAAACCTGCAGTTTCACAGTGATCTCTCATGAAAGTACTCATGTAGCTAAATTATACAGATCCTTGCCTTAGGTATTGTAGACACTGAATACTTATCTGGGTTCAAAGACAAGACTGACAATGTAGAGGTGTCTCTAATTTCAGACAAATCACAGACACATCAGGAAATCTATGTGATTTATATACTGATGATGGGTGAAAAAGTAACTGAGGAAGAAGATTTAGATATGAAAGTCTTACTCCTCTTCCCTAACCACATTCTGTTAGCTATGTCAGGGGGATGACTTAGCTAGCTAGCTCTTTGATCTGACCTAGTTTTCATACTACAGAGCTTTGTTTACTCAAGGGAAAGACACACATGCTTTACTCTGAATTGTTCCTTGGTGAATACAGAGGACCTTGGTGCCTGTATTAGATGACTGAATTTTGAAAGTGTACCCCTGTTGTTTAACCCAGCAGGCAGCTAAACACTACACTCATTCATCACCCTGTGGGGTCGGGGAGAGAATTGAAAAGAAAAGGTAAAACTCATGGTTGATATAAAGACAGTTTAATAAGGAGAAAAAGGAAGGGAAAAATAATAATAATATTA
>VWZY01001557.1:22239-34279 GCA_013399075.1 Chloroceryle aenea | reverse complement strand
GGTGGTGCGGTTCTCTTAACACTGACCTGCTCCCCATAACAAAGAAATAACAGGGTTTATGTGCAGCCTGTGAATCTCACAATGTCAGGTTTAGAATGTTTTTGACAGAGATCTACCTGGGGTTTAAGAAATGGATGAGTTGTGAAGCAGACTATCAGCCCCGTGGTCTGGTGAATGCTGAATGGAATCATAGAATTGCTGAGGTTTGGAAGGACCTTTAAGGCCATCAATTCCAACCACAAACCTGATGCTACCCTATATGTCCCCCATACAATGCTCTGTCAGGATGCTCCAGTCCTGCCAGTGCTTATTGAAGACACTGTCTCCTGTGGTGGTCCCTAGTGCCCATACTAAGCATGTTAGTGGGATTATCTCCAGGAAAGTGACAACTGATGCCCAGTAGCTGTGAACAGTGCTTCCTCAATCCCTTTTCACTGTAGTCCCATCCCTGGACCTCTATCCTTTGGTTCCCTCTTGCCTCCTTTTCCAGAAGAGGGTAGGATCCAGGCAAGCAATTTGATTTCTGGCTTGCTGGTGTCACAGCCTACAGAGTTCTCATGAATTGGCTTGTCATATCATCAGGAGGGGCTGACAGCTATTTTTATAAATGGGAAAAAGAATGGAGACTTTCCCTCTCATCATTCAGATCCGAGAGCAAACACCATAAGGAAAGCCCTGATAAAACAAGCCATGGAGCTGTGAGGAGTCTGCCTTTCTTCCCCCAGGGCTGAAGGCTCTCAGCTTGCTTTTTTTTTTTTTTTTTATTTTATTTTACTCCTTTCAATCTTCCCTGCCATTTTCAATCAAAGATGTGATTTTTCATGCATTACCCTTAACCCCAAGTGGCCAGGCAACAGCTCCTTCGTGTGCATCCTGATGAGCATAGAAAGTCTGGCTAACTCCACATTATTATTCGTGAGGACTGTGAGCAAAGGCAGCCCTAAAAGGCTCATCTGCTTGTGGGAAAGACAAACGACTCCCCAAGGATGGAGAGGTGGAAGCTCCAGAGCATCATTCAGAAGTGATGAGCAGTGCCTAAATGATTCCTCTTGTCAAGCAAAGATTAGATGTCTCTTGTTGTTTACTTCTTGCAAGTGAATCCTGCTTATCTCTCTCGAGTACATAGCACAGTTGTTCCAGAAGATGGATAACTGAGTAACATCTGTAGAAAGGGGGCCATAGGGAGAGCAACAAGGCTTGACCAAGGATCTTTCCATCAGCTGTAAAAGCTGGGGTGTTGTCCAGATCCCTTGCAGTTAAAGATGAAGTGGAGTAGTAGGACACGAGTAACTCCAGCTCAGTGGTGACTGTATGGATTTCTTTAAGAGGAACATCTCCTCTCCTACAATTCACAACACCATCTGTCCCAGAAGCCAGCTGGCTTCTGAGGATTGAGGTCTCTGCCTCCTATACAGAGCCTCCTAGGTTGTGGTGCTGCAAAAAGAAAATAATGGTCAGTTAGACTCAGACAGACTAGATAGTCCTCTATTAAATCCACCTCTGGGGTTCTTTGAAGAGACTTTGTATTCAGTTTTTAATTTTTTTTTAATTATTTCCTTTTTTTTTTGGTAAATTGTCTAATTAACAAGTGTTCTGTAGCTGATCTAAATTCCATTAAAGTCAGGGGAAAACTTTCTTCTCAAGTTCAGTCAGCTTTGAAAGGTCTTTCTGTGTTCCCCTGTGATAAATATACTAACAGCACACAACTGACACTAGCAAAATTGCAATGCCCCCATCTCTTTGTGGAAAAACTACAAATGTTTCCTTTATAATTATGCTGCAGAATCAACTTTGCTATCTCGTTACAGCATTAATGATTTGTGTTAGGGTAGTCACTCTGGTGTTCTTTTTTTCTTGCCTCCAGAACTCACTTATCGTGGTTTTCATCGTTGTGATTGCAGATTATTCCTAACCACCTCCGAGCCATAAAAAGAAACAAATCATCAAAACAGTTTGCGTGAGCACAACAGGAAGCCGAGCAGGAAATCTTCTGCCTCTGACAAATGCAGTACCCAAAAGAAGATGTTTTAAAGCAGCAAAGGCTCTCCTAAGGACAAGAACGACAGAAAACATGTAAGCTGATAACGATTCGGAGCAAAGCTATTGATTCCAAATCTCCTGACACATCAGGGAGGCTGTTGATCAGCAGGCAATATATGAAATCTGAGGGAAAAAGGATTAGAGGGAATTCTTGGGCATAAGACTGTGGTTTAAAGTTAGCTGAGAACCCGGGTCTGGGCATGTTTCCCATCTGAACTGACAGTGATAGGTGTGAGTCAACCTGAACGCCACCCCCAGTCTTCTTCTGAGGTCACTGTCTTACTTTGATTCACAGGAAAATGCTTAAAGTGCTATAAAAACATGTTCTTCCACAGGAAATGAGGCCGTTATCAGTTTCTGCCCTGCTTATTTCTGCTTTCTGCTCCATCTGACACATGGTAATCAGCCAGGCTTTGTCTTTAGGAACGATAAAGATGTCTTTGTTCTCTTTTGGCACGAGTCTCTTGAATGGGAGTTAATAAACAAGGGGATAAACTCAGATAAACTCACTTGTTTGGTATTCCAGGCCCACCCCATGGAGCTGTAAATTGCCAGTTGCCCAAATTAGAAGAGGATAAACTTTGTTTACCTCTGTTCACCCTGGGCTACACTTCAGATAGATAAATCCTCAGCGGGTGCCAAGCGTTATAGCTTCCTCAGTTGTAATGAAACAAGATGTAAAGCTCCTGCCATCCACTATGCCTCCTGAGAACCAGACTTTCAGAGGCATATTTGCTGTGAAAGATGGACTGCAAAGCTATTTGCTCTGGCTCTTGATAGGTCAGAAGCAGAGTAGCAACATCTGTGCACTCTTCTGCCTGAGTGAGTTATCCCCACCGAGGTATGTCACCGAAGGAAGCCATTGCTCAAGGTGGAAATAGCAATATCCATCCTGTCTTTGGAGTGCCTCTGGTGACCTTCTCCTATAAAGACAGACTGAGAGAGTTGGGGTTTTTCAGCCTGAAGAAGATAAGGCTCCTGGGAAACCTTGCAGCCTCTCAGTACTTCAGGGGGCCAATCAGAAAGATGGGGACAGTTTCCTGAGCTGGAAGTTAAATCCAGACCCTTGAATTTAATAATCCCATGAGATGGATCCTTCATGGTTTTGACTTTATTTTATGAGCCTATCTAGATATTTGGACTCCACAGCTTCCTGTGTCAATGAGTTACCGGATATGAGCTTGGCAGAAGAAGGCTTCCCCTCATTTGTTTTTGAAGTGCATTGCTCCAAAATTTCATTGAGTGCTCCACTTAATTGGTAGAAGTTCCTGTTCACTTTCTCCACCTCATCGCCGTTCAGGAATTTATGGACCTATTTCACTATTTAACAAGCTGAAGAGGAGGAGATCTCTTTCCTGAAGTGGCCATTTGTTTGTCTTTATCACCCTTCTCTGACAATTTTCTGATCCCACTGCATCGTCTCCTGGACGGAGAGGAGGAGAATAAAATTTCCAGAAGGATCTCACCTAGGTCCTCACTCCTTCATACCTTTAACCACACTGGCTACACTCACTCAGAATATATTTTGTCTTCCAGTAGAGAAACAAGAGGACAGTCTTTTGTCCTTCCACTCTCTTAATGGAGTCAAGAACTCAGAAAAATTCAAGCAATTCCTCAACCATGATTGGTTTTAATTATTTTTTTTTATCTGTATTTTAGTCAAGATCAACATTTTATGTAGAGAAAAAACAAAGCAAAACCAAACAGATCTTGTTGACAGAATATTCCTTGCTTGCTCCAAGTCCTTCAAGGCCTTTTGGAGGTCTGAACCTTTGGACTCTTGACTGTCTGTAATAAGATACGTAAGATTTTCTCATACAGCTTTGAGAACAGGTCTGTTTATAGTTAGGAAAGTGATTCTCTAGGAACTTAAGCCCCTTCCCCCAGAAGATCTGTTTCACTGTGTCTTTGAGTCATAGTGGATTCTTTAGCAAGCAAAACTAATATTTTACTCCTGTTGGCTCTGCAGAGCCAAAGCTGTTAATGGAAAAATCATCTCCATTCGTTTCCAGCTCATGCCTCATCAACAGGATGGTTGGCCAAATTCCAACAGCAGAACTTTTGGGGAGGACTTAAGAGGCACATGCAAAAGGTTTTCATCCCAAACTGCATTTGTGTCCCTGGTAATTAGGGGAGTGGGGAGCACGTCTTGGATTTTGTAAATCAAATGGGTGCAGTCTGGAAGCCATTGAGTGAAAACCAGAGATGGGGAGAGAATTCCAAACATCACCATTTTTATCAAGCTGGATTTCTGATGAATGCCTACACTTTCATGTGAAGGTTTGGTTTTTTTTTTTGATGTTCTAGCCTGTGAAAGGCTGCTGGATGTGGAATGAAGGATGTGGAAATGCATCTGTGCCCAGAGGTTGATGATATTCATGGCTATTTTCATTTTGTTAAGGTTGCAGAATGGTGACATTAAGGAACACAGCTGGGTCACTTAATGCTTAAAGGTTGGATATAAAACTCTGGTGTTCCACTTGCTTCCTTGGAAAAGAATCCAGTCTATATTGTTCTTCAAAGGCTTGAGCTAAAAGTCATCTCCCACTGCAAATAATTGTGATTCTTCTTGTGGTGTTTGAAAAGTACAAGTTCTGGATCCTTTGAGGTTGCTTTCTTCTAGGGGCAAGGCAGAACCTGAGAAGAACACAGGCAGATCTCTGAGGTCATTAATTCCCTTGTAGAACCCTCTCCATGTCAGGGAAAGCCCCATGTTGTGTAAGCAAGTGGTCAGGGGTTTAGAGGGAGTTTCAGAGACAAGTTCTCAATGGCAATCTATTTGGATCATGGTGCCATTAACTAGGAATTGTAACCTTGCTAACTTGATGGTGATGGTTTTCTTCACTTTCCCTTTCTTTCTCACATCATCACCCTTTACCAATGGGTGTTTTGTCATCAACCCCTCAGTTTTAAGATCACATTTGATGTTTCCCAGCTCTCCCTCACAGCTTTCCAGGCTGTCTCAGGGACCGCAGTTTTGGCATTCCCTCTGCTGTTGCTATCCAAGTGTGTAACACCAAGATGAACATCCCAGAGCTCTGAAGCATTACTCATCATTGCTTCCTGCTGCAAGTGCTGGACCTTGCCACCCTCCTCTGCTCAGCAGTAGGACACCACATGGAGAGAGCAGCTTCAGAGGCCTTTATATGTCTACAGTGCAGCCATATGCTCCTGCTGTAGTGATGGCAGTGTAGTCAACAGAAAGAAACTTTGGGGGGGCAATTGGTTCAAGCTACTGTCTACCTGAGAATATTCCAGTGCCTTAGAAACATTTTCCCAGATAAGACATGTCAAATGCTTTTCATAAAATTCCTCCTGAAAGAGAAAAGGGACAAAGAGGAAAAAAAACCCCAACTATAAACAATGACAACAACCAAAAACCTCTCCACCTCCAAAAAGACAGGGGATTAAAGAGTGAAAAGTGGAGAGGAGAGGTAAATACACAGCACTGCAGATGGACTGGCACTGGTAGCAGCTTTAAATCACTTTGATGTCAGTCTCCACTTGAGGTTAAATTCTCCAACAGGCGACACTGTACTTCATCATTTTTATTTTGTCAGAGTTCTGTCCTTGATTCCGGCAGTCTCGCAAAACACACACGCAAAGGGTTTCCAGATTCAATTGTCAGCCTCCTTTAATGCTGCCTTAGTAAGCAGTGTCTCCCTGAAAGGTCTTGAGAGATTTATTCAGAGCCTATTCTGCTTTCTCAGAGCATTGTTGCTTTACATTTGCCTTTGAATTTCAAGGTTATGCCAAAAAATCCCCTTTTCTGTGACTCTGTTGTGTAGTAGACTTCAAAATATCTGTTTCCAAGATAGCAAATTTAGCTCCTGACTTCTATAATGTCCCTGATGCTTTTAAAACTTTTATCACCATGCTGTGTATATGTCTAATTTTAGTGATTAATTTGGAAGAACAAACATCTGACATCAATAAAACAAAGCCTTCTACATAGATTAAGAAAAGGGGAATCGTTAAATTATGCTGAGACTATAAATATTGGATCTGGCTTGTCTCTTGGAAGCTCTCCAATGGTTTCACAGGTTGTATCTACGCTTGTAATACTAAAAGGGAGTTGGAGGGTGAGCCAAGAGAGGAGATTTCCATGCTCCCCAGTCATATTCTTTGGTATAAACCTGATTTTGCAGATAGATATGTCAGAATCCACAAGTAAAATGAGTCAGGGTCTTTCTGAAGATCCTGAGGCACAGGAACAACTGCTAGAGCTCACTTGCTCCCAATAGAAACATGCCAAGAACCTGTTTTGAAGCATCTTATGTCCTCAGATATTCTGCTCCTACCTCAAGGATGATAACTGGTTTGTGCAGTGACCATGGTTGGGGAAGTAGAGTGATGAAGCAACTGGGTTGGGTGACGGATGGGCATGGAGGGAACAGGGATTCTGAAGAAGCCTGTCAGGGAACTCTCAAAGGATCTGTTGGCAAACAGAGCAGATAAACCCTCTGAGAACTGGTTAAAAGTAAAAAGGGGGTAACACTGTTTCATAAGGAAAAATTTATTTCCTGTGAGGATGACAGAACCCTGTCCCAGGCTGCCCGGAGAGGCTGTGGAGTCTCCTTCTCTGGAGAGATTCCAAACCCACCTGGACACTGCGCTGCTGGGCCCCCTGATCCAGGTGACCTTGCTGGAGCAGGGCAGTTGGACCAGATGATCTCCAGCAGTCCCTTCCAACCTCCACCATGCTGGGATTCTTTGATCAAGGACTCCTTGAGTCTCCTTAGTGGACACCCTGGGAAAATCTGTTCCAGAAGGATGACTTTTACCCTTGGCACAGGGAGTCCAAAACACAGATGTAAACAAAAAATTGTTACACAGGACATATGTGCATAAGTACATTTTCACTTTTTCACTTATATTTGTGAAGATACTTCTTGGTTACAGGCCAGGTTGGTGGGGTGTTGAGTTCTGACTCATGTTTTTTGAGCTCTCAGCGTTGGCAACATGGGGCATCCTAAACCAGCCTCTAACAGGTGGTGATGAAGAGGGTTGGGAAATGATTCAGCAAGAACACAATATTTATGGCTATAAAGGCAACATGATTTCTGGGAAGCAGGAGAATGTGAGTTATTTTTAGGAAAGAAGGGACAATGAAGTCTTGTCTACACTGCGAGTTTTCCCCAGCTCCCAAGTTTTAAACATTTAAATTTCTTTCTATTGGAAGAATAAGGCCTGGAAGTTTGGAGTAAGCAGCTCTGAAAGCAGAAAGTCCTAGGAAAAAAAGGGCATCCCCAAACCCATATTTTTATTTAGATAAATCTCATGACTTCTACTCTGAACTAGAAATCTGGCACATCTTGTGTGTACAAAACCACCACCTTCCAACTGAAGATGTTGCCTTGTTCCATGTCCCAGCCCCGGTGTTGAATCAGCTCCACCTAACCCAGCTGTGATTTGCATCTAACCTGTTCTTAAAATCCTAAAATGAGAAAGAATTCAACACTGCATTATTCTCATCATTTGGAGAATGCTCTACTACCTGCCCTCAAGGTTTGTTTCTATAATTAAGTCCATTTTCACTTGTTCTGTCTGCAGTGGAGCAGTAAAACACAATATTTTTTTGATCTTTGAGGTCTTTGAAAACTATTTCCAAGCTTTTCCTTGGCATTCTCACTTTGTTTCACTTTTCATTGAAGGTCATTATTTCTGCTTCTCTGATGCTTCTCTTCTCCTCTGTCTGGACCATTCTGACCTTTGCCACTGTCTCCAAGTAGAGCGTGGGACATATGAACCTTCTCAGATCTTCACAGTAATTTTGTCTGTGTTTCAGTGCTCATTAAAACCTTGCCCATCATGTTCCATATTTCCCACTCTTTAACAACAAAGGTGTTGCATTCACCCACTCCTTTGCCATTCACAAATGGGTGAATGTTGGGAAAACTGTGTTTAAATTGAACCATGGTAAAGGAACCAAATAAAACAGGGGGTTAATTTTCTCAGAATCTTCTTTAGTCCCTTCTTAGCCATCAGATTCCTGCATCACTGAAAGGCTTTTCTAAAAGTCCCCAGACTGAACTGTTACGTATATGCTCAGTGAGTAGACTCAAATGGACTCTTCTTTCTGTTTGTCTCTTTCCAGTACATAACAGGATAAAATATTCAGTTTGGGGAATTTGTCTGAAAAGATTTGGCAGCCTTCTGAGATTTTTTTGGCCTGTGGGACAATCTGATTTGGCAAACCAGCTAAGAAGTTGTTGAAAGAATTAAACCGTACTATTGGATCAGATGTGATCTGGTTCTTTTGCCAGGGCTCTGTTTGGAGGGCTCATTTCCACTAGAGGGTATTTTTCAAACTACACAGGCTAGGTGGCTTTCTTAGACGTGTGTAGCTAAAAACCTCCTCAGATCCACCCCCCCAGAATGAACATCTTAATCTGAAATGAAAACAGAATCATTTTCAAGCATTCTTTGTTTTCTCAGAATGTCCAAGTCATTACATGTCCAAGTCCTTAGGCCTAAATCTTGTAAATTTACAGTTTCTTTTATGGGTAAAATCTGAGTAGACAGCAGGTCAGTGCTTATGTAAGTCACATTTCCTTTATTCTTGCCAGTTCTGGTGCTTGGTTGAGTTTTTAACGAAAAAAGAAAATAAATATTTGCCAAATGTAGGGCATAAATTACAGCTTATATTGGAGAACAATGTCACACTGAGACTTACATGGGGAGCAGGGGGCTGGTGGCTTCTTGAAGAAAATCTGAAGTTCACCTGAAAAGTTGATCTAGTTACCCAGAGTTGAACTTATTGACTTTGGCAAACACAGGAGGTCTCATGCACCAGCAAAAATGCTCAGATCTATTGTCTCAGACATTATTGTTCTTCCTTTAAGTCGAGTCTGAACTTCCCAATGAGAGAAAAGGCCACTAGATTTTTATTCCAGCTTCATTCTACCTTTTTCAGCCTTGGCTCCTATTCAGTCCTTGAGCTAATGTTTTGTCTTTAATGAACATCTAGGTTTCTGTGTGCTGGAATTATGTAAGAGCATAAGTTCATAGAAAATCTCGTGGGTTTATGTATCTTTTTTTTGCTAGGTAGCCCCAGTCTGAAGATGTCCCAAATGTTAGGTGTAAAACCAAACCTTAGAAATACAGTCTTTGCAACAGCAAGGTGATGGCCCCTGGTCCATCTCAGTGACATGGTAGATACCCCAGCAGTGCAGTTTCTGAGCATCCTCCTCCTGCAGATCCTCCCTGTGCTTTGCACCATGCCCCTTGAATGCTGTTAGACTTTAATACAGTCCACGTTCCCAAATCTTCACTGAATGCCCTCAAATTATCCTGCTTTGCTGCCTGGGGGATTGTGCCCCAGGCTGGTGCACAAAAACTCTGCTGAGAGCTATGTGCAGGGGTGGGAAACACAGTAATTTGTTCAAGCTCCACTGTCTCCACCATCTCTTTCATCTCTTACATCAAAGAAGAGCCTCTAGCTTTTGCTCTCCCCTATAAAAACACTAATCATAGAATCATAGAATTATAGAATGATACTCTGAAAGTACAAATAAAGCTTTTCAATCCAGAAGCAGCTCCAGAAAGGCAATTTTTCTGATATCCAAAGCTGGTACATGACAATTCTGTGACAATCAAGGAAATTCATGGGTCACTATTTCCATCAACTAGAGGATGCTGAGGTCTTAGAATCTCCTGATAGGTTTCTTTCCAATCAGACTCGGATAAATCATTGTAATAACTTCCCATTTGCTCTTAAAGAATCCAAAATATATTGGTGTTGAGAACACAGGTATCTCTGATAGGTAGTGGGGAACCATAAGAGATCTAAGGCAGGACTGATGTTACATTACTCTGCAAGGAATGGTGTAGATTTGCAAAGCACCATACAAAAAGCTAAGGTCTCATCCCAAAGTATTGTGAACAACATACCTAATGAGCCCACAAAAGATGAAAAAGCTCCATGCACGTGGGATCTGCCATCATCTACAACTTCCATCAGCTGCTGCTGGCACTGTCACCATTTACTCTTTATACCAGCAACTCAACAAGCCCAGGAGATGGGCCAAACATTGTTCTAATACCACCTATGCTGTTAGTTTTTTAGCTGAGTCTCTAAGATGGTTTTAGGCCCAGGTTAACTAATATTTTCCAAAACAATTCCTGGGTATTTTTCAGGCATTATCACAAGCCAGGAAGCCTTCCAACTGCACAATTTGGATGCAACCAGACTGCTTCAGATTTCAGCTATGTGGATGTACGCCCTGGTGGGGCAGATTGCTTCTGGGCCAGGGAATGGGTGCTGCCTCTTGTCTTTACCAACATAGGTGTACCCCCTGAGGGCAATGAGAACAGCAATTGTGCCCAGAGTTGACAAGTGTCTATCCTAAATTGGGCTGTGTTTTGTTGTGTTATGGTCATAATAATTGGACTGTGAGAGTCAAGCTGTTGGATGTGTACATCTGTGCTTCGACTGTTACCATATGTCTGGGTCTTAATTAATTTTTTTGCTTGGAAATTTTTTCCACATATATGTCAGTCTGCTTACTATCTCCTTCCTTGGATCAGTTGACTTCTTCGCCCTTTCCTAGCTGTCTGGCCTGATGCATACTGTTGCTTTTGAAGGTGAAGCTGCAGCTCTGGCCTCTTGAGCTCTGAATTTCTAGCTTTTTCCCTCTTTCTGTCCAGCTCTGTGGGAGGTTCTTTCTTACCCTGCTCCTACACAGCTCTGTCTCACCTGGTGTTCCTTTTCCACTATACTCACCTCACGAAAGAGGCAAGCTAAGACAACAAGGATACCAAGCAAGATTTAGAGATGGATACCATCAAATGTGTTCAGTTTTGAGCTCCTCACTACTTTATGAAGGACATCAAAGGGCTGGAGCGTGGCCAGAGAAGGTCAGTGAAGCTGGGGAAGGGTCTGGAGCACAAATCTGATGAAGAGCAGCTGAGGGCCCTGGGCTTGTGGAGCCTGGAGAGAAAGAGGCTCAGGGGAGCCCTTCTGGCTCTGCCAGCTCCTGACAGGAGGCTGGAGCCAGGGGGGTCGGGCTCTGCTCCCAAGGGACAAGGGACAGCACAAGAGGAACCGGCCTCCAGCTGCCCCAGGGGAGGTTGAGGTTGGAGCTGAGAAACAATTTGTTCCCTGGAAGGGTGTCCAGGCCTGTCCGAGGCTGCCCAGGGCAGGGGTTTCCAAGCCCCCCGTGGAGCTGTGGTGCTGAGGGCCAGGGGTCAGTGGTGACCTGGCAGTGCTGGGTTAAGAGTTGGACTTGCTCCAACTATTTTCTTCTAACCAGAATGATTCTATGATTCTCTGAAAAGCAAACACAACTGTTCAGTCAAATAAAAAAGTCTTATTTCCCCTCCCTAATCACATCTCACTTAAACCTGATGAATCAGGGCCCTGTCCTCTGCTTCCTTGTCGCTTTCATACCTTCCCTCAGTAAACCAAGGCCAGTCCCATGGTCCTCACCCTTTCACCAGCTCCCCAGTCCCATGAAAGCAAAGTCCTGCCAGCACCCTATGCCATATCCACCGTGGACATCTCCTTTCCACTGTTTTCAGGTGCAAAATCCAGCACAACCACCACATGCTGATGTTTTGCTTTTAGGAAAAGAGGCCTGAACGGGTGACATCTTTCAGGCCCCTCAAATTATATGGCCCCAGACAATGGTTTACACTTAAAGAACATTCTGCTCCAGGTCCATAAGGTTCAGGGAACCTTCTCTGAGTGCTTCAGGGAGCTGAAGTGCTTAGGCTGAGTTTGCTCTTGCCCTGAGAGTCTGTGCTCCTCAGAAGACAGGTTTCCCAGCAGCTACGGACAACATCTCCCTGGTATTCTCCTTCTCAAGAACATGCCACCAGCCAGTGGGTCAGCTCAGCCCAGCTTTCCACCTCTCTGATGAGGAGAGAAAATGGAAAGGGGAGATGTGTTTTAAGCCCTTTCATTAATAACCAGAAACACACAAGACAAGTGACTCTCAGTGAACGTGTCCTCCCCCTCATCCATGTATCTGCCGTCCCCAACAACTAATCCCTGACA
>VWZY01001557.1:3104-21448 GCA_013399075.1 Chloroceryle aenea | reverse complement strand
CAGGATGGAACTTGTGCCCTACACAGCAGTTCTGTCCCTCTCCCAGCTCAGCAACTCATTGAACAGAAAGCCACAGATATTAAAGGATCAGTCTTTATTTCTATACACATGGGGCATTGATCCTAGGGACTGTTTTATGGGCTGGGGAGGGGGGGAAACGGGATGGGGACAGGGTGGGGGAGAGCACGAGTGCATTTCATTTATAAAGTCGAGCCCTGTTCTAATGAAAATCAAAGTTCTTGTTTCTTTCCCCCTGTATTAGACTCCCTGTCCTCTTACAGGAAATCTTAATAAAGTCTCCAGGGATGTTTAAAATGAATTTTTAAAAAATCATAATCCCCATATGGAAGCACTGGCATCAGTAAGATACACCACTGTGTGATAGCATGGAGCCAGGGAATATTTGAGAGCCTGTAAAATAAACTCATTAAATTGGTATTCTGAATGCATTGCCTATGGAGAAAGCCCCCCATAAGCTACTTCCTATCTCTTGAGCAAAGAAAAAGATGTGACTGAGTTTCAGAGCCAAGCCATTTGAGGCTGGGATGGAGGGAAAGCAGTGCTAGGTCACGTAGGAGGGACAGACAGCGAGGGACAGATCCTTGCTGCAAAGCACAGAGCTGGCTTTTTTTCTTCAGGGAGTTTTGTTTCAAAGCCACCCCTCCTCAATACCAAGGAATAAACAGTCCCAAGATCATTTGGTCAGCCACAGTCAGACTTTTCACATGCAAGAGGTCTTGGAATGCTAGAAATAGTGTCAGGAAGAGACTATCACCATGGGTTTCATTTTTTGAGACATGGCAAGGGAGGACCAAGCACAAAAGTGATTGGAAGTGATGGCCCCAGATGGCTGCAGACCCCATGCTGAAAGTGAGACCCACTACAGAGGCTCATAAGAACAGGCTAGCTGGCCAAAGGCCACCAAAATCCAGTATCCCTTCAGCATTAGACTAAGCAAAGGTCCCTGCAGCCCAGCTTCTTGTCCTGGATGGTAGCACAAAAATGCCCAGGACAGGCAAAAAGACTAGGTCAAATATGTACTGAAGATTATCTAGAGGACTCTCCTGGTTTTGAGATGAAAGGACACTTTNGCTGCCCATCAGAAGACAGGTTTCCCAGCAGCTACGGACAACATCTCCCTGGTATTCTCCTTCTCAAGAACATGCCACCAGCCAGTGGGTCAGCTCAGCCCAGCTTTCCACCTCTCTGATGAGGAGAGAAAATGGAAAGGGGAGATGTGTTTTAAGCCCTTTCATTAATAACCAGAAACACACAAGACAAGTGACTCTCAGTGAACGTGTCCTCCCCCTCATCCATGTATCTGCCGTCCCCAACAACTAACCCCTGACAGCACATTCCAGGCAGGATGGAACTTGTGCCCTACACAGCAGTTCTGTCCCTCTCCCAGCTCAGCAACTCATTGAACAGAAAGCCACAGATATTAAAGGATCAGTCTTTATTTCTATACACATGGGGCATTGATCCTAGGGACTGTTTTATGGGCTGGGGAGGGGNTAGCCACCCCTCCTCAATACCAAGGAATAAACAGTCCCAAGATCATTTGGTCAGCCACAGTCAGACTTTTCACATGCAAGAGGTCTTGGAATGCTAGAAATAGTGTCAGGAAGAGACTATCACCATGGGTTTCATTTTTTGAGACATGGCAAGGGAGGACCAAGCACAAAAGTGATTGGAAGTGATGGCCCCAGATGGCTGCAGACCCCATGCTGAAAGTGAGACCCACTACAGAGGCTCATAAGAACAGGCTAGCTGGCCAAAGGCCACCAAAATCCAGTATCCCTTCAGCATTAGACTAAGCAAAGGTCCCTGCAGCCCAGCTTCTTGTCCTGGATGGTAGCACAAAAATGCCCAGGACAGGCAAAAAGACTAGGTCAAATATGTACTGAAGATTATCTAGAGGACTCTCCTGGTTTTGAGATGAAAGGACACTTTCTCTTCCCTAGAATCACAGGCTCTAGGGATAGACTCCTCCTCAGAGTGTCCTCAGAGAGAGCTGTGAAGAACAGCCCAAGGAAAGGCAAATGACAAAAGTCTTTCTGTGTTTTTTGACTTGCTCCCTTCCCTCTCCTCAAAGTGAAATGAGTTCCTCCACCTCTTCAGCTTCTCAACAGCAGATTTTGAAAGTGAACATGCATTTCCATTGTGTCTCAAATAGGAGAATTCCCATTGTGTCCTATGACCTCCCTGCAAATAATTTTGTTTTGACAGGCAGTTTTATGGTAAGAGAAGATAGTGAAGTTCAGGGAGGCCTCACCACTATTATTTTAGATCAAATCCCTGGAGCATCTTAAGAAGGAAATGTGCACAAAGCCCCTGTTTCACAAGATCAGTGCTCAGGTCCCATCTATTGTCCCTTATTTTGCTTCTGACATGAAGCAGATTTTCTTTTGTGCCCCAGTTACCCTATGTGACACTTCTCAGTCTGCAGGAGTCCAAACTAAGGGACTCAGAACATCATCAAATGAAGGAGATACATTTTGTTCAGCCAGAAAAGATGATGACCATTAAAGTCTTTTGGGTCTATGCGTAGAAATGAGGGGAGTGCCCTGCAAAATGCTGTGTGAAATGAGGAGCAGCTGAGAGACAGAAGTTATCTCACAGTTATTGTCTGATGCATTTCTAAGACACCTCAGGAGTTTCAGAGCTCTGCTTCATGAGGGTGCTGATCTGGCTGGTGCATTTGCAAGAACATCCCCAGTTTCTCCTCCCACTCCCTCACTCCAGGAATAAAAAGAAGGAAAGAAGAGGGGAAGGAGAACTTTTGCAGCTTTTTATTTCTGGAAAAAAAAAAAAAGACCCTTTTCTTTAAGTGAGCAAAACCCATTCATTTGAAACTGGTCACCCCTGTCAGCCACATGCAGATGGAAAGCTCCACCTCCAGTCCTGGCAATGTTTGGGGCTTGATTTTATTTTGTTATTATTTTGTCTACTGGAAAGAAAACCACATATTTTTAACAGCTCTACCTCAGGTCTGGGACTCCACATATCACCTAAAGCAAGGGGAAATGTCCCAGTCCCAGTGAAGACCTCATTTGTTCTCCATGGGTGTAACCAAGTGATCAGGATAGCACAAGAGATCCAGATTTCTTTGCTGCCTCTCAAAAGGGAGCTGGGCACAGGGAGATAACTTTCTGAAGGCAGAGCCAAGACACTTGTAATATTTATATCTGCATTATGAAATCAATAAGAAGCAGCAGTTCTTATTCAGAGACCCATGGTGTAAGGAAGTACACAAAGAGAGGGGGAAAAAAAAAGACCCTGTCTTTCCTTGAGAGCCTCTGGGGCAGCTGTAATTACTGCAGAGGATTTCATCCTTTGGAGAAAGCTGCAATTTGGTGGTGAAAAGCAATAAGGAAATTTCTAACAAGAGATAGAGCTTGTGTGTAGTTTCTCCTGGCAGATCAGCACAGAACCTATGCTTAATTTTTCACTGCTTTGCATTGATATTAAAAGCAAAACCAATGAGGAAAAGGGAGCAGGAGGAAAACAATGTGGACAAGTTTTCCAAATGATTTTTTTTCCAAATGAACCAGGAATGAAATGAAAAAACCTCTAGTTTACCAAAGTCCTCCTACTGACCTGCTCATCCAGACTCACTGAAACCTTCTGGGGACACCTCATTAGGCTGACTTAAGTTTTATCCACCAAAGTCAGTGACTATTTTCTTGATGCCTCTAACATCAGTGATGCTCTTGGGATATTAAGCTAAACTATCAGCTAAACTCTTACCTCCACTAAGCAGTGGAGGAACAGTACTCAGATGCAATATGATGGTTCAGGTGGATAAACCAATCCCATGAAATTCTTCNTGCCCTTCTTTGGACACACTCCAGATGTTAGCAAAGCCAGGCTTGATTGAACAGCACAAATAAGACAAACTATATCCAGCACAAACTCCTTTTAACACTCCCTGCATATTACAGAGAAAGAACAAGATCCCCTCTAGTGGAGAGCTACAGAAGATGCCAAGCAGGAGATCTGCAAGTCCTTCCTCATCTTGCCTCTGGAGCATCTGGGTTTATTCTCTCCACACCACCCTTGCCACGCACACACTATCAGGTTAATCTCATGAAAGCAGAACTACTGTCATTGACACCTCTGTGTCTGAGCCTTGAGTCCTAAATGCTGCCTTCGGGCTCTGGGTTTTGTTGTTGCACTTGTTTCCAGTGAAATCAGTGTGTCTCCAATCTCATCATTAACAAATCATCTTATAAACCTTCAGCAGCTTCAGTCTTTCTTTCTTTTTTTCTTTTTTTCCAGTGCAATTTCTCCACCTGGTGGTGTAAAAAAAATCTCTAGGGAAAATACACCCTGATTGTTTTGGGGAGGAGGGGGGTAAGGAAGGAGCTGTTTTACTCGGTGGCAGCTTAATGACAAAGTGAAGGGGCAGATTGTCTTCACTGAAGCTTTTGGATCAACAATAGATCTGCTTCTCTTCCCTCTCGCCAAACTGAGTCAACATCTTCACCCTGCACATCCTAAAGAGCATCAGTAGCAGGTTTAACAACACTACATCATGTTTCCAGCTGCAGGACAGTCTTTCCTGCCCAGATGTAACTTTAAAAATCCTTTTTTTTTTTTTTCCCCTTTATTTTCTTAGTGACTCCTTATGAAAGAAATCAGTTAAACCAAGAGAGAACAGCAGAAAGCAGGAACTGGAATATGATGACTGACACGTGTCATGCTTCTGTATGTTAGAATCAAAGTGCTTCTATTAACTCTGGCACTCAGAGTCTCTGCAGCTCCCTGAGTGTTTATATGAACTGATCCCTCACCAGGCATCACACATCCACATCTCCATCCCTGTCCACACACAGCCTGGATTATAGACTTGTGTTCCTGCAGGGTTGCCTCCTCCCCAGCTGGCTCTTCTATTTCCTTTTGTTGGGTTGGGTAGGAAAGATGAGAGAAAGGAAAGGAAAGATGGGACAAATAAGCAATGGCTTTGCAGTGATAGATCAGCTCTCTGTTAAAACCACAGGGTGAATAGAAGGGAGTAAAAATCCTTTAAATCTAACTCATGGGGCCTGAGCAGGTTAAGCTGCTGGAGATAACTCCCCCCTTGCCCCATGGAGGAGACAAAGCCATGCCAGTGTACTACTCAGATGGTGTATCCAGCAGAGACAAAAGGTAAAGCTTTAGGTCATCACAATAGCTTGCAAACTATCCCCTATTAGCTTCGGTTTTGGTTTGGTTTTTTTTTTTAGCTAAATACCCCATGGCTGTTAATCTTCAGGCAGAAATTACTGAGCTATTTACAAACCACACTAGGACTAAAGCTGCTCCTGGTAAAACTGCTCTTCAAAAGTTTTCCAGGAGGTGAGAGAAAGAGGTTTTGGTTTGGTTTGTATCAGTGTCAAAACTGCTCAGGGAGAGAGCAAAGACATGAAATCCATCAGCCCTACTCCCCTGAGACCCTGAGTTTCTGCTGCATCTGCACATCCCCTTCATCCCAGTGGGCTCTTCTTGTCTGCTGCCTTTCCTGAAGGGATGATGAACCGAGTTCAGCTCTGCAGATGCAATCCACTTGTTTTATTCTGTCCACATCCTCCTGTAGCTTGATTTCTGTGCCTTTCATCAGAGAAAAGGAAGAGGTGGATCGATCATCTGGGAAATGTTCAGTTCTTTGTAGAATTTCCTATATAGAGAGGCACCTGAGAAGGAAGGAAAGACTTCTTCTGTGTGTCCAAGCCACCTCTCAGAAACCACATGGGCTATGATCTAGAAAACTCTATTCCTTGGGTTTTATCATCCAAAATTTACTTAATCCCTAAAATTACTCACATGCAAATGCTGTTTAGGAGGAGATGAGTGCTAGTAAATATTTACCAAACTCCTTAAGGTCCTCAAGAAGAACAAATGACAAATGAGTTGTGGCCTCCCATTAGTTTAGATCTTCATCTCTGTGCATTTCCATGCTTATCCAAAGTCCCAATTCTCCCTCCAGGCTGCAGTTTGCTTCCAGTTCTTATCATGTAGCTCTGCACAACGGGTTTTATTTATAAGATCCTCTCTAGATGAATGATCAGGTTTTCCTTTGGTGGACAAAAAAACCTCCCAGTGAGTAGGTCTTCAAAAGGTTATAAATCCACACGTCCAGTGGCACTCATCAGCCTGAGAATGACAGCGTGTCCTATCTGCTCCAAGTGCTCTACCCACAGCAGCTTGACAGGTCCCTCCCCAGAAGACTGTCTTTTAGGAAGGTCACTTCTTCTTTGCTGCAGCTTTGGCATTCCCACCAGCTTTGTCGTTACTTTTGGTGCCTCCTCCTGATTTTGCTGCTTCACCTTCCTTTTCACCTTTCTTCCCACCACCTTGTTTCTTGTCAGTAGTGTTCTTTCCTCCCTTTTCCCCTTTTTCTCCCTTTGCCCCCTTTTCTCCCTTTTCTCCTTTTTCTCCCTTTTCTCCTTTTTCTCCTTCTTTCTTTTTGCCTCCATCCTTCCCTTCTTTCTTGGATCCTTCTTTCTGGTCCTTTTCACCATCCTTCTTCTTGGAGCCTTTGGATCCATCTTTCTTACCCTGAGCCTTGTCCACTTTTCCAGATACAGTGGGAACCTCTTCCTTTTTTTCTTCTGCACTCTGAGCTGTACACAAGGATGGAAAAAGAAAAGAGGAAAGCAGTTAACTTGGGGTGACACTAGCCAGGAAGAGAGCAAATCTCCTGCTCCCTTCTGGCAAATCTTTTACAGGGGAATATAGTTCTACCAAGGCTTGTCCATACAGCTGTTTCAATTTGATTTCATCTATTTCTTGTGTAACATTTTTCCTTTTCTCAAGACTGGCAGAGTATAAAATTTTGCAAAAAAAAAGAAGTGGAAATGTGTGGTTTCCCATGACCTTCTTCTCTGAAAATCCCCAATACAAGGCTCAAATATGTACACAGATAATCACGTTAACACAGCTTCATAACTGAAATCAGCCAAGACATAGTCAAATGATTTGAGTCAAGTCTTTATGAAGAAGCCTTTTACTATGAGACACTGGAGCAGGTTGCCCAGAGAAGTTGTAGATGCCTCATCCCTGGAAGTGTTTAAAACCAGGCTGGATGGGGCTCTGAGCAACCTGGTCTAGTGGGAGGTGTCCCTGCCCATGGCAAGGGGGTTGGAACCAGCTGACCTTAAGGTCCCTTCCAACTCAAGCCATTCTATGATTCATTCTAAGATTTTACATTTGTCACAGGTTAAGGAAAGGTGACAGGGAACTGCCTTAGGAGGTAGCTTCATATGGGTCTTTGGTGAGATGTCTCAACCCCTACCAGGGTTGAGCACCTGTTTAAGCAGCCCCAAATCTCCCATTGCTATGGATGCCTGTGTTGTCACTTTCAAATGATGGCAACCTATTAGAGGTGTGAATCAAACCTGAATCTCTCTACGCTTGCCTGAAATATTCCTTTAGTGTGCACACTAAAATAAAACATCATCCTTAGACCTTGGAAGTGGCAATTCATTTTTTATGTGCAAATGGGAGTCGAACAGTACAGGTGTTTTCTTACAACCACAGAGGAAATCCTGATATCTCATTTAAATAAAGAAATAATTCAAACCCAGGAGTGGCAGAAGTACCAAAAAACCCAAACACATTCCCTGCTTCCTGGACAAATATGGTAGAAACCAGGTGAACTCCAAAACATTTCATCTGCAGCATCCTCAGACCTGAATACTCAAAAATCTCCCATCCCATGGACCCAGACAGTACACCTTCATCCAGAGCTGTCCTTCTTGCACTTCTCCCACAGACTGGGAGACAAAGCACAAATGAATCTATTTGTAGATAACATTTTATACACTGAACCCTAAAGTCCATTTTATTTATGTCCAGTAAAAGGGCTTTGCTCAAAAAAAGTGCATGGAGAGCCATTTAGCAGTTAGAATAGTCTGTTGTGAGAAGTGTGGGTGAAATAACTCCAAGAAGTGAGGGCATTTAAGCACTGGGATAGATTCACAATCAATAGCAATTGAGACAGAAATCTTTAGCATATTTAATGGCTAATTTTAGCTAATTTAATGGCATAATAATAATTAAAATCAATCAAGGCATCTTTCTGGCCTCGAATGAGTCTACCAGGGGTTGTCACAGTATGAGTATGTAAATAGTTGACAAATACAATGTATTTCATGACCAAATAAATCAAGGTGTGTTGCCAAATATCAGGGGGGAAACATGGGAGAGCATCACACCCTGTACAGAGGAAAACAACATCAGCTTCCAACCTTGCACCATGCCAGGACCATAATTCTGGGATCCTCAGAGGTCAAACCCTGGTCAACTACTCAACTTCTACATTTAAGCAGATAAAAATGTAGGTAGTTATGGTGCAGCCGACTTCCCATGAATTGCTTTCTTGGGGTAATTTATTCATGACTTCATGTTGCAATCCTTTACCATGGCCTGATTAAATCTACACCAAAATAGCCAGCCTTTGGATGGAGCACTTTGTTTGTGGGATATAAACACTGCTTACAGGAGATCAAAATTTATTAACATTCTGGGATGAAACATCCATTCTGCTGTCCAAATACCCTTTCTGTCACTTCTGGATATTCTCACCCTTAATTTATTGGTTTTCCAAAACTAACAGCTAGGCAGAAAGAGGACTAAGCAACAAATGAGTAAACTTGGCTTTCAGCTATCTGCAGACACAATCCTTCACACCCTCTAGGATCTGCTGATAGCTGCTCCTTACAGAGTCAGAATTTGGTCTTTTCTGGCAGGAAATTGAAGGAGACAGTGCCACGTGTGATTGCTCATACATGTGAAAGTGCATTAATTCGACCTTTGGGTGCACTTTGACTGCAAAAGAATTTAACTGTATGGCCAAGGGTTTATTCACATCAATTGGGCTGAGCTCCAGAGGGTTGTCTGGCTGCCTTCAGGTTATAGTTTAGGTGTAGCGAGGTGTCTGGACACCTCTGAAACTCTGAGGTGTGTGTTAATTCCTGCTGTTAAGCACTCAGGTCTGTATTTGCTGGTGTAGGACTAAATTTGTGCCTCTTCCACTCATTTCATGGAGTGAAGCATCACATTTTGACTTAAGGAACCTCGCAGTTTCTATGAGGCTATAGGTGACAGGGCTTGCACAGACACAGAAAAGGGAAAACAAAACCCAGTTCATTAAAAGGCACTGAGAAGACAGAGATCAAATGTGCAGAAGGAACTGAAAAGCAGAGAGTCCAAGGTATGATGGATGTCATCAGTAAAGAGAAGCCACAGACAGACAGACAAGAAGACAGTCCCCTAATTTCCTTGCAGGGCCATTTCATCTTCTTCTTTCACCACAGGCAGGGAGTTGACAGGTCTGGACTGGACATGACCAGAGAGAGTTAGGAGAGTTTCAGTAGAGCCTAGGGTACAGAATCAGGAAAGATGAGTGAGAGCAGTGGAGACCAGTGACAGAAATACTCCTGACCATCCAAACAGAGCAAGCCATTTATGGGTAATGTGAAACTATTAACAACTCCTTTTCTTCCTACTGACATCCCCCAACCCAAGACCTGGCCCTTCCAATGAAACAGCCTCTCTGGAAATTTAAACATGGACTTCAAAGGAATGACTCTGGCTTGTACCACTGGAGAAACTGTCCCTTTGATCTAGATGACCACGTCTGCTGCTGCAGATGCTGCAGGTGAAGGGGAGGGGTTTACCCAGCCGTGGCAATATCTTAATGATTGTGCCACACTGATGTACACCAGTTACAGCCCTTGGCATTCACTCATGGAGAAATCAACCCCAAAAGAGGAAATGTGAGGGCATGGGAAGTACCTCCAGGGATCTCTGTCAGCTCATTGAGTGGTGGCACGGTCTCCAGTTTGTCTGCATAATTCTTGGCTGCTTGCCGTTGAGCGTATCGTGCCTCAATCTCCTTCTTTGTCCGAGGAATGCGGCACTTGAAGATACAGCACAGGGTGATAACTGGGGAAGGAGAGAGGGAAGCAAGAGCAGTCGGTTTATTCAACAGATCTCTGTCTAGTACAGGGTGGCCCATTTGCAGTGGGGAGACGGCAGGAAGAAAAATTCATTTCAGAAGAGTTTCCTCCAGTAGGAACCTGTAGCTGTTTATATCAGTGGAAGAACTTGCCTGGGGGATAGGATCACACAGTCTACACCTAAAAATAAAGAATTACCACTCTGGAGGTGAGCTGTGGTAAAGGACCTCTCTGGAAATTCCCACCAAAGCCAATTGCCTTAAGCCATGTATGCCACTGGTGTTTCTGAGCATCAGGGAATCAACAGGTTAAATTCATTGTCTCTTGGAAAAGGCAGCAGCAGTGAGATGTCCTGTCACCCATCAACACTTGTTACTGCCAGAGGTTCCTGATGACACATCTCAGACATTTGGTTTTGGAGTAGGTAGTTGCTGGGGCTGTGGACCTCCAGACAAAGAAAACAATGAGGAGCTTGGTATGGAGATGCTGTAAACCCTCCAGAATAGTTCCAGGACTAAAAGCTTAATATATGCCTTAAATAACTTTCATCCAAATCTATTTAGGGCAGACCAAGCACCCAGATCTCCTAAATCCCCCCCATCATGTGCTTGCTGTTCCATCATTTTGCTTTTCATCAGCTGGGCTTCTTCACATACATCTTAAGGATGCAGATGATGTATGTACTCCTAGTGCAGTATATTTTCCCTTCAGGTGCAGAATGCTACCCTTGCCCTTGCTGAACTTCATGAGGTTCCCCTCTGCCCAGCTCCCCAGGAACAAGCCCTGAAGCTAAACTGAGACAACATGACATTGTAAGAAGCTCTAATTGGGGGAGCAATGAAGTTGCTTTTATCCTTGCTCTTCTGTGAGGGTCAGCGATGAGCTAGGGGGTAGCTGAGCTTGTATTTGTCTTCAAAAGGAAACCAAGGTAGCCATGTGGTGTTCCTGGTGAAGTACCACATCTGGAAAGCACACAGCTGGGTCTGCCCTGAAACAATTAACTGGGAGCAATGGGGTGCGTGCTTTTCATCCCCTAGCATGCTGGGATGCTGGGATTCTGGGACATTATTCATGGTTTCTTTGCTATCAGACCACACAAAGCAGAAGAAACATCCTTTGTGACAAAATGTAGTGGAGTCATTTTCAATTCTCTCCATTTTCTCAGCTTTTCTGTATGAATAATATATGGCCCTGTGGGACTGTGATCATAAGTCTCTGCTGTGAACTGCACAACTCAAATACAGGCTTCTTTTGTTGCTTTGTTTGTTTGTTTCAGGAAGATGCTGTGGATTGCTCTGCTGTTTGTTCTAAAAATAATTTTTTAGCCTTCTTTTTTTTCAGTTACCTGACACACACGGCTGAATTCATCCCTTCTGAAGGAACAGTTCTGGCTTAAATTAAACAGCCAGGTCTGATCCTGCACATGGTGTTCTCTTTCCACTCTGAAGATTCAAGCTGACAACATATCAAAGCATTTGCCTTGTTTCTGCCAGGCTGGTCGTGTGAAGTGCAATTTTTCAAGAAGGAAACCAATCCTTGGTGTTTCTTTTTGAAAGGAGTATTTTAAAAGAGTAAATTTTTGCTTTCTATGATGACAAAAGAGATATTCTAAGCGTTGCATTTTCATTCTTCAGCACATACCAACAAACCCTGGCTTGGGAAATAATGAAGAGCTCTGAGGCTTGTTCCTTTCTGGATTTTTAATATGTTTTTGTTATTTTTCCAGGGGCGATGCCTTCCTAATATTCACATCCAATACTTTGGAGAACTGACCCCCCAAACCTCTCATGTGAAGTAGAGCAATAGACCAAATGTTAAACACATCATTTCCACTGGAAACCATCAGATGCTTGGGACTAAATAAGGGCTGTGTGTTTACTCCCACTGGCTTAAGCTAAAATATTTTGTTTTGCAATTGAAGCAAGCCAAGGGCACACGCCAAGGAGCTTTATTGGCTCAAGTGAAATATCTGTGTGGCCAAGTTACCCTGTTCATGGTCTCTTTTCTTCATTTCACTTAAATGAATTTAGCTCATCAGCAGTAACACGGCTGCTTCTGATTTAACTGGGCAGTAAATTAACAAACAAACAAACAAACAACCATGAAAAAGGGAAGAAACAACTTGTTTCTCCCAGGAGCTGGGAAAGATGGAAGTGAAATATCTTCTCCAGAGACTGCTTGGTGCAATATTTCAGCAGAGCTATGATTGAGAACTGAACAATTTATAAATTGAATGGGAATTGGCTGCAATACACAGTAGGTTTCTTCGCTTTGAAGCTGAAAAAAAAAGCAGTCTGCCAGTGAAGCACTTAATTAACCATTTCACAAAGTAGCTTGCACTGCTCTGAGTTAATTAGGCAGCTGCTCCCTTGTTAATAATGCAAGCAATTCATGCAGATTTATTCAATACCAAGTTAACTGCAGCACTTGTGGTTAAATGCTCTGGAAGCCTGGAGAGATGTAGCTATATGACTACAATCATAGAATCATTTTGGTTGCAAGAGCCCTTTAATATCATAAAGTCCAACCATTAACTCAGCACTGGCAGTCCCACTGCTACACCTTGTCCCTTAGCACCTCGACTGATGAACCTCACACTTCACCATGTGTCTTTTAATCCTTCCAGGGATGGGGACTCCACCCCTGCTCTGGACAGCCTATCCCAGGGTTTGACAATCCTTTCAGGGAAGAAATTTTTCCTAATATTCAACTAAAGCTCCCCTGGAACAACTTGAGGTCTTTTCCTCTTGTCCTATCACTTGTTATCTGGGACAAGAGCCCACCCCCCACCTTGCTACAACCTCCTTTCAGGGAGTTGTAAAGAAGTAGCATGATTTGGCTCTTTAAGCTACTCCCAGTGGTGTAAATAATTAATTGTGATAATGCCCTGATCAGTGAAGGCTTCTAAACTCTTCAGAGTATCAGTGCTGCTCCACCCCAAGTGCTTGAATGCTGAGCTGATGCTGCTGATGGTGCCTGAACCACCTCAGTTAAAGATGCCACTGCTGCTACTGGAGCTGTTACTGAGATCCTAGTGCCTCACAACAGGTACCTGAGGTGGGTTCCAGGGGAAGGAGGCTTTTCCTCTAAAGGGTGTGCAACCATCTCCAGGGGCCTGTAACCACATTCTGGCACAACCTCAGGCTTGGGATCAGACTGCAGCAATGGGGACTTGGGATCTGCTTTCTTTTGGAAAACAGAGCTGCATGGATGCTAAAAATGTCAGATTTAATGTCCAGGTTGGAGATGGATTAGATGCCCTTTCAAAAGGGCAAACTTCTGACTGCTTATGCTTTCTGTCTCTTCCTTGGGGTCTTTTATTCCTGGTGCCATATCTCCTAAGGCTAAAGTGGAGCTCTCTAACCTTCTTTCCCCACCATCCCACCTTAAAGGCTGGGAGCAAGAGTGGGATTGATCATCCCAGGGAGGTGAGGGGTTTGAGTCTGAACCCTCCCCATTGCTCCATGCAAGGAGAGGAGCTGTCACAAGAAGTCATCCCTTGTGAAGCAAGCCCTAAGGATGATTATTCCATAACAAGGACAAATATCTCTTGTCAGGCAGCTATTAAAAAAAAAACCTCAGTAAGTTGAGCCTGTATGTTCTGTTAAACCAGAGCTAGCAACAAACCCAGGAACCCAACATCCAGAGCTAATCTTGTGATTTAGGGAGATCAAAACCTGCTCAGGATCTATAATCTGTGCAGCTCAGCCCCGTCTACACCCAGTGCTTTGGATACACGTGGATTTTGATTCATAATTAATTGCAAGCAACATCTGGCTGCTGCCTACATTCACTTACACCATGTGAGAAGCAGGGATATGGGCTGTTATTTGTCCTGCCCTCAGAATCTCTGGAGCCCTACCATGGTCCAACACCTCAGTTCTTTCCTTTGCAGACTCAGCCCCTTCTGTGTGACCTGATAGTGAGCCATTTAAGATAAGTCAGCCTCAGGCAATGACATCTCCAAGGTGGTTTAGCCGATAGGGATCGAAACAACTGATTTTCTAGTAGCCCTGGGGGTGTGTTTGTGTTTATGGGTGTTTATGTGAGCATGCCCAACAATGGAAGGTGATAGTACCAAACAAGAGCAGCATAGGTTACTTGCTATTGAAATAATCATCAAGAAAGAACTCATTTAAAAGGAGTTTAAAAGCCATGGAGCTGTGGTGCTGAGGGCCATGGTTTAGTGGTGACCTGTCAGTGCTGGGTTAACAGTTGGACTTGATGATTTTCCAGGTCTCTTCCAACCAGAATGATTCTGTGCACCCTGATGAGTGTTTCTCCTGTGCTGGGCTGCTGGTGGTGCTGTGTTTAAGGATGGATGGCCAAGGGCTGTCAGAAAGCACCATGTGAAGCATCCCTGAGTCAGCCTAAATTATCTGTGTCTCACTGGAAATTCTGCACATTAATGGAAACATCTGGGTAGTTCTGCCATCCAAAAAGTAATGGTTCTTTAATAGTGTCAATCTTTTTCCTGGCATTTATGCTGCAACACCCGCAGCAAGTTGGTAAATAAAAGCTCTAACTCTTCCAATTAAATGGCACACAGTTAATTGCATTCAAGATGTTTAGCAGCTCACTAAATAGTGCTTGGGAATGTGTTTGTTCAGTGTGAGCCTTCTACTCTCACACTATTTTATACTCCTCTCAGACCTTTGGCAGGTTCAAGGGAAAGACTCCCAGTTTAGGCAGGTAGATATGTGAGAGCTTTTATTTGTGACTCTCAAACGTCCCTCCTGATGAGACACCATCTTTGGTAGGTCTTGTAGAAGGGCACAGAGATAGGAGAAGAGAGATCAGAACTGAGCATCCTGCTTTTGTAATCACCTTCTGCTTTAGCCCACTACTTTGTGGACTACATACAAGCACATGCAGCTTGCAAACCTGTTTCCATGGCCCCAGGGCAGTTTTAGTGTCACTAAAACACCAGAACCCAATGGATTAAAGGTCCAACACTCATAGACATGAGGTGGTCTAAAGTCCACCACCAGCTTAGGAGTTCCTTGGATTGATAACTAGGTACCATCCACAGACAACTTGATCTTCTGAGTTGAACACAAGGCAAGAGCTCATGGCTGGAACATGGCAGTGGGATGAAATAACATGGAGAGGGCCAGCTGGCTTTCCCAGGGATGGATCAGGACCAGCCCCTCCTCAGTCACATCCACAAAGACTGAGGACTTGGCACCGAATTTCCTGCAAAGGGGAATACTTTTGGCACAAGTGTCCTCAGTCTTTGTGGATGAAACAGGCTGTGCAAGATTCCAAGACCATGACTCAGTCCCAGCCTACCAGGGTGATAGCATTGGGCCTCAGTTCCCTGTTTACAGCTCTCACAAGACAGGGGAGAAAAAAAAAAAGAAAGAAAGAATAAAGAAAAGATGAGACAAAGCAAGCAGATAGCAGTGCTCCTGAGTGTATCAAATCCTCCTGACAGCTAATCTCACCACAGCCATCTCTTGTTGTCTCATCAAAGCCTCTCCCAGACAAAGTCAGGTGCACCCTTTTTGCTCCTCTCTCTAAGGGGTCTCTGTTCTTATCAACCACCACTCAGNATTTTTTGCCTTTTCTTATGTGCTGGTGCCACCTTGTGGAAATTGCTAAGAGCAGGCGTGGGACCCACACCTCGGTCATANCACCACTCAGAGGAGAACACAGAGCAGCTGGGTGATGAGAGGCAGCCCTGATAAGGATTTCAAGGCAAGCTTCTCAGGTCATCCCTGGCCTGCCTTGCTCTACCCAGCTCAGCTCCCTGAAAGGAAAGATTGCCTTCAACCAAGCACAAAATGACTGAGACAAAGCCCTGGAAGCAGAGGAACAACAGTGAGTTAATCTGCTCTGTGTGGTACCCAAGAAGCTTTCTTTTTTTTCCTCCTTTTCTTTATGGATTTCACCACAGAGGAGTTGTTTGCTATAAAAATGAGCTCTCATGTGCCTCCTCCTACTATAGGAAAAAAAAATACATGATATTCCAGATAGTTTAGTAGAGGAATAAGAATGATATGCATAGCCATGAGAGTTCTGCCTCCAGCATCTCCTGGATGATGTTCTGCATTTGCTAGTAAATTATGTTTTCTATGCTGGTCAGGTTTACTCCCAGAGTTTTGTTTATCTTGGGACATATCAGAGCACAAAAAAAAGAGGAAAAATACACCTGCTGCTAAAAGGTGGCAAGCATTTCATCTCTTCTAGTTTCTGCTGGGTAGGAGTTGCTCCTTTTGCTTTTTAACCTGCCCCCCAAAAACCTTTTTATGAGTTAGGAGATCTTTCCAGAGATTTTTTTGCTAGTTTCCGTGGTGTGTGTTGATATATACGTTGCCTTTATAAAGAGTTGAAGGAGGGTTTTTGAATTATTAGATAAATCGAAGAGTGNCCTTCCAACCCCCACCACTCTGCAATTCTGATATTTGCAAGTCCTGTCACTGTTTGTGAGGTGGAAAAGTGTGCCAGATATAGCTGTATCTCAACTGCTGTCCTCCAGTTAGGTCCTGTGGCTGCCCTTGGCAGTTATGGTCTTGGTGTTTCTGGTCTGGCACCTTTCTGGAGCAGTTATCTTGCATTTCCACTTCAGCTGAAAAGAATCCAGCTCTAGTGCTCCACAGTGAGGTAGCTCCAGGCATCTCCATTCCCCTCCTCATTTACTCCTCACCTGGATTGCCACAACAAAGCAGGCACACCCTTAAAGCCTTGATAACAAGGTGAGATGGTAAAACAAGGGGAACATGTGGAGCCCCAGGAAGCCCTACAAAGGATGTGCTTCTGTCTCTTAGTGCAGAGGGTTAGTGCTGCCCTGACTGGGAAGGTGCTCCTGGAACCAGGAAAAGGAAACCACTGTAAAGCTCTTCTCCAGCTGCTGTACCAGAAGATTAGAATATTGCCTGGCTTTCTGGACTAAGGAAACTTCCAAGAGCTCACTCAGAGGAAAACCTGTGCTTGTTTCTGAGCGGTAAAGCTGGGGAACCACCAATGCTTTGGGGATCACAAACCACAGGAGGAGGAGGATGTTGCTGGAGCCAGATGCGAGCAATTGGTGAGTACTGACCACATGATTTTGTTTTTCTAGCACTGTTAAGTTTGAACCTGTCTTGGTTTATGAGTTGGATCACTGCTGTGGTTTATAGTTAATGTCTTCACCAAATACTTGCTGCTGCCCTAAGCTGAGCTGCTGCTGTTGCTTTCAGATCCCTGCTGCTCATTTCTTTGAACAAAAAGGCTGTGACAGGGCAGTAGAGCCATGAAGTGACTCCTTGACATGTTGTGATGCACCGAATCTGTTTATGCCTTTGAGTCTCAGCAAGCCAACCCCTTGTGATCTCCTGGAAGATATTTTCCACCTCCTCTTTCAGTAACATGTGTCTGTAGCCTGCTGACATCATGGTCTGATAACCTGTGTGTTAGTGGGAACTCGAACCTTAAAGCAGATGTTACTTTCTTGATTTGCACGTGACTTTTATGTTTGCTGCTCTAAATACAAGTCCTTCAGAGGGTTTTAGTTCCTTGTCTTTCACTCCTGTCAGCACTTTCAATCCCTAGGCTGTAGCTTGCTTTGTGCGTTGCTTTCTGCAGTACATTTAATTTCTGGGCTGTCACTCGATGAGTAAATTCCCATAGATTTTGTTTCTTGTCACTGATATATTTAGGTACCAAAAAAAGAAATGCTCCTGTAGTTTATTTTCTACCAGCTGTGCACCATCTGATGTGTTGCTTTGTCAGCCTTTCCATGCTTCAAACCCTCAATAACCTGGAAATGCCAGAGCTGATTTCTAATGAACAACAAAACAGAGCTACTGGGCAAAAACTTCTTTACCATTTGATGCCTCCCAAAACAAGAAAAGAAACCCCTTAAATAAAACCTTTCACTGGTCTGCCTGCTTTCTAAAGCTCCTGCTGTTAATTTGGATGCCTGTTTCATGTGGTGTATGGAGTCCCTTGGCCATGTTTACTTTGCTCTGTGGAGTTTCTTGTGCTTGTTTGCAGAGGGTGCTGTGACATGTCCTGGATTAGCTAAGTCTCATTAACAGGGAGCCTACAAGTTGTAGGAGCAGCTATCCCTCAGACTTGGGGTGTAGGGGTGGTGTGTACCCAGAAAGGGTCATGAAGGGAAAAGAAAACAGAAGATGCCTGTACTTGCTTTGAGCATGTGACTGTCTCCTTTAAAGGGAGCATGGCAATGAAGCTGGAGAAGGGTCTAGAGCTCCAGTGGGATGAGGAGCAGCTTTGGGATCTGGCTGGGGTTTTTCAGCCTGGAGAAAAGGAGGTGCAGGGGAGACCTTGTGGATCTCAACTCCTTGAAATAAGGTTGGAGTTAAGTGGGGCCAGGCTGTGCTCCTAAGGATCAAGCACCAGGACAAGAGGAACTGGTCTTAAGTTGTGCCAGGGGAGGTTGAGGTTGGAGCTGAG
>VWZY01001556.1:986-12561 GCA_013399075.1 Chloroceryle aenea | reverse complement strand
CTGGCCATCCACCAGCACCCCCAGGTCCTTTTGTGCCATGAAGCTACCCAATGACCCAGATGGATTCTCCACTGAGTTGTCATCCAGAATCCTCTACTAGCTTTTTGGATCCCTCCCCTTGTCGTCGTGGCAGATGAAATGGAGACAATGAGAAGAAAACAAGTGAGGAACAGAGGACTGGACTTCAGAGACAGGAAAAGGTTGGAATGGGGACACAGTAGAAGGAAAAGCCCCGAGATCAAGAGGCAGACTATTCTTTTCCACAAAGAAGAGACAAAAATATTTACCTTCACAATGGCAAACCCCAGGATTACAAGCATGGCATAGCTGAAAACACTCTGCAGCCTGGTCTCCAGCTCCTCCGTGCAGCCCTACCATGAAAGGGAGGGGAAAAGAGACAAACTCAGCCAGATCTCCTTTTTCCCCCCTCCTTCCTAACCCTTATCAAGGAAGCAGGACCTTTTAAGAAGGCCTGCAGACCTAAGGGCCTCCATTCTTGTTCTCCTTTTGCTTGAGGAGAGGCACTGACAAACTGCATCTTGATCTCCTCTAGCTCAGGTCACTTGAGGTGCCCAGAACTCAGAGCCAGGAAGACCAGCAGTGTTTAGCTACAAAAAGTCATCTTCAGGGCTTGTGGACTACAGAACCTGGTATGAAGTTCTCCAGGTTCATGGTCAATCTTAGAAGAGTCTCTTCCCTTACCCCAGACTTGTTGGGACAATTACATGCTCTGGCCTCCTCACGTTGCTTCTGTAGCAACACAAAACAGAGGAGTAACCAGCAGACTGACCAGTCATCCCCTCCATCCTCTAGGAGTTTTTAGAATCCACGAGGAGGAAGTTAGCTAGAGAAAAACCACAGCAAGAACAGGCTTTGGGTGCCAAGCTGCTGAGAAGAATTGGATGAAGTTAATCCTAAACACTTCCAGAAGTGGTTTCTTCGATTCTGGCCGAGAACAACCACGGCCCAACTGTGAAACCACACCCTCCATCCTCACCCGTGTGTTGAGCTCCTGTGGCTGGTCCAGACGTCCCGTGCAGTTCTTCACATCCTGCCTGCAGCAGCTCAGTGGGACGCTGTTGTTACTGGTGGAATTAAACCACTCCGTGGTGGTCCAGTCGCTGTAGTTCTTAACCCCACAACACTGAAACTGCCCAACATGAGATGGTTACAGGGGTGTATGAAGAGGGGTGCCAATGATGAGTTAAACCTCTCTTAGGTGTACTGGGCAAGAGCTGCCCTCTGTATACAGCAAGTAGTAGATTTACAAGTAGTAGTACTTCAGGAAAGCAGTTGTAGATAGAAACAACCAACATCCCTTCACATATTATGACCTTATTGGTTTATTCTTTGCAGAATCAGAATCGTTTTGGTTGGAAGAGACCTTTAAGATCAACGAGTCCAACCCTGCCAGGCACTGCCAGGGCACCACAGACCCATGGACACATTTACTCTTTTTCAAATTGTCCTGAGAATTATTTAGATGCTTCCTTACCTGTTCTTGTAAATAATTCACAACAACAGACTCTGGATTTTTCCCATCGTACTTCTCAAAGACTGAGCGCATTGTGCCTTGCACGTCAGTTTTTACCTATTTAAAGGAGGGGAAAAAAATCATATTTGATATGATTTTATCAATTGCTGTATTAACATGAGGTCAGAATTTTATCTAGTGGACACTCAAAAAATATCTGTGTTCCAACTAAGTGAGGGGAGAGAAAGAAAGAAATAAAATAAAAAAAAAAAATCAAGTGAAGTTTTAGATAAATACTGAGGTAGAAATTAATGAGAATCATGTTCCTGGATAGAAATGAGTTTCTCCTGATGGAAGCAGGCTCCATTCTGAGCATCAACAACTGGGAGACTGTTGTGATGCCAGGTACTTGATGTTCTCACCCCAATCCTGGCAAAGACTGAGCCACACACCCGATGGTGACATCCCCACTCCCACTTGCCCCGCACACTGTGGGATGAAGGACAAAGTGCAAGAGAACTGGAGGTATTGAGATGCTCTAAGGACACAAGATCTGTTCTTTCCTTCTAGGTTAGCACAGAGATGTTAATTCTTTGCTTACCTTTTCTCTGTAAACAAAACCCAGGACAAAAGCAGCTACTTCTGCAATGAAGATAACCAGGATAATAGCCAAGAACTGAAATCAAAAGAAAAACACCACAGGGAACAATTCCACCCCTGCCCCTCAGCACCACAGCTCCACAGGGGGCTTGGAAACCCCTCCAGGGTTCCCAGGGACTCCCCCACTGCCCTGGGTAACTTGGGCCAGGCCTTGACAACCCTTTCAGGGTTGCACCATGCAAGAGGGTGCAGAGGAGGACATGCAAGAGTGTTCACCACTCACCAGCCCCAAGCCAACTCGAGACTCCCGGAAGGTGGCACAGCAGCCGATCAACCCGATGACGAACATCACCACGGCAACGCAAATGATGATGATGGCTGGCAACAGGGCGTACTTGTCCTGCAGGAAGTTGTCATAGCTCTTGTAGGTGTTGAGGACATAACCCCCAACATAGCTGAGACCTGCTGCTGCTGCCTGAAATGCAACAAAGAAAGTAGCAGTTATTTAATCTCTGCAGGGGACCAAAATCAACGACATCCTAGCCCCAAAAAGCCACCAGTGCCCTGCCAGCATCTCCCTGAGGGCATGAGGGAAATCCTCTCGAGGTAGAGCAGCTCATCCACACTAATCCAGCAGCACAAGGTGACACCAGTAAGATGAAGCACTGTCTGTATCCATGTTCTGGGAGCTCGAAGGAAACCAGGCTGCTTGTTTTCAAGAGGCTACAGCTGGATTTCATCACACGGAGCTCAGAAGTTCATTACTTCCCCCAGTGCTGTGTGTTTTAATTAAAATCAAACGCTCCTCAACACTGGAGTTAGGACTTGCTAATTCCTTTATCCCTCTTGGCTCCTTCCCCTCCAGGCAGGTCTGGTGCCTGTGCCTTTTAATTACCTCCAAGTGCAGAGGACACCCTTCATTTCAGACAGCTCTCAGCCCATACCCCCAGTGCATTCCTGTATCTCAAAGTTACTGGGATCACATGCAGCAAAGGATGAAACCAGGGGCACACCAACCATTAAAGACATTTAGCCTGCAGAATCCCAGCATGGTGGGGGGTGATCCCTGGAGATCAGCTGGTGCCACCCCCCTGCTCCATCCAGCAGGGGCACCCAGAGCAGGGGGCCCAGCATCCCATGAACCAGGGGGGTTGGAATCTCTCCAGACAAGGAGACTCCACAACCTCTCTGGGCAGCCTGGGCCAGGATGAGATGATCTCCAGAGGTCTCTTCAAACCCCTCTCAGGCTGAGATCACGACTTAGCCAAGGTTTAAAAATTCCTGTGCAAAGTACAGAGTTAGTTGTTGGTCTTACTCAGAGAATGTACAGCTCTGCTTTTCTACGTAACCCTAGTCCCAGCCTTTGCACATAGTTCTAAACACTCTACTTCATCATTTCATCTCCCTACAGGATGTTTTCCACGAAAAAATCCCCCAATATTTCCATTATCCTTCTGCAAGAGGGTTAGACAATGTTCTTCATCTCCCATCTAGACTTTAACACCAGTTTTTCTACCTCTTTTTAACAATGTAGCCATGACAACTCAACAGAAGCAGGCACAGGAAATGAACTTGGACCAAATGTGAGAAATCAAGAGAAAAACCACGTGGCTAATAGAGAACTACCACAAATTCATCAGCACATTGCAAAAGTGATTCATGGGAGTCCTATAAAGCCAAGACTAGCAAAGCTCCACAACAAAAGTCAACGTCAGACGGCTCCGGCGTCGAGTTCAAGGAGGTTCTTGCCCAAACTAGGTGCAAATCCAGATAAGCATTTTTGACAAGTGGTTTTATTGTGACATTGTGGCTTGTCAGACTTCTGGTCAGAGAGGAAATGCAGCCAGCAAGGGGTCTATGATCATTTCTGTACTTCCACATCCAAGAGGAAAAAGGAAGCATAGTGAAGTAAAAATAGAAGACTTGGGGTGAAGGTCTGGCTTAAAGTTCCCATTTTTAACTCACCAACTGACATGGCCACCATTTCACACAGCTTTCAAACTCAAAGTGAAGGTTTTGAAGCCTGAAGAGCAGGGTAACTTCAGAGCAGAAGACATTTCAGACCTGGGGTTTATTTTTGCAGGTGGTTCCCAGAGCCCAGGCAAAGATAATATAGTTTGGAATGTAAATCTGAGCTCTGCCCTTGGGCCTTCCCAGTACTTCAGGGAAGTTCAAAACCCAGTGGAGGGTTTTCCACCCCCCAACACTGCAAAACCTTCAGGCCATTCCTAAATCCAAAATGAAGCACAAGAAGCAGCATTTGCACTGCTGAAGAGAGACCTTCAGTCCATGGTGTAAAGTACATCTGACTAAACACTTCTCTGGAGGATCTCAAAACAAACCAAACCCCACAACAACCCAAACAAAAGCCAAACCCAAAACAAAACCCAAACCCAAAACAACTGAGAATCTTTCACAAAGGCCAGGTGAAGTAATTACATTTGGGGAGAAAAAGGTCAAATAATTCCTTCCTTATCCCTGTCCCCACTGCAGGGGAGGTGGCTGGGGCTCTGAGCACCCTGCTCTGGCTGCAGATGGCCCTGCTCCCTGCAGGGGGTTGGATGAGATGGCCTTGAAAGGTCCTCTCCAACCCCAACCAGTTTATGATTCTTCTTCATGATTAGTCAACCACCTTCTCAAAACACATGAGAAGAGAGGGAATTTTGTAAGAAAGTCCCATTTGAGAGCTGAGTGACAAAGCCACCACTGTCCCTGCAGTGGCAGCCACCACAGCTCACATGGTTCAGGGACCAAGGCAATAACGACTTGCTTTGTCATGTCCCCTGACAGAAAGCACGTGATCTGAACTTGTGTCAGTGCAAACAATAAACACCTTGTTGGGGTTCAGCAAAATGAAAAGAAAGCTCTAACAACCACAAGGCCCTTCTGGAGACACTTATGACCATGCAAATATTTCACCACACTTTCTCAGCATTACACCAATAGAAGGGGCCCCTTAAAACCTCCCTCTGTACAACCACTCTGAAAAGAAAAATAAACAATGAAATCAGCAGCTTTTGGTCAATCAGAACAGATAATTTGCCACCTTCCTTCCTTTTGTTTTGCTCAGTTGACCTTAAGGGACAGCTGGGAAATTGCAAATTCACTGAACAAGCATCTTCAGCAAGATGCAGCCTTCGTGCAGTAAAAGAGCTGAGAGAAGAGCTAAAACAAAGTATTTCCCCCACATCAGACAGGATTTCCCCAGGGCCACCACTAACATCTGCCACTCTTTGGACTTTGGCCCTTATCATTAACTTTTGATGGGCAAAGAAAGATAAATATGAAAATAAGTAATATTCTTTATCTTTAAAGAGTAGAACCAGGCCAAGGAGGGTTGGTTTGGAAGTGGCCGAGGGAGCTTGAGCCTGGAGAGCAGGAGAAATTGTTGGTGCTGAGGGTGGGGAGAGCCTGGCCCAGGCTGCCCCGAGAGCTGGTGGCTGCCCCATCCCTGTCCCCATTGCAGGGGAGGTGGCTGGGGCTCTGAGGACCTGGGAGGACCTGTGCTGGGTTACTGGTTGGACTCGATGATCTTAAAGGTCTCTTCCAACCAAAACAACTCAAGGATTCTCTAAGTCTTTCCCCAGTTTTTCTACTGTGAGAACAAAAGGCAACTTCGAAACCTAAATCACACACTTTGTAGTCCCTCAGACTCTCAAGTTGTGAAAACATTGACTTGCAAAATAATAACAAGCTTTGAATTCAGTGAGCTTTGGATTGGAGCATAAAGCACCAAAGCTGTGAGTCTCTACCAAGCTCTCCCCCATTGCCAGCAGCACCAAAGCCCCCAGGAGAGACTTCCCACTGATCCCATGCCAGTCATCAGCCACAAATCCAAAACCTTTCAACCACAGTCTCCTGATGTGAGGTGGGACAGCATCATAAAACCCTCCAGAGCCTACAAAGCCAGGAGAGACTCCTCAAAGAATGTTACATCCCAATATCCAGCCAAGATGCACAACCCCTGGACACGTCTCAGCTCGTGCCCAATGCACCCCAAAGCTGCTCAGCAGGTGTGGTGGGAAGCATTTGCTTTCTCCTTTTCTTCCTCAAATGAAAACAATGAGCTGCAGCCAAAAAGCTCTGAAAATCTGTGGTTCTTTCAGGGAGAAAAATAAATAAAACAACAACCAAGCCCTAACCCACCATCAATTGGAAGTTTTTACATGCTGGAAAACCCACACACTCGGGAGGGGGTTGTTTTCAAGTTACATTGCATAAATGTGCTCCTCTGGAGTTGTCCAAGCTTGTTGGCTTCTGTTCTCCAAGCCTATTGGCTTCTGTTCCCCAAGCCTGTATATCCAGGGTTAGTTTCCCATCCCTAAAATCCAGCATGTATCAGTAGAAGGCTTAAGTGGTGGGATGTCCTCATGGAGACATTACACAGCAGTGAAAACAAAGAGTATTGCCCCAAATCCTCTGACTTATGACAATTCTAAGAGTCTCTTCCAACCTAAATCATTCTAAGACCATCAAATCCAACCATCAACCCAGAGCTGCCAGGGCACCACTGACCCCTGGCCCTCAGCACCACAGCTCCATGGGGGGCTTGGAAACCCCTCCAGGGGTCACGGGGACTCCACCACTGCCCTGGGCAGCCTGGGACAGCCCTGGACATCCACAAGGGGAAGAAATTGTTCGTCAGCTCCAACCTAAACCTCTCTTAGTGCAACTTGAGGCTGGTTCGTNATTTTCAGCCAGGTGCTGACCAACACCCCCAAGTCTTTTCCTACCATGCACTTTCCAGCTGCTCTGCCCCACCCTGGAGCATTGCAGTGGGTTGTTGTGACCCAAGGGCAGGACTCAGCCCTTGGTCTTATTAAACCTCATCCCATTGATCCAGCCTGGGCATGTCCCTCTCTAAAGCCTCCCAACCTGATCAACACCCCTACCCAACTTGGTAGAAGTTTGCAACTTAGTGAGTGTTCCTCAATCCCTTTATCCAGATCACTGATGAAGGTATTAAAGAGAACAAGCCCCAGCTCTGAGTCCTGGGCAATACCACTCGTGACCAGCCACCAACTGGAGTTAACTCCATTCACCACCACTTTCTGGGCCTGGCTAGCCAACCATTTTTTTCCATACTTCATCCTTGGGGTCAGCAAGTTTCACTCTTATTCACCCCAAACACAGAGCAAGAGCTTGCTGGGAACTTAACTTCAGCTGAACATGGAGGGATTCATCAATTGCTGCCAAGCTCCTCTGGGTCTGAGTGGCCAATTCAGACACAAAACACCCTCCAGGTCAATATTTGCCTTTGGAACCACCCAAGTTTCTTAAGAAGCTGTTCCTGGCTCAGCCACCAGATCCTACCATGAAACTCAACAGCCAAATGCAGATAAACTCCAGTGGGGCTAATCCTAAAGCCTGGAAGAACTTCCCGGTGCTGGCAGCACAACAGACACTTGTAATCTGCCTGGAAATATCTCTTGTCACCCAGGTGACAGGGGAGGGACACGGGCAGCAGGGCCAAGTGGCTGCTGTGGGCCTTTTCCTGCAAGGAAAAGCTCAGGTTGGGGTTCTCCTGCCAGCAAAGCAGCTCCGTGGTAAAGCAAACACAGCTTGGTAGAGCCAACACATTTGGAGGAAAATGAAGGAAATTCCCAGTTCCCAGCTCAGGAAGGAGCAGCTTTCTCCTCCCCCTGGACCTCCAGCTCTGAACTTCTTGCAAAGGGGTAACAAAATGGGAACAACAGAGCCAGGGGGGTTTGAAAGTCTCCAGAGAAGGAGACTCCACAACCTCCTGGGGGACAGTCAGGCTAAACTTGTTCCCAGAAACACACAGGAAAAGGTCAAGTTTCTCACACTGTATCTGCACCACCAGCTGAACACCTCCCCTTTCCTGACCGCACGGCGTTGACGTCTTGGGTTTAATTTTGTCCTTGAGGCCCCAACACATGCAGCATTTTCCTGAAAGTCACTTGAGTTCTGCTTCCTGGTTTGGGGCAGAGTAGTTGAAAATAAGGAGGAACTTCACTCTTTCAAGGCACACTCAAGTGGATCACAGCAAAGTAGCTAGGTCTGGTACCAAGCCCTGAGCATTAGCCCCTCCAGAGAACCACTCCAGCTCACATGTCACAGCTCAGCAACGATTTCACAACAGGGTTCCCAACACTTTCCACTTCCCACCCACCACTCCTCATGAGTCAAGACATCTGCAGCCCTCACTGGCTCATCACCCCAGTGCTCCCAGGGGACCCTGTGGCTCCACAGAATCATTTTGGTTCAAAGAGACCTTTTGAGTCCAACAGTTCCCCCAGCACTTCCCAGTCACCACCAACCCATGTCCCTCAGCACCACATCTCCACAGCTTTGAAGCCTCCCCAGGGATAGCGCCTCCACCACTGCCCTGGGCCAGCTCTGCACCCTTCCCATGAGGACATTTCTCCTCCTGTCCAACCTAAACCTCCCCTGGGGCAACTTGAGGCTGGTTCCCCTTGTCCTGTCGCATCAGAGGGGCAGAACCAAGGAGGCTGGAGGAAAATCTGTCCTGAGCCCTTTCCGAAGGTGATTAACACCCACAGCCTCACACATTGGATGGGAGAAATAAAGCTCTTGCTGAAGCAGCTTTTTCCACCACGGACACTGCTGTGAGTCACACTGACCCCGTGGCCCAACAGCATCATTTCCCTTGTCCAGAGTAGGGGAGAAGTTCCACAGCTCTCTCATTTTCCTGCCAAGGATCAAGCAGAGCATCAAGACCCAGCAGAGCTGTCTGTCCCTCCCTGTCACCTACAGGCAGGATTAAGGATTTGCCAAGGAAGAGATGGAGGAAAAGGTGAGACATAGGTCACAGGGCTGCTGACACCCAGGCCTCTGCTGAGCCTTTGGCCAACACTTCCATCCTGAAAAATAAAAGTGTTGTTCCTAGCACCAGTAATCCCCTGCTCTTCACTTTGTTCTTAATCCCACTGGGGGATGAAAAATCCTCCTCCTGTTTTCTTTTTGGTATTTTTTAATTCTCTTTAAGTATCCTGATTTCTGTCTGACTAAAGCTTCAGAGCAAACACTCCTAAGCCACCCATTGTCATGGGGAGCAAATTCAAGCCCTTCAGAGACAAAGGGAGTTGTTAATGGATAAATTTATCCCTCCTAATTACTGAGAATCATTTAAAAGTGATACCACAGCAATACTGCAATCGCTTGAGCTTCCAATAAACCCTCTCACACCACTCAAACCACCCTGTGGTTGAAAACAAGTAGCTTTTAGCCTTGGATGCACCAAGGGTGAAGAAGATAAATCAAGCATCAAATACCCCAGGATGTCTAGACCAGCACAAGTATCTCCTCAAAGCAGATACAACCCTAGTACCTCAAAACACATTTGATTCACGCTCCTTGGAAACTCCTGGGTCACAGATGCAAAGATATCTGCAAAACCCACCTGATGTTGGTGCTGGAGAAGGTGGAGAAGTGAGACAGCTGACCACTGTAAGCTTTGCAGCAGTGGGATGCTCTCAACGAGGACTAGGTGAGAAGACAAAGCAGCTCTCTGTTCTCCAGTCGATGGATGACTTGGGCAACCCTCTAGAGTCAAAGCCCAACCCAGATGCTGTGCTTCACACCTCTTATTAGCTAAGAGGCAGAACCCAACTGGCTTTTCTGAATTCAGTGAAGCTCCTGAATGACCTGGGATGGGCTCAGAGGCACCTCAAGCATGTGCAGGCCCAGAGGGAACCAGGGATCAAGCAGGGGAGTTCTGTCTTTGTCCCAGGTGGAGCAAATCCCCAGCACTGGGATCATTCTCCTGGGCTTCTCCTTGGATAGCCCTGTTGCTGTCAAGAGTTCAAATTCTGCTCTCTCCAATCCTCCATCTCTGCTAACACCACCCAGCAATAAAATCATAGAATCATTTGGGTTGGAAAAGACCTTCCAGAGGGAGTCCAAGCTGTTGATTGGACCAGCAAGTGAATCCCAGCATTTCCCTTCTCTCCTTCAATGATCTTCACCACATCCCACCCACATGCCTCTCACAAGACACTAAGAACATCAGTCTCCTCCAACCCTTCCCTCTCTTAGGTGACCAGAGCTAAACCAGCATCCCCAGCCTTCCCCAAGACCAAGCCAACACCCATTTACCAAAACAACCACACACTCACAACTAATTAGTAGGTGCTAAAAAGCAAAATTGGTAGTGGTCACATCTCCTACAGCTTGAAGCACCACCCTTGGTAACTGGGTAGTTAGAACAGCTTCAACCAATGCCTTGTTTGGGGAGGTTCTGCATCCCCAACCCACCCCTGATACCATGCTGAGCCTGGTGGGTTATGAGAAGTTGTTTTTCCACCTCATTTAGGAAGCCCCTGGTTGTTATTCTGCATAATGCATTTTTAATCCAGCTGCTGAACACGAGTGGTGAATTATCTTCCAGAATCACTTCCAAACTGGGCATGATTTGCAGCACGAAGCGTCCGAGCGCAAATTAATCCTTAGGAAACAACTCCAAATGTCCTTGTGCTCTGATAATCACCTCAAGCCTTCTACTTGGAGAGCCCCAACTGTTGGAAATGTTCCGAAAGAGCCTAAAAGAGTCAGTTGCTCCTTCCCCACCCTCCCAAAACCTGAATTCCAGGTTCTGCGGTTGGTTCTACTGCAAGAACGCAATTACCCCACGGAATGGTGGTGGTGGCAGTGTCTGAATGCTTTAGGGCTTCCTAGGATGGGAAAAACACAAAGGGCTGGGCTGGGTCACCCCAAATTCAGAGGCTATAGGCACATGGAAGGATAATTCCTGATGGTCCATGGAGCCAGATGACCTAACAGCTTCAATCATGATTAGAGAGCCCTCCTAAAGCAGAAGAAAAGGTACCAGAGACACTTCTAGGACATAAAGCCATTGTTTGGGGTCTAAAGCCAAGCAACGATGCTCCTCTGAGCTGAAGCTCAGGGGATTTCCATGAACAAAGAGGAGGATGCTCCCATGCTTCCCTGCAGGTAAAAAAAAAACCAAAAAATCATCCCAGATCAAACCATATTCGGTGAGGTCACTCTACTTGAGGTGCAGCAATAAATGGGACCTCCTGTACTCTTCAGGCAGGTGACACAAGAGTTATCTGGAACACGGGCAGCAATAAATGGTGCTAAGCCACATAAAAGAGGCACAGAACTGGGAGGGGACCAGCAGCAAGTCCCATATTCACAAAACAGGGCACGACACGACACTTCAGGGTTTAATTCAAGCAGTATTACCACTTTTTTTTCTTTATATGTGTAACTTTTTTTCTCCTCTCTTTGGGAAACCTCTGTTTTTTCTCTTTAATGCCTCCTTGGTTCAGAAAATGCCTCTGCCCTCCTCATTACCCAGCCCTAACCTGGGCAGTACAGCTGCCAACTCTCATTCTCAGGCCACCACGTCAAAAATCATCCTTTGGGAGGTAAAAAGCCAACCAACAACCCAGCATTTTGAAGACCCTCAAGCTCTGATGGGAGCACCCAAACCACACGACCCATACGCTCGAGGTTCAAGCAGCAAAACCTTGGCTGCTGATGATGGGGGGGAAC
>VWZY01001554.1:510813-581724 GCA_013399075.1 Chloroceryle aenea | reverse complement strand
GCCAGGTGTCTCATATAGCATCTAGTATGGTGTTTTGGTAACTTGGAGTTCTTGCAGATCACTGTAATCTGCAGAGCTAGGACTCAAATCATTAGGAAAATTGTGTGCAGAAACTGGCACTCAATAGTTTACATACTTCATCCACAAAAAAAAAAAAGTGATATTTTTTAAATTTAGCATTTATATCTGTACTTCACAACTTTAAGAACTGTTGTGTAACACAAACACCTCTAAGTCTCACTGTCCCTGGAAAAGCAGGTTGTATCAATGATATGTGCACTGTTGTGGAAATGAACTGTGAGGAGAAAGTGTAGGACTGGTACAATTTTTGCCTTTTCTTTGCCTTTCAGCTTTCTGAAGCTACAGAATGACATGAAAGCCAGCTCTTTAGGAAGGAAAATGATTACTGTTCCTCTGAAGTCAATAGAAATAGATGACCAGGGCCCAGGAACTTTTGCTTGACTTTAAAACTAAATATGGAAAGATAATGTTGTCTATTAATCATGGAGATTGCTTGTCTTGATGCAATTTAAACAAAATGTTGAATACAGGATGGTGAATCAAATAATTGCCCATCCCAGGAAAGGTCAAAGCCCTATTATCCAATAACTGCAAGTTACATACCTGGCCATATTTTTCTTCTGTTTAGAAGACCAACAATATCACTCTGCTTTCCAACAGAAAAAAAAAAAAAAAGAAAGAAAGGAAAAAAAAAAAAGTCAGACAGTGTAAACAGAGCTTGTAGTAGCATAAATGTCATCTGGTTTTGCAGTTTAAACATGTTCTGCTCAATTTCCTACTCTGAAGATAGTTTATGAACCTTATCCCATGATGTATGGTCATCATCCAGTACACTTCATGACAGCAGATACCTGGCAGGGTGCGTGCCTACCACTGGAGATACCCAGCTGATTTCTTTGATCTCCATTTTTTGTGTTCAGGCCATGTCCTTTCGAGGGCAGATCTGTGTTACTGTACACCTATATCTGTTTTTGATTTGAGTTAGGCAGAATTGCTTTATGAAAAGGGATTATTTTTCAAAGTTTCATAGGCCCCCAGGACATCTCAGTTCATGGAGGAAAGGAATATCCCCTTTTTGCTGCTTTCCAAATAAGTTCCCACTCAACCCATTTTTTCTCAGTTGTAATTCATTATCAGGGGCCTCTGTGCACCCTGCATCCTCTTAACAGCTCCATCTCATAAAGTTACTGAAAAAAACACACTACCCCTAAAAGGCCCCCTCCTCTTTATATGGCATGAATTACTGCTAAGGAGGTCATAGGGGGAAAAAAAAAAAAAAGAAGAGGGATAGGAGGCATTTTGCTACTCTGAGGAAGTAGCTCGTGAAGAAAATGCTTTTCTCCACTGCTTGGGATGACTAGGGAGCCTGGTGGACCCTGGTTTGTTGACGCTCATGTGAACATGGTAATCTCTGAGGGCTGGTTGTGCTTCTTAACTCATCCTGCAATAAATTTGCTACTGATGGTGCAGATTTTGTCCTTCCCTTCTCACTGCCCTCAACAAAGCAGGGAAAATTACTCAATTAATTGCCTGGCGGTTGCAGGGGCTGCCTGGCAAGGGGGTACTGCCCTTCTGCGCCAAACTAGGGATATAAATTCTTCCCTGTGAGCAGAGCACATTACGGCTGTGTGCTGTGAGGCAGGGAAGTGCATGCATGCATGTAATAGGCAGCTGATCATTCCCATGACAGCTGTTGCGGGGGGAGCGGGGAAAGGTGTGCCCACTGCCCCGCGCCTCCACCACCTGTGTGTGACCCCTTGAGGGAGTCACACAGGCGACCCTGCACTGAAGGGGTTTCTCAGCCCATGACTTGTTCTCAAATGAGGAATTCCCCCAATGGATGTGTATATTCAAGGCGGCGAGTCATGTGCTCTGTTAATTTCAACTGTCAGATTCACCAGATCTATGATGGCTGGCTGTTTGAAAACACAGTGCGTTTCCAGATTTGCAACATAGGGGAGCTCTCATTTATTTTTCAGCTCTTTGGCAGAAGAAAACTATGCATGAGGGTGAGCAGGTTAGATTTGACTGGATAATTATGTATTATTTTGCATGAATAGAAATGTCACTGCTAATGACAGCTGCGGTGTGTTCCAAAATATTTGGGATTAAATATGTTTAATCTTGTATACCAGATATACATAAATATTTGTAAACATTTGTATGCATTTAGTCCATCTGAGCAATTTATGAAGCAATATGTATGCAAAACAGCAGTTCTCAAGACTACATGTTCCTGAAGTGACCAACCCAGTCTACATTAGAAGAAAAAAATGTAAAATACAAAAACTTTCTATCACCAGTTCTCCTCCCCATTTTTCCCTCCTCCCTCACCTACTTTAGTCAGAATGAAAGTACTTTGTCCTCTAAATTAAACAGAGACGGGTAACTTTTAGCACTGGGTCCAAATGCAGGCTGAGCTCAGCTTCTCAGCACCCTGAGCAGGTATGTTCATTGCAATGGTTCAACTGTGAGACTTTGCAATTACCAAGAGTTCCTGAACATATTGTTGTCCCCGTCTGCCAACTCACTTTGATGGGTGCTTTCCATTCATTTTGTGGTGGATGAGCTTTCCTTCTCCACATCAATTACTGTTACTGCAGTCATTTGCCCAACCCATTTCTGTAGCAAATGTTGTAAAAAGGTTTTCTAGCATTTCTCCAGGGTGAAGCTGAATAAAATGGCTGTGTAAAACACTTGCCATACAATGCTGTAATTAATAAAAAGACTCCTATAAAACTATAAAGATTTTGTTTGCCATTCCAAGAACTGTTTCAGAAGGACAGATGGAGGAAGCATTTGTGTGAAACAGTAGCTGACATAGACAGTTTTCAGATGTCTCAAATCTGCTTGAATTCATTTTAACAAATTTCATTCGGGAAACATTGTAACTCTGAAAATCAGTCCTATTTACAGCAGAAATATCCTTAGTCCTATTTTTTTTTTTCCCAAAGTAAAACATCTTCATTGTTCACCAGTACTTGATAGTTAGATACGTGTTCACCAGTACTTGATAGTTAGATACGTGCTAAGGAAACAGACTCTTATTCAGTGAGATATATAATCTCACATTCTTTTATTTCATATAGTAATTTTCCTACACAATTTCTTGCTTGAGTTACTGTCACTGCAACTCCAAATTCACTAGGAGCTAGGTTTGAGTCTACAGAAGGATTCCCAATACAGAAAGACATGATCTCTGCTCACAATATAATTTGAAACAAGATGCAGCATGTAGGTTTTGAATTTTGTTTGTACTCATTAAAGCATAAGCAGTTGTTCATTCAGTGTATCTTGGCACACAAGATGGATATATAAATTGTTCTGGGAATAGGGAAATTGGGCAAATAATAGCAGCTGTAAGTGAATACCCATTTTGGAAAGTAATGTACTATATCAAATAAATTCCTGTCTGCTTTTTAAGGTTGTGACGTCTCAAATTGTGATGGCTCTGTTTTGAAGGGAAAAAGAAGAGATGAAGGATTTGATATTGTTTCAGTACAAAGCCAACCCAATACATTCAATGCAGCTGATTTATATTTTATGAAGATTATTGAGAACACTCTGGAATAGGCAACAAGAGCACGCAACGGGAGGAAGGCAAACCTGGCAGAGGTCATCGTTCTTCCTCATGACCTTGATCCAAATTGCCTTACTGTCCTGGCTCCTCCCACACTGTTCAGAGATGAGCAGACCTTCATCCCCTTCCTAGCAGATTTCAGTGCCCTCCTGCAGATATACTTCCACAATGATCCAGTAGAGGCAACATCTCTTTAGCAATTTCTGACCATGTTAAGTTTTCCAACAACTTCAGCAAGTTCTGGGACGGCTTTTTAGTGCATGGTACCACTCATTTTTCAATCAGTAGCAATCCTGTACTTCATTTCAGAGATTCAGAAAAAAAAAGCCCTTAAAGCAAAAGTTGATGAAGTATATTGAATGCAGAAGTATCCTTTTAGTGCTCTTACTTATTCACTACAGTAAACAATGTCATTTAAAATAATTTCCAAATCTCAATTTAGAAGGAAAAAGAATCTTCTCTTTTAGCTGCTACTCTCTCACAATGGAACGCTGCCTCAGAACATGTTATATTTCAGAGGACCCTGTGTGATTTTGTTTTAATGGGAAGCTAAATGAAATGTTTAAATTTCAAATCAACAACAGAACATGTTCAAAGAGCTATATTTATAGGGTTTAAGTGAAAAATGTTCTGGCACGGCTTTTAAATAATGCTGGCAAGCAATGGAGGAAGAACACCACTCACTGATTCTTTGCATGGCTTAGTCCACAGCCATATTCAAGGCTCATGTATAATGTGAGCTGCTGGCTGTGATACTTTGGTTGTAGTGCTAGTGAAATTCACTGTAGGCAAAGGCTCATGATGCTAAACAAAGTGGACAAAAGGCTTTTACAGAATAGTAAAAACAACAAGTCTCCATTTATGACTTAAAGTTAAATGTCCTCAGTGAAGACATTACACAGTAAATAACTCTGTAGGAAAACTTGTAAAATATAAATGCCCTGGCAAGCTGAGGAAAGCACTGAGGTGATAGAAAAACTTAAAGAGTCACAAAGGTGAAAAAGGACATTATGTCTTGCTTGAAGCTCAGAGCTCTTTGCTGAATTACTTCTTTTGCAGCTCTCAGTTCTAGAACAGCTCATGCAGCTGGGGAAGCAAGGTCCCAGTTTCAAGACTGCTGAAACTATGCTGGGTTTTCACGTTCAAGTGAAATAACATTGGGCTTGTATTTCTGGAGTGAGCATGCAGAAAATGGCTCAGAAGTAGAAACAAATATAGACAGATTATGGACAAAGAAGCAGACTGGGAAGAAAGAAAATTGTGAACAAGAAATTAAGGACAGAAACTATACAATGCAATCTAATTTTTTAGTAATCTTCCAAGTATAGTGAGAAACATTTCCAGAAGATTCAGGCTGAGGCAAAGCTGAGGGTGAATTGCCTGATCCTCAAATGCATCCTAGTGTAACAAGTACCTGCTACCAGACGAAAAGGGTTGCCATCCTGTACCAGGTTTCATGTGTCTGACCAAGGGTATCTCAAGCAATTGGCCAATGAGTGTTTGTAGCTATGCTGTATTTCCTATGCCTATTTTTTTTTCCTGTATATCTGCTTTTCCACCTGAGTACAAAAAGGGAGAAAGTACAAGGAAGTTTAGGGGAATGGCTTCATCTGAAGAGCTGAGACAAAGCTATGATCATCACCAAAAGAAGCCAAAGGATGGAAAAAATATTTTGGGAGAAGATTTGAAAGAATTTATGTTTTGCAAAAATTAAAGTGAAACCATTTTTTTGGGTGGGATTTTTTTTTTATTATTATTTCTAAAACTTTTAGCCAAAATCTTCATCCAAAGAGCTTTTAGGGTTCTTTTAATTACAACTAAACTTGCACTTTTGTGAAATAATAACAAAATAAAAAGTGAATAAAACAACATGGGAAAATTTGGGGAAAAAATAAAAGAAGATCTTTTGATGATATTGCCAATTTTTAAATAATAGGGGGATTGTTTTTATAAGAAATGGAAAACAAAAATTACCCTGCCAAGATTAGTCTGGGGACACTTTTCAATTCTCCCTTGAGCCATAAGATCTCTTTGTTTAAAGCAGAAGTTCATACCACCTAAGCATTATTCTCAGTGGTGTGACTAATTGGTTTGTTCAATGTCTGCTTAGGTTGTTAAAGAAAGATTTTGCCAGGACAAAAAAGATTGGACTTGAGTGAACGCCAGATTCTCATTCTGTCAGAACTGACTTTGTTAGGCCATATATTCCATGCTGTAAAATTGCTGCATGCCCCAATTCTGCCTCACTGAGAGGAGTTTTCATGTCAGCGCCAATGACGGAATCAGTATAAACATCAAATCAGCCACAAAGACCCAGTATTGAGATTTAGGTCTGCTTGGTTTTGAGTTAGTCTAGGCAGGTAATTTTACCTTTCTAAGCAAGTATAACACTGAAACATTTCTTTTTACAAACTGTGTGTGATAAGAGGAGGGAGAGAAGAAGGAAATCAACCCCGTTATTTCTATTATGGAAATGACATTTTGTAGTATTCTATTTTAAAGAATAAGTCAAAAATGTTCTTCCTTACAATAAGTTTATTACATTTGAACTAAAGATTTTTCTCCAGACACTAGGAGTTCCCCCTGGAATGTAGGATCTACGTAGTGATGCTAGTTACATTCCCCAAAGAATATAGGATTATGCCACTGGTTGCCAGCTTTGGAAACTTGGGACTCTGGCACCCCCAGTTCCATAACCATTCTTCCAGGGAAGGGAGAATATAGCTGGCATCAGAAAGGTGGCAGAAAGGAACTGAGTTAAGTTTTGTGAGAATTATAACGTTCCCATAAATTTACATGAACTGGAAAAATGTTCTGATGGGCCCTGGAGGTGAGGCTGGGTCAACACAGAACCATCCTCTGTGGTCTCCTATCCCCCATGGCAGCACAGGTCAGTGGTACTGGCACCTGAGCTGCAGCTGAACTATATCTGGCTTTCTCTGAGCATAGACTCAGCAAGTCTGACATCAGCAGAGACATGCCCTTAAGGACCATCTTTCAGGGTTGCTACTGAGCTTTGACATTTTCCCCTGCCAGCTGTTGAAAATTTTTCCCAACTACATGCAAAAGTCCTTTAGGGAAGGGATTATGAAGCCTTCTCTAATTAAAGATTACAATTTTTTTTTCTAAACAATAGTATCCTAATTCATCCTCTATGTGATATTGTTCCATAAGCCTTTTCTCATTTGCTTTCTCACTGTTATTTTCTTTATATGCCCATCTGCAGCAGTAGCTCTGATGCACTAGTTGTGTCACAGGTGCTAGACAAGGGCAAAAGCAGAGGGTGCCTGGTGCATCTGTAATAAATCTGATCCTGCTAAAGATGATGCAAGTGACAAAGCTTCAGAGACGCTAAACTGATCCTCATGTATCTGTCCTAAGACAGGTAATGGAGAAGGTGCACCAGTACAAGGAACCCATATGCAATTTGGGTTTTAAAAGTGGGAAAAGTAAAACCAGAAGATTCCAAATGAGCGAATACCTAGTGAGGAGACTTGAACAGAGAAATATAGAAAGGACACCAGGAAAGTCTGAGTATTCAGAAGCATGCCTGCTGAAAAAGTAGGGTCATGTAGGAGATTATGATCTCTGCTTCTGTCATTCACATTATGGTACTGTTACCCACAGGGATGGTGTTTAATTTGAAGATCACCTTCACTAAACATTTCATACAGAATATGTCACAAGGTAAATTGAACAGCTAGATGTATAATCAGACAGAATGGCACACTAAAATAATTAAATACAGGCAGCCCCAGGATGCTCTCTGCTTAATGTAGAATGTTAATTGGTATTAGAATACCACACGGTGTGTGTTGAAGAAAGACAGTGTAACTAATGTACCTGTATGTTGTGTGCAGTAATACAGAATGAGACCTTCAGGGTACATCGACCCCTGAGAATTTTGCACTGCCAACAGCTGATACCAATAACAACGGAGAAATGCATTTCCCCTGATATTTTCCTGACATATTCTATCCCAGTTCCTGCTTCACTGACATCTGTGAGAAGCTTTAAGAGTGATATTGTATATTGGAATTAAATGCAATTTATGAAGCATGTGTGTCACCTTTTCAGTAGTAGAAACTCAGCAGATAGTATTGTGATACCAGACTTCATAAATCCCTGATTGTTTGCTTTCATTGAGTTGATTTTAAAAATTTATGCAAACTTTTTTTTTCTAATATGATTTTATGATGCTTCAGTTTTTAATAGATGCAGTTTTCTGACTTTGAAGTACACAGAAACAAGCTGGTGTTGAGGTAGAAATACTGTTAAAGTCTTCTTTTCAAAGAAATTCATACTTTCATTTTCACATTTTTGCTTCAAAGTAGTTTAATTACAAGCCCTGTATTTATTTTATTGCAATTTTTAAAAATATTTATTTATATGGTTTTATTGTCAGTATAATTTACTGATGACTAATAAATTTTTTTTAAGTAAAACCTATAAAAATATTTAAACTAGATTACAAAAAACATTTGCATCAAAAATGCAGCATATAAGTAACACTCCTAAAACAAATAAGCTCCCACAGCCAGCCACAAAAAAGCAAAACTAAAAATGAAAGACAAGTAGTATACACAAGGAAATATTGTGGTCTTATATTGTGGGCTTAGATGTTTTGGATGGTGTTACCCCTACTGTTGACAAACAGTATTTCACCGTTCTTTAACTAGATAAAAGGAACATTTTTGAAGGAGAGTGCTACTGAGTGTGAATGGTTAGAAAAATTATGTCCATATGCACATAGAGATATTGGAGATGGTGTTCTCTCCATTAAAAAGAAAGTCTCTTAAAACTGGTATTCTTATTACTTAAAATGATGCTATGAGTACAAAATCCACAAAAACAGAAGGGAAGAGAAGAAGAGAAGAGAAGAGAAGAGAAGAGAAGAGAAGAGAAGAGAAGAGAAGAGAAGAGAAGAGAAGAGAAGAGAAGAAGGAGGAGGACATCCCTTGAATGAATTCGAATAAATATTTTGCTGCCTTTAAAAGCAAAAAGACTTTGAAGTTCTGGCAAGTCACGTTTCCTATGTAAGGAGCTTCCTCAGACTGTGGCAAGAGCTGTGCCCACAGGGTTTACAGGCTGAAGTGGAAATCCCTAGGTACTGAAATATTCAAAGGTATTATGGGAGTTCCAACCAATATCAAGAATAGCTGGATACACACAGGACTAATAATCTAGGAGGAGATGCATAATACAGCTATCAATACAGTCTTCCATAGCATCCATTACCAATGACCCAGCATGCCCGATCTGCAGAGGAGATGGCTGCTGCCATTCTTACTTTAAAGAGTTTGACCTTTAATTTTGGTACTGGTGGTTTTGGCTCTTATGAATCCCACATTTGTTCCCCAGAGATGAAAAAAAGTAATAGTAGTTCAAAATTAACTTCATCACTAACTTATGGCATCTCTCATTTTCATATCCTGCCTACTAAGGCATTTTCAGCTCACAAACATTGGTAGTAGCTAGAAATAGAAAATGCTGACTGAAAGGGCCTGCACTATAGGGGTAAGAAGAAGGTATTGAAATATGTTCATTCTAACAAATAACAATTATTGTTTTAAACTCTTTATTTACTGAATAACATAGTAATGCCCAACGGGCATTTTAGGAACTGGCAACAATAGCTATAATCTGCTTCCCAAAACTCAGAACAACTTGTATTCTTATTGAAACAATAACAATTTTCATAATGGATAGGCCTGTCGAGTAGAAAGGAAAAGAATAATTCAAATAATGATGATTACAAAATGTTCCAGATATGAGCAGACAATGCCACATAAATAAATTCTCTTCCAGTCTGTTCACAGCTATTCCCTTTGGTGTTATCATCTCATGATAAGTTCTGTTTACATTCTTTCACTTGAAATCCCTTTATTGAAAAGTCTGAAAATGCAATCCAATGCTTTTTGGATATCCTTATTAAGAAAAAGTTTGTGGTGGACTCTTTGCACTAGTATATTTCATTGGGTGAAACACCAGGAAACCTCTGATCATCTTTAAGGTGATTTCATTGTTCTCTAGAAGGGGAAGTGGAAAGAATGGTGCTGATCTCTTCCTGGTACTCAGTGACAGGATGTGTGAGGATGGTTCAAATCTGCACCAAGGGAGATTTAAACTGGACATTAGGAAACGTTTCTTTCCCAAGAGGGTGGTTAAACATTGGAACAGGCTTCTGAGAGAGATGGTCAATTCCCCAAGGCTCTCAGTGATTAAAAGGCACTTGGACAATGCCCTTAGTCACATCCTTTAAACTTTTGGTCAGCTCTGAACTGATCAGGCAGTTGGACTAGACGGTTCTTTTAGGTCCCATTCCAACTGCAATATTCTATTCTATTCTATCCTATCCTATTTTTTCTATTCTATTCTATTGAATGTTCTGTGAAGTAGCTATAGATACTTACAAGAAGACAAAATCAGCTTCTCAGTCCTTTCCAAAGAAGGATGGAAAAGAAGCGCCTTTTATGTAGCCATCTGTGGACCTGGCTAAGTCACCACACCAAGGGATGATACATGATTTTTACTGAACACAGAATACTGTGTTCAGTTTTGGGCCCTTCATTATAGGAGAGACATTGAGATGCTGCAACGTGTCCAGAGGAGAGCTACCAATCTTGTGAGGGTACACAAGTTGTATGAAGGAAGGCTGAGGCAGCTGGGTATGTTTAGTTTGGAGAAGAGGAAGCTGAGGGGGGACCTTATTGTCCTCTACAACTACCTGAAAGAAGGTTGTAGAGAGGTGGGGGTTGGCCTCTTCTCCTTAATAACTACTGACAGAACTAGAGGAAATGGTCTGAAGTTGATGCAGGGGAGGTTTAGATTGGATATTAGGAAGAAATTCTTTACAGAAAGAGTGGTGAGGCACTGGAACAGCCTTCCCAGGGAAGTGGTTGAGTCATCATCCCTGGAGGTATTTAAGAAATGGGTAGACCTGGTGCTTCAGGACATGCTCCGGTGGCAGCCATGTAGGGGGTTATTCTGTGTTTTTGAAGTTATGTTTGATCAGGGTATTTAGGTGTTTTTTTGTTATGGATATGGTTGGAATCAGTGATCTAGGAGGTCCTTTCCAACCACGAATATTCTGTGATTTCCAAATCATCATCTGCCTCTGCTTTCTATTAGGTTGTCTTAGTCCAAGTCAGGGATGACTTAGAGGTGTTTAAGTGCAGGATTTACCAAGCATATGCACCTACAACATTGTTGGATGCTTTCTGTTATCTTAGACATGAGTCCTTCTGAAGGACATCAAGCACTCCACCTGAAATGACCATGCACAAAGTGACAGTAATATCCTGTGTTTGAACACCCCAGATCTTCTCTAATAGATCAACCACAGAAAACTGTTGCCAGTTCACCTCCAAATGTTTGACTGGTCTTGCTAGCTCAGAATATTTTCTGCATATTGCTGACCATAATTTAGCAGTTGATTTATTAACAATTCACATAGGCTCTGAGAAAAAAATGAGAGAATGAGCACTCATAGGCAGCAGGCACAATGCTCTCCATATAGATTTAAAACTCAAAGCACATCAGTTATACTCTTCTTCAGTCAGACCCAAAGCCAAGATTGTCATCAAGATGACTTCATCCATACAAATTTCCTTTAAGAAAAAAAAAATTAAAAAATGGTTCCATGATCTTTAATGAAGAAAATGGTTGTGTTTGTCTTAAGCTGAACTTAACATAAGCATCCCATATATCTTTCAGCTGAGAGTTAAAAAAACAGTACAAACACAGAAATAAAAATGGCCAAGGATCAGCGGAAAGACCTTATTTCACCATCAAATACCTTACTGCACTGAAGTATGAATATAAGTTACTTAAAATGCATGACCTCAGTGTGTTTCAGAAAAATACTTTTAATCTACATGTAGTTGGTTTTTTACCCTTGCCTCCAGCCACAAGCTCAATGGTTGTTTTTTTCATCAGGCAGGTAATACATNATATTAGGAAGAAATTCTTTACAGAAAGAGTGGTGAGGCACTGGAACAGCCTTCCCAGGGAAGTGGTTGAGTCATCATCCCTGGAGGTATTTAAGAAATGGGTAGACCTGGTGCTTCAGGACATGCTCCGGTGGCAGCCATGTAGGGGGTTATTCTGTGTTTTTGAAGTTATGTTTGATCAGGGTATTTAGGTGTTTTTTTGTTATGGATATGGTTGGAATCAGTGATCTAGGAGGTCCTTTCCAACCACGAATATTCTGTGATTTCCAAATCATCATCTGCCTCTGCTTTCTATTAGGTTGTCTTAGTCCAAGTCAGGGATGACTTAGAGGTGTTTAAGTGCAGGATTTACCAAGCATATGCACCTACAACATTGTTGGATGCTTTCTGTTATCTTAGACATGAGTCCTTCTGAAGGACATCAAGCACTCCACCTGAAATGACCGTGCACAAAGTGACAGTAATATCCTGTGTTTGAACACCCCAGATCTTCTCTAATAGATCAACCACAGAAAACTGTTGCCAGTTCACCTCCAAATGTTTGACTGGTCTTGCTAGCTCAGAATATTTTCTGCATATTGCTGACCATAATTTAGCAGTTGATTTATTAACAATTCACATAGGCTCTGAGAAAAAAATGAGAGAATGAGCACTCATAGGCAGCAGGCACAATGCTCTCCATATAGATTTAAAACTCAAAGCACATCAGTTATACTCTTCTTCAGTCAGACCCAAAGCCAAGATTGTCATCAAGATGACTTCATCCATACAAATTTCCTTTAAGAAAAAAAAAATTAAAAAATGGTTCCATGATCTTTAATGAAGAAAACGGTTGTGTTTGTCTTAAGCTGAACTTAACATAAGCATCCCATATATCTTTCAGCTGAGAGTTAAAAAAACAGTACAAACACAGAAATAAAAATGGCCAAGGATCAGCGGAAAGACCTTATTTCACCATCAAATACCTTACTGCACTGAAGTATGAATATAAGTTACTTAAAATGCATGACCTCAGTGTGTTTCAGAAAAATACTTTTAATCTACATGTAGTTGGTTTTTTACCCTTGCCTCCAGCCACAAGCTCAATGGTTGTTTTTTTCATCAGGCAGGTAATACATAGGGAAAGGTAACTTTGAAGAATATGTGCAGTGAAATATTTAGCCAAACAGGCTCTACCCTAGACTACTTATGGATAGAAAATACAGTTTAAAAGAAAGATAAAAATATCCCTTAAAAGAAAGAGAATTTTCAATATACTGCAAAAATGTACTGTGCTCATTCCTCTGTTTTCTCCTTCACAATTCTAATTTCTAATATACACTTAAAATATTTAGAAGTTCTTTCCTGAATCACTTTCTGGCTTCTCTAACTTTTATAACTCTTAAAAATTTGTAACTTCCTTCTGCTGTTTAATAGAATCATATAATAAAGAATATGCAAGACTCATGAGTTATGTTAATTCTTTCTGTTTATTCTAAAAAGACATTTCAGAGCTTTAAGGAATCAATTTCACTTACCCTCTCTTTGCTCCCTCAAGTTAATAGCCCAGTAGGATAAAAAAAATCACTGTTTTGACATAAAAGAGAATCGATTTGAAGCTTAATTTTACAGCATGTAAAACTCTTATGAATATCAACACACAGAGTTGTTGCTCAGTGGTGATCTTGCAAGGCTCAAACAGAATTCCAGCTGGACTCAACAACATGAGTAGATTCTGTTTCAACAGCATTCTATATTATTTTCTACCACTGTAAGTTGTTGTTGCCATGTGTAGCCGAAAAGATGACGTCCAACATCACAGCTTTACAGAACAAGCAGGGAAGTGCATAAGCTGTATTTTGTATGTGAGCTTTATAGAATCCTATAATTTTCAATCTAATAGTAGAAACACTAGAAAAGCATTTATAACAGTTTTAGAAGTGTTGTCTCATTCTTTGCTGAACAACTCTATAATTCAGTTAAATTTCAGTGTAAAACTGAAACCTCTGCTCAGCATTTATTTGGTCATGTTTGAAAGAAGATGTGAAGGTCCTGTTCTCCTGTATATGTATACCTCCCCTCAAATCAGTGAGAATTATCTGTGCTCTGCAGGGAGATAAACTGACTGTAAGCTTTGCAAACTGCAAAAAAGTGGAAAGGAAAAGGATTAGTCCATCCTTAAGATAATATTTGCAGTTGTGAAAAACACTTTGTGAACTTCATCTCATATTGAAGTACTATAATAAAGATGGATCTCTTGTAGAAAATTCAGCTTAGGCAATCATCTTGGAGTTCAGAGATCAGAGGAAGAACTTCTACTTGATACTACTAGGAAAGTGGATCCAGTAAGACACTTTAACTCCTGCTTAAATGCTGAGAAGTCAGCTGAAATGGGAGTCCTCCTTCTCTGATGTTTAACTACCAAAGTGCAACAAAGCTCCCACCTGGGCTGTAGTTATCGGTTTTGTCCCCATGGAAACCAGGGCAGGGAGACTAGTGCAGAAATATATGTTTGAGTGTGTGTAAGCAAGTGCCTGGAGACTTGAGACAGGGAGGTGCTTAGAATTTCATGGCACAGAACCTATATTATAGGTCCTTATTGTATAAGGACCCATGTCCTGGAAAGGTTTGGCATTCCCTGAGCAAATTCACACACAGCCAGTAGTGAGATCAGCTCCAAAGGCAGCTATGCTTCCATTCCCTTGGAAGCCTCTCTAGAAAAGCTTATCTTTGCCACAAAGGTCTAATGCATGCAGGGACAGATTAAGGATCGAGAACCTTCTCACTCTGAGGAATTCCAAGCCCACTTTTTGACAAAAAGAGGAAAACCCCCGGGCTATCAGCTGGGGTGGGCACCAGGACAGGGAATGTTAGGCCTTCTGCTGAAGTCAAACCATTGTTTCCTCTGGTGTGCAAAAGCCAAAGCGTCAGCAGGAGGGCAAGCTAAAGGGAATTGGACTGCATAGCTTCATGGTTTTCATACTCAGCTGGAAAGATGGAACTTGACTCTGCTCTCAAGACTATTCTCATTCCCATTATGCAGCTCTAAAATGCATCTAACATCACAGAGTACCTGAAAACCACCAAACAACAGAAGATGAAGGGCAAGAAGGACAAAAAGTCTAGTATTCCTTTTCCACTTTATGTCCCTGACTATTGTAGAAACAGAGTTCTTCCCCCTTATTCTTATGGTTTGGTGAGGGCTGCCTCTTGGCTACAGGGTGGAGTACCTTCAAAAGCAGGAGTCAAAACTCCATCCATGAAAGAGGCAGAGGTCTTTAACCCTAATGGTTGAACAAGGAGAGGGAAGTTGAACAGAGGCTGGCATAGCTGGTTGTCTTTGTTAATTCAAATTACCTCTGGAGATGTAAGGAGTTACCCCAGTTTTCTTTATCCCAGGCACATATTCAAACACCTGCATTCAAATACCTGAATTCTTAGGCAAAAAATCAACTTTTCACTAATAGGAGTAGGTCTTGGAAATGGTGATTCTTCTCAGTTAGATAGCTATATTCACAAGATAATGTTTTGAGTGGAAAAAAGCTACACTTTTACAGTCTTGTATCAGAAGTCCGAACTCCTTCAAGGAAGAGATGAGAATTACCCATGCAATTTTTACTTTCTGTTGACAAGCTCTTAGATCCTTGGAGAAATCTGACTATTAATCTATCATGCAAGAGGGAAAGGTGTCTAACGGAAGCACTCTGAATCTCCTGCTATATTTCTTCTCCTACTAAATGATCTCATCTGCTGTGTTAATGTAAAGCAAATTACTTCTCTTTAGTGATGTCTACCTATGAGCAAATCAGGGGGAAAATAATTTTGTTAACCTACAGAGAACACACCATCATTCACCATCAGCTATGCTGCAGATATCCTTGAAAAGTAGTTGAGTTTTTGTAATCACTATTTTTTACCATTTTCTCCAGAGGAAACAAAGTCTGCAATCTTCTGTGATGATGAATTCCTGCTGTACCACAAAAGTGATATGGAAGGGAGCCCTGGCATCTACGAAGTCCTGCCATTACCCATCACTCATGTGCATGCACTTAAATAACAGATCTGATGCAATTGCACTTGCTTTGTAGATCTAAATATACTGCATGTGCGAGGCAGAGGGCTGTGACATGCCATAAACTTCTCTAATTTCTGCTGTACTTTGACGACTCTGCATGACAAGTCTTTTAAGTAGCCCATTCTGAATTCTAGGTTCAAGCCACTATGTATGTGAAATTAGAAGTAAGAGATGCTTTACTATTCTTACCCCTTCAACATGAACTTAGTCTGTTGATTGCAGTCAATAAACTCATAGTAGTGTGGTAGGCAGAAGCTCAACTGTTAGAGAAGCTTAGCTTGCTTTTTCAGACAAACACTGGGCTGGAGAGCACTAGATCTTTTCAGGTATTTTCTTCATTTTAAAAAGTACTACAGTAAACTATGGACATATGGATATGAACTGATCTGAAGTGAATAGATCACAGACAAAATTCTTGTCTCATCTGGTGTAGATTCATTGGCTTCAGTAGAACTATTCTGGATTTACAGTAATGTAATTTGGAACAGCATCTAGCTTCGGATATATAAGAAGGGTTTGTTGTAATGGTTTATATCACTGACTACTTATTGATACTTTTTGCATACTTTTGCTATGCTTTTCTTATGTCTTACTAGCTACACATTCACATTATTGTTGGGTTTACATCTTTCTTTTACATTTCACATAAGGCCTGTAAAAACCTTGCAGAATATGGAAAGTATACATTTCCTGCAGATCACCACTGTGTGGCACCTCTCATAATTTACTTTAAAAAAACCAGCCTACAATGATCTTCTCTTTTTACTTTGTATATTACATTATGGAACAGAGGTAATGAAAAGGTCTCTCTGTTGTTGTCTGCTCTTCACATAGAGTGAGTTGGTGCAGCAAGCAGGGGCATTTACCTGGCAAACACCCTTTAATTCATGTGACTTTTCCCATAAAGCCTCCTGTCTTCTTTGAGCAAAAGTATGCTGTGTTGACAGGTATCCATTCTAGACACCTTAGCACAGGTTCGTTATTATTCTCTTACAAACAAATAAGTACAGGGTAGAACCTGCCTTCTTTCAAACCTGTGGCCAGACTCTGCCCTCTTTACTCCAATGCAACACACACTCAAAGTCACTGCAGAGTAAAAAGGAGAGGTAAGCTGAAAGCTACTGTCCTTCTGTCACCCTGAGGATGTCTTCAGTATGTCCTTTTTTCACTGCAAGGCTTTCAACATCATAGTGTGTGCACTCTGACCATGAGCTCTGAGTACAGTCTTTTCTGCCTTCAGAATCTGTTAATATGATGTTTTCAATTTTAATGGAAAAGGGTTTAATAAAACTACAAGGAAATGGGGAATAAATATGTAAATACACTAAATATCATTAAGAAATCAAGTTTTTCTATTATACCACACGTGCAACAGTTGGTTTTTGTTAATGTATTGCAAAACTATAACATCTGAACTTTTAATGACAAAGCTGTACTTTGGAAATATATTTGGAAATATGTTTCTGTTTAATATTATGACATTTGTCTTTCGAGCTTGAAAATTTAATTCAAAGGTCATAATTTACTTAATTAATGTTAGATATGTAATTAATGTATTGGTTTAGTCCAAATGGCTACAGGGACAGTTGTGGTAGCTAAACCCAATATTTGTATCATTTGCTTTTCTTTGAACTCCTAATTGAGTGGCACTTGCTTCAGTAAAAGCTAATATTAGAGTTAACTTTATTTCATATTTGCTTTATTTCATTACAGCTGGCTTCCTTTTATTTTTTTCCAAATCTACTCAGAGAAAATATAAATGGTATACCATTATCTTTTTTTAAAAGGCAGCTCTATCCATCATAATGGATTACAAATTTGTCACCTTGAATCAATTTTTGTTCACAAGTTCAAAAGGAAATATAAGTGCTTGAGGGCCCAGAAATATTTATTGTACATGTGGATATTATTAAAGTTTATTGAAATCCTTCACCAATGAGAATTGTTTCTGTTTTGTTTTGCAACACGTACAGCACTAATGTTAAAAAGCCAGTGCCTTTATTGTCTAGAAACTAAATTGAGAGCACAGCATTCACTTTGAGGACTACTGATTCTGACTAAAGATACTAACATATTTATGCAAGCATTCACTTAATTAAGCCATGACAACTTCAGCTTTCCTAATTTAGTAAAAATGTGTTTCGACATAGTTTCTTGTATAACATTTTCCCATGATGACGTCTATTTTCAAATAAAAACTGCTTCTGCTGGCACCATTGACAGTAATTCACTTAGACTCGTTTCCTTGTAACAGAGCAAAGACAGAAAATGGAAACTTAAGATTCATGAGAGTCTTAGTTTAAGATTTAGTGACAAGACTGCATCTGGTATCAATACAGTTCCTTGGGATCTTGACCACATCTTTCAAAAAGCGGTAAGTTCCGCCAAAAGGACACATCTTTCTGGCTGCTAACTGCAATGTCTGAAATTCGGAGCCTGTGCAGGGGAGGAATGCAGAAAGGCTCTGCTGGAGGCAGAAAATGAAACTACATTTCTAATTACATTTTTATTACTGGTGTTAATGGGAAGTTGAGATCTTAAAGCTCCTAGTGAAACATGCATTCTTTGCAGTTGTATAGTATAGTGTCAGGAGTTAACGTGAGAGGGGTTTTTGTTGGTTTCTCTTTTTCCCCTTGTTTTGGACTAATTTCTTGTTAAATTAATTACGGCCTTGGAAATATTTCCCCTTTTAAAGAAAAAGACTTACAAGCTCAGAAGAAAAAAAGAGGATCAGATGTTGTAAGCAGGAAGACTTGAAATCAGATGTGACTCTTCGATGGGTGAGGAAGCCAGCTTAGGAAGGGCAGTGGCCTGGGTGTCAATTTCACTGCTTCCCATATACCATTTGTTTTGTTAAAGAGCACTACATATTTATGTCTAATGAGGTTCCATGGGGACTCAGAGGATGACTTTGTATTTTTCTTTCTAATATAGAAAAACATAGGGAATATCTTCCACAAGGACTCATATATTCCACGAAAAAAATGAACATTTCATGATTTCCCATGTTTGCAAGTGGAGTCCTATCAGGGCTACCTGTGAAAGGCATTTTACTTAGAAGCAGAAATGACTCAAAATGAGGAACAGATTTGTATGACTAATAAAGATTAAGCTGAGATTTCACGCAGTCTCACCAGTGATTTTTGACGTTTCCACATTAAAGAAACAATGTCATACCAGCTTTGTAAAAAAGCATTTCTTCTCAAATATATATACACATATTAAAAAAAAAAAGTTTTTGCTTTATTCTGAAGTGCTTCAGACAGATGAATCCAATGTATGTGCTGTATAATGACATTTAATTTGGGGCTTTTAAGTTGCAGTAAGGATGTTTCATGTGGCTTTCTAGCAACAGCAGACTTAAATCTGGTTTAACTGGCCAGGCTATATGTCTTTCATCTGAAAGCATCTTTTACTTTCATAAACTTGCAATCCTAACTCCTGCTCCATTTGCCAAGGGATATTAGGACTTGACCATAAAGACATTAAACTGTATGGACTGGCAAGTGCCAGAATGTCCCTCTGTCTTTGACTTTGCAGTTAAGATAGAGGAGCTTATAGTTTGTTCTCTGAGATGCCAGTGGCGTATTAGCCCCTCACATTATAAGGACTGGGGGAAAGTCCTGGATACACAGTTTCCTTTCCTCTCTCTACTAGAGTATAGCCCACTTTGTTTTACACCAGGTCTATGCCGTGAAACTTGTCTAAAACAGCTGCCTGAACATGGAAAATCCCCTGTTACCACTTGTCAGCCCAGCTCCTGGTGCAATGAGTCCCTAGAAAGAAAAAACACCCAAGCTGGTGCATGGCTGGAGGAGAGGTCATTCCACTGGCAGAAAACTGCTCCTGCAAGCACAGTGTGCCCCCCTGAGGGGTGTCTGCCTTGGCTCAGTCAACGAAGCTGAACGGCAGAGGCTTGGTAGGAGTCGAGTCTTTGAGTCAACTGAGTAATCCAGGACTTGATCATATTCAAAGACACCCCTGTGCTATTTCACACACTGTTTTATGTCTGTTGCTCTGTTGGGGTGGACACCCTGCCAGTTTTAATTCTGTATTTCCATTTGCTATTACTGAATAGATTAACACTGAAAAAAATAATAGCCTTATGTAGCTAACTAGGAAGATATCCACTGAGTTGTGCCTACTCCATATTTAATTCAGTCAGCATCAAATATTCAGTCTAAATGTGGATCACATCAGGACTTCAGTGATGCTTTAAGGAAATATCAGACAAAAGTGGGAATGTATATGTATACTCATATCACATGACAAGAACCTCTGGTGTTTAAATGTCATAGTTCACGATTTATATCTGTGTAGCATTTTCAAATCTATTCAATAAATAGAATGCTACATAGGAGTGGGTGCCTATGTAGCTACTCTCTAAACACAGACATGATGGATTTCCACTTACTGTGAATAAAATCTCTTTTGTAAAAATCAGCAGTTCTACAGTTCTAGCTAGCAGTGTGTCACCCTTTGATTACATATATTAGGCATCTGGAAAGTTTATAATGTTTATACACCAAGGGAGATGAAATTTTTGTTATAATAAGGGGGGGATAGTAATAAAATTATTAAGCTTATCCAAAGTTCCCACTAGCTGTTTTTTAACTGCTGTCAAATAAATTCAAAGTGTTAAAGGAAGCAACATTTTCTTCTGTGGCATTTTTCTTCCTCAGATTTCTCATACATTCCCTTTGCTGTGAAACTCTGCTTAGTAAATATTAATTTACCCTCAATTACTAATGACAAGTGAAAGAAACCCTTGCATTCATCAGGGCCACAGCCTTAGGACATATGTTTGTCCTTCAAAGCGTTCAACCATTCAACAATTAGAAATAATAGTTACTCCAGGCTATCGAGGCTGAAACACGCAACACTCCCCTAATGCCGAGCTCTTGGCAGAGGCAGTCATGGTGGTCTTACAACCTATTGACTTCATCAGCGAAAGTTGGAAAAGTGATTTGGAAAGTGGACAAATTAAAGACAGAGTGATTGTCTAAAATGTGAGAACATTTAAGGATTGGAGAGGGGAACTAGTCAATTAGTTCACTAATACACATTATCTGTGTAAAAGTTCCCATGTTTCTCACACAGACAAAACCTGAAAAGCTGGGGATTTTGCTAACAAAAAGCAAAACAAACCAAATGAATAGAAAATGTTAAATCAGAACCACGAAGGAATGGTTGATATTTACACTCTGGTATGTTCCCATATAACACTGAGGAACCTTAAATGTGAGATTCTACCCATCAGCTTTCTTTGCTGGGGGCTTCATCTTTAAAAGAGAAAATCCCCACAGCCTCTGCAGAATCATCTGAGGGTTTGTGTTTAGATGTGATTACAAATGGCTACACATACAGACACACAAATATTTCTGATGGCAACCTTAACTTCATACTTCTTTATTCTCTCAATATAACATAAAGGCTAGTTTGCATAAATAGTTCTGGTTGCTTTTCTTTGCAGAAACATAATACGTAGTTTATTTTCTTTTGTTTTCTACTTCTAAGACATTTTTTTCATTACACCAAGCAGGAGAAAAGCGTATAGTGAAACCATGATACTACTGAAAATGGGAGCTTTGTAGCCAAATACAGTATAATAAGATTTTATGAGTATACAGTTTTTGTTCTTTAAAAGTGACTGAAAGTGTTAATTATATTTCCCTTCTATAAATAGTTTCTAGATTTATAAACGGCATACATTTTTTATATCTTATTAGTCGATGAAATTTACAGTGAAGTTGTTCATTTTGGCCAAACAGATTCTTTTCCTCAGTGTAACATTGCAGATGAGAGCCCGTAGAGTGCTTACCTGTGTGACTGGTGTCATGTCCCAACTTTACAAGGTGTATGCAAACAGGAGGATAAATAATAATTATGGAAATATGTTTCCCAGAAAAAAAAAAAAAAGAAAGAAAAAAGATTAGATATTTGCATATAAACACACACCAGAATTACTTTTAACAGACTCCTGTCACTCCACTGTGTTGGGCAGTGAGCAATGAACAAGCATCTGGTTCATGCCCAAAATAACTTGCAATGGAAGTGAAAAACAAGAGACAACCAACACCTGGGCATGACAAACAGCAGGAGAATGCAACAGTCCATTACTGAACCAAGACACAGTCTCTCACAATATTAAATGTTAAAAAAAAGATAATTTGTGAGAGCCCAGAAGATGTTGACATTTTGGTTCATTTCTAAGGGAGCAAAACCGGATAAAGCACTTTATAGAAAAAGTAAAACCATGGGTTTATTTATAAGAAATTATAACAATAACAAAAAAATGTTTAAGGAGCAGTGCTGCTTTTCAAAACCACCTGGCAACTAGAGATATCAGGACTGTAAATGGCTACACCCAAGACTTAACTTAGTATGTCCTGGACACTCATCATTACCAGCCACTGGTACTTAGAGGTCACAAAAGACCTTCTGTGAAGGCTCCAGATCATATCAGGATACCACCACTGATAGAGTCTAGTGGTTACCACTGAATTAGCTAAAAGACAATGACAATGAATTCTTACTTAATTTTAAAGTACTAGGACCACAGCTAACTTCTAGTTCTCAAAATAAAAATAATTTTAATTCTAGATTTTTTAATGTGCTGTGAATATAAGAAAACCTGAATAATTTATTCAGATTTATAAAGAATATTTGAATATATATTACTTCTAATATCCCATACATTACACATGGTTTCACAGGTGATAGAAGAAAGTAAATTAAAAAAAAATAGTTAAATGATGCATTGTCGATTTGGTAAACCAGGGAGAATCTCTTGCACAAGAAAGCAACAAGGAGATTTCTAGCAGCTGAGTTTTTCTGACCTCTGTAAAGTGGATATTTAAAGAATGTGGCAAAATTAAAGTACAGCATATTACAACATAAAGCACAAATAGCACAGCTATATGTTAGTTTGAAGCATGACAATAAAAACTAGTATTAACAGTAGGCAATGATGTTAGAAAATGTGAAGACAAAATTGGGGTAAGTTTCTTCCTATGAAGAAAATATTCCCTGTTTTCCGTAATGATCTTGGTAGCTTTGTGCACTGCTGAATTTAAAGAAAAGACATGAGAGTGTGTAGGGGGGGTTTCTGGGGATTTTTCAGAACAAAGAATTTCACCCTTAATTACAAAAAAATATAATTATATTACAGTTTGAAGTAATCCCACTTTGACCTTCAGCCTAGTTTCTGTAAAGAAAGTGATGGCATTTCTTCTGTCAGTTTTCTAGCAATCCATCAGTTGGAGTAATTAGATTTTGGGAATACAAGGTGGAAGGCAAGAAAGGTTGGATAACAGCAAATTGCATCAGTTAGGGAAAAATAAACACAAAAAGTAAAAAAGTAAAAAAGTTGAATGAAATATTAAAGAAGGCACAGAGAAAGAGATTTTTGATACCTTTTACCAATCAAAGATTCTTTAGGAAAGCAAAAGGAGGCAAGAATGGTGCAGCTGTTCTCAGAGGAAGAAGCAGAATGTTGGGAGAATGTTTGTGTCAAAGAGATGGTAGATTGAGGTAAAATATACCGTGTACCTCTAAACAGATACAACAGTGAAAGGAAGTTAAGGACAGAATTCAAGCATTATGAAATGAGTTTCCCAAATTTCTGCACCATATGTTTTGAAACAAAACATAGCTTAAATTTGCCAAGTAATTTTTTTTTTCTTACTTGGCAGCTTTGTTTAGAAAACTGTCATTAATCCTAAATATAGTTAAAATGCCTATTCCACTAAAACTGACTAAAATCCTTAAATTGATTCATGTTTCTAATCAGTTTTGAAAGACTTAAAATTTGTTCCCCCTCTTCTTATCTTTCAATAAAATCTCAAAGAATGATTGTAATCTGGTCTTATTTTAGACTATCTTTTCTTAGGCTGATTAGGAAAAAATGAAATGCAGTCTCAGATTTTATTTTCTAACAAAACCACTGCCTACCTAACAATTCACCCTGACTTATTGAAACTTAGAAGAGCCTATTCTGCAAGTTATTTCCCTCATAACAACACCATCTTTAAGTAATAAAGTTTCTTGCTGCTACTATGTCCCAATACATGGTCCTTCATCTCTTCTGATCTCTTCCTCAGTCACAGTATCGCTACAGCTTTATGTTCTTCTACTGTAGATTTCAGTTTTGTTTGGAAGCCAGGGAAACATGCTGCAACCATCCTAAATTAGGCATCTGTTGCACTGCTTTGGTGGCTTAGAGCTTTTTTCCATTGCATTTCCTTAAAATCATGTTACAATATTTGCTGACTCAAAGAAACGTTGTGAAATATAAAAGTCAAATCAGAACTCAGAATAATTAAATAATGACACCTTTGGAGTATATATATGTCAGCTGTGTGGACATAAATACATAGTCTATAAATTACATACTTGGCTGTATGAATGCCTATAATTCATAGCTTCTTACTGACATGGATCATCATTTGGTATCATCTGATCAGTGGTGTAATATTAGACGGCTACACATTTATCTAATGTAATCAGTTCTTTAAAGATCTCATGATTCAAATTAATTGGCTATTCAGAATAAGATTAGCTGAAATGCATTATATGGAAGACATTTTAAGGAACATTTCTCTGCCAGATATGTAAAGTTAATAAAGAGAACTGGGAAGTATGAAAGTCCGTATGTTTTTCTTATCTCTAAAATACTATGAAGGAAACAAAAAAATTAAATCTTTTTTTCACAAGGAAATTTCACTTTTCCAAAATAGATGCTTTCCCCTCATCATTAAGAGCTGCAAATGAGCTCCACGTGGTCTTCAAAGAGTTCAAGAGTACATTTACAGGCACCAGCTATAAGCATAATGTGCCCAATATACATGGGCCAATAGAAATTGTACATGTGCCTTTAGCAGCACAGACTTCTCAGGGATTTTCATATAAAATCAGGTAGGCAAAAGAGTCAACTTTTACAGACATGCATCTGAAACTTCAGACCACATCATAGCTAATGGCTTTATTGTGAAATGCTTCCTCTCACCGGGATCATTGTCAGTGAGGCTGCTTAACTTGCTAAGCAGATTGTAAACTCAGCAGTTTGACACTTCTGGCATTTTGCTCTTCTCTTTTTGCATGGAAAAGGAAAACAAAAAAAATGAGAGGAGAGGATAGTACTGTAGAGTGTAACTGATGTGTCAGAAAGGGTCTTTGGGAAATTAATATCATAGCAATGTATAGAAATATACTATAATAATAGGGGTCTCAAAAGTTTTACAGGCACCTTGTTGAATATAAAGACAGCACATTTGTTTCCCAGAGAACATACAGTTTAACTACAGATTTAGCACAATAAATATTGTAGTTAATAGATGAAAGGGTGAAAGCAAGGATTGCAATTATGAGATTGTGCAATTCTGCATTCATACTTTGTATGACCCCAGCACACTTCATCCCAGACTTTGGCTGGCTATTTTTAAGTCAGAGAAAGTTCAGGTCTCATCATACTACAGTCACCAGTTACAGATTTAGCCCTCTTGCCTCTTTTTTCCTCAGCCCAACAGCAGGTAGATCTTTTTTGAAAATAAAATTCTATTTTAACTCATATTTCTAATCTGTCCATAACTGCTGAGTTGTTGTTTTCTTTGTAAAACTGTTAAAGACTGATATTCCTTTAATCAGATTTTTTTTTTTTTATATTAATTATCCCTTTAAAATCCCCACTACTCTTTTAATGGATGGAGCTGGTGGCAAAGTACATAGCCACAGAAAGCTCACTCAGAGCTTAACTACATGATAAAGTCAAATACTAAGAAAGCACTAATGCTGTAGGACAGGCAAGCCCTCTATTGCTCCCACCAAGTTTGGGTGCTCCTATGCATTTCTAACACTTAAAATCTTGAACTAAGTTTGCTTTAAGATAATTAACTGGCATCATTGTTTCCAGTTTTGTGCACAAGTTTCTGTGGGACAACCTACCTGCAACTGCAGTGCACAACTGAGGTTCATTGTCTGGTTATAACCATGGTCAAGCCTCTGTACACTGCATGAGGGTATTTTAGAGTTGCCTGGGGATTTTCAGTTTGCATGTCACTAATACTGGGCTATATTCACAGTTTATTTACTTCTTCATGGCCTTGATCCCCAGATCTCTTTACCATTTATTCCTCAGACCATCTGTAATTAAAAATGTTGACAGGAACACGTTTCTGTAACTCTTCATCTGGGTTGAGCTGTGTCTCTTAACAAGGACCACAAGAGTTGTCTCAGGAGTGGTTTGTAAATGGTATATTATGTGAATGTATAAGATGTTAGCATTTATGATGTGTGGGTATATATTTAAATGCAGATCTTCCGTGATGCTTCTATAGGTTAGTGTTGCCACTGCCTCCTACTAATCATTAAAGACAGATTTCTTTTGCCATTGGCTTCCTTAGATGTTTTTGATCAGGCTTTGGATGAGATCTTTCCTGTGCAATTCCTCCTGATACAGAAGAACCCAGCTGTCATGATGGGAAACTCAATGAATGAAGCACTATGGAATTTGGAGTAAATGAAGCAGAAATGTATCTACACTCAGACATCATAAAATGGGGTTATAGTTTACTCTTTTCCATGTAAAGTCTAGTGTGGGCAGTACAATATTTGTCTATTTTATAGATATTTGTGTCCTTTAGCTGCTGCTGCTAAGACTAGTTCAAAGACTCATTCCTTTAACTCAGTAAAAGTGGTCCTATATTTGCTGTCACTCATACTGGATACTATATATTCCTTTCTTAGAGGATAGCAAAACCCTTTCCATTTGTTTTATTTAGTTTCTCTGGTAGAAGGGAGAGTAGGGAGAAGTGGAATCAACATTTCTTAGGTCAGGGCTCCCATAGGACCAGAAACATCACTGAACAGCTTTCCTAGTGATAGTAACACTTCCTAGCCCTTTGCAACTGGGAAATACAGCCTGTGCTTCCAAATTGCATATGCATTTCCTTATGTATGAATGTGTTTGCATTCACACATGTTTGCATGTACTAAATACAGTATATAGCTTAATCATTTCCAGTTCTGTGGGAATTTTGGCTGCTGTTCCAGTTTTAAGTATTTGGAATGGTTCTTATTTTATATTAACTTAATAGGTTTGCCTGTTTTTAGTGAGCATGTTTAGTGCAGTGTGACATTATGGTCACTCAGTAGAATGTAAATTGCTTTCTCGCACACCAGGTTGCAGGCCAGACTCTGACTGATTATACTTTGCAGGTGTCAGACAAAATACAAAAGGATAAGGAGGAAAGTAAAAAAGGTGAAGTTATTCCTCCTTTCTTTCTGGATGCTCTTGGTGGGGGTTACAGGAGCCACTCTTCAAGTGGCTTGGAAAGAGGTGCCACCTCACAAACATGCTGCTAGAAACAATACTTCTATCATCCTTTACATCTGCACAAATTATTCCCACTCTTGGAGGGAAAAAGAAATATAATAATAATAACACACACACAAATGTAAAATAACCCAAAAAGGGAAAGGGGCCCATTACGAGGCTATTGCTAACCAAAGAACAGTTGCCCATTAAAGCTAGGTTTACAGCTGGTTTTGGGGTGTCAGCTGAAACATTTCTTATGTTTGGTTGCCCATCTGTACAAACAAGCCTCTATCTGTGCAGACCTGCATAGTAGCTAAGATCAGTGTTGTATATTTTCATTGTTTGATTAAATCTTGTCTGAATTATCAGTTCTATAATGAGAAGAGCTGGCTTGCTCTGAGGTGCTAGCTGTCAATGGTTATTCTTAATCATAACCTAACAAATACCAGACACAGCTATTTGGCAATTGAGTACTAACATTTTTCTTATTTAAGGTGATAGGAATGAAGGAACAATAAATCATAACATACTCATTTTCCCATACATGAAGGTGCTTTAATACTTAACATTTGTCTACATTTCAAGACAACCAATTCATGGTTATTACCAGAAAGATGTACATTTTACACTGTTGCTAAAGTTAACGTTACGGAATTCATCAACTGTTTCTTTTTCCTGGGTTAATTCCATGAAGGACATCACTGTTACACCTTTGAAGAAAGAGACAGTTCAACCTCACTGAGGAGAATTGCTATAAACATTGTAGACCACCATACAATTAATCTATTAATAAGTATGACTGATTTTATGCCAATTTACACTTCTGAAGCATCATTATGCTAATCTTTCAGCTTTATCTGTTCTGTCAGTAGGAAAAAAAATAGTTCTTTTAATAAACTCTGTTTAGAGATAGCCATCGGAAATATTTTCTTGAACTAAGTCCTGAATGTAAATCATGTCAAGTACCTAAAGAAGCCAGCTGATAACCATTAAAAAAAAAAAAAAAGGACAAGCTCAGACCTTGAAAACTTAATTTCATAGGGACTGCAAACATCAATTAAGTACACAGGCTAAACTAAGTGTATAGGCTCCCACTCACAAGGGGCTTCACCATGGTTTTAAATCACAGCACGGTGCTGTAGGCTAGATAGAGCTGCACTTCCCATCTGGAGATATTTTGACTGACTCACGGGGTTTTCTGAACAGATCTAATGACTCTTCATACGATGTAATATAACCACATGCTTGCATGCTAGCATGGACATTGTAAAGGAAGGTAACTTCTTCCTGTTCTCTTTGGGGATCTGATAAATCCATTTGAAGTAGAGTTCAGGACTGAAACAGTAAAATTTTCCTGAGTTAGTTGTGGAAATTCATATTTTCTACAGTGTGGGCTTGTTTGGTTTTTTTTTCAGCTACTGCCCTACCTCATGCTTTTTAAAAGCAATCAGCATCTTTCTGTATAGATACTCAACATCTACTGAAAAACAGGCATCTCATTAAGACCCCTAATTTAAAGTAATCAAACTAAAAATTACAATACATGTGTGACCAAAAAGGGAACCTGGGATCTGAGATGTTTCTCAATTCCTAGTGCTGACTTCAAAAAATTAAGTATTTATTGCTTTTCTCTACCCCAGAAAATACCCCAATATAGTTTTTGTTCTTGACTGTTACCAAGAATTACACAAACCAGGGATATCACCTGCAGGTTCACAGTAGGTAAGACTTAACACAAGGATAGTGGGAAGTGGCCCACCTACTTTGGCGTTGACAAATCTCCCTTATTATACACATGCCACTTGTTCACTGTGTTGTGATGTGGGACATCTGTCAACAAGAGCAAGTCACTGACTTGCAGATGCCCAACTACCTTCCCAACATCTAGTCAGCATTATGGACCAGGTCTTCAGCACCAGCCCCACCAGATGTCAGAGAGGTTTACCTGGTAGATCTCACTGAGGACAAGACACAGCAACAGTGAACACCGTTTCTGAGGACATTCAGCTGGGCCACCACAGTTGTGGAGAAGCTCAGAAGGATGCTAATCTGCTTTCTGGCAACTCCTACGTGATTTCTTCTCTTGAGAAGACTCTGTAGAGACCTTACAGCAGCCTTCTAGTACCTAAAGGGGGCCTACAAGAAAGATGGAGTATTAAGTTTTACAAGGACATGTAGCACTAGGACAAGCTTTAAAGAGGATAGATTTACATTAGATGCGAGTAATAAATTCTTTGCTATGAGGGCAAAGAGATACTGAAAAGGCTGCCCAGGAAGCTGCAGATGGCCCATCCCTGGAAGTGTTCAAGTCCAGGTAGAATGGGGCTTTCAGCAGCCTGGTCAGGTGGAAAGTGTCCCTACTCATGGCAGGGGGGTTGGAACTAGATCATCTTTAAGGTCCCTTCTAACCCAAACTATTCTGTGATCCTCTGATTTCCCATGAAAAGGCTCTTTTTGAAAAGAAGTTACTTTCCAATGCTCTCTATAAAATAATATGCCCATGATGAAAGAACTGGTAGCAAGAAAGAAGCCAGACAATGGTCCTAATGGACACCATGGATAGTTCAGAATTTCAAGAGAAGATACTTCACTGACAAATTCATAGAAAAATATTATTTTTTCCCTGCATTTTGGGGAGCTGTAAAATAAATACTCCAAATTTGCAACAAATAACCTTTTCCTGAATTAGAGCCACATAAAAATATTTCCACTGATATTTCAGGAAGTTTTTGAGAGTGGAAAGGACTATATTGACATATGATAATAAAGGTTCCTCTAATAAAGAAAGTAGTAATATGAAGGTTGATTTCAAACTCATTGGTTTGACATATAGGACCAATATCACTGAAATCAGTCAGTTAGTGTATGTGACAATTAAACCGGTATAGGTCCATTGACTTTGTTTATATTGCACTGACTTTCACCGATTACATTACACAAGGATTAACCTGGTATAAATGACATCAGAGTGAACATCAAAGTCTCTGCTACTGATACATGTATTGCCAGGCTATAGCATATAGCTCTCAGTGCCTTTTTCAACAACATTCAAGGTAAATATGAATTAATAGATCTGTGTGATGTAAACTAGAGTTGCTGCCAACCACGTCTATTTGATTACTGCACCTCAGTGTTTGATCTCACTAAACTCTGTCATCCTTTGGACTTGACAGATTAACACATATATGAAGAAATTTGCATATTTACTTTAAACCAGATGCTATTCAAGCAGTACAGCCAAATTCCTATCATCAGTATAATCACATTCTGTTTTGTTAACATAATGGAGTCATTAAAATTCCACCTCAAGCTTCTTTGTTAGGAAGGAAGGGTTATTAAATAATTTTCCAGGTGAATTCTAAGTGAATCCTAATTAAGTAAAAAGAATCAGATCCCTAGGTAATGATAATTGTCTCCATTTACAGCACTGAAGTATCTGGCTTATATCAGAGTAAGATTCATTGTTTTGCAATAGTTGTCACTTTTACAGAAAAGGTGGATATAATAAAGAATTATTATATTAATAGTAGTCAACAAGCAGTGAATAACTGGTATCATAAAATATATAGTATATTATTTTTATCATTACTAACCAGACATATATTTTTGTTTCTTTTTTTCAATAAGATTTCTGAAATTATAACTTTTTCATTGGTTCACTTCATAAGACCACTTGGCTTTTTATGTGAAGATCAATATTGTTAACGATTAACACAATTAATCACTGTTAAATCAACTAATCCAATGTTCTGGAATGCAAAGAATGGAAGGGACACTGTTTTGTTAAAACTATAAAGGAAAGTTGCACTCCATGGAGTGACAGAGAAATAAATTTCATATAAGAGGGAAAGATTTATTTTCTGAGAAAGAAGCCAAGAGAAAGAGGAACTGGGTGAGGTTGGAGACTGCATTCAAATGGACCTTTCAAATTCAATGTGACATTGTTTTTCTTAAAGAAAAATTCCAGACAGACAGAAAGCAGAGGGGATATCCAGGAAAAACATGCATTTGGAAGTGCTACTTTGTATTAAAAAATAAGTAATGTCCTGGGGCCAGGAATTGCCCTTTGAATTGTGGCACTGAGAAGTGAGCATGGAAGTGAAAAAATGACACACCTGTTGTCTTAGCATTTCTTAAATTATTAAATCATCCTTTCCAAGCTGACTGAGAGAGCTGCAGGCAGCAAAAGGAATCTCAGGGTGGCTAAGACCCAGAACATCTCATTACAGATCTCATAAGAAAAGAGATGACAGAGCAAAGGATGAGATTTATCAAGGTTATTCATGTTTCAGATTTCTTTAGGGGCTACACACAGGATTAGACAGACCAGCCGGAACAGTAACAGGCCAGACAGAGAGAACTAAGGGAGTAAATCTTAAGTAATCCAGAGTGTGATGGGTGATGGAGTATCTTAATATTTTATTCTGGCCAAAAGAAACAAAGAGAAAGAGAGAAAGAGAGAAAGAGAGAAAGAGAGAAAGAGAGAGAGAAAGAGAGACAGAGAGAAAGAGAGAAAGAGAGAAAGAGAGAAAGAGAGAAAGAAAGAAAGAAAGAAAGAAAGAAAGAAAGAAAGAAAGAAAGAAAGAAAGAAAGAAAGAAAGAAAGAAAGATCTAAATAAGATCACAGCTCACTAATGGGATAGGTTTGGTAACTACTACACCTGTCACTGAAGTAGGAAGGGGCTAATGGAACACTGTCAAAGACTTATCCAAAAGTCAGTGGAAAACTGCACCAGATATGATGGAAGGTCAGTTCTTGGCAATGCCATGAGGATCTCTGCACTCAGAGCTTGTACCACTGGACAAACCTCAGCTGAAGGCATGTAATCTGCTGTTGCAAAACATCATTGAACATTTCTGAAAAAATGCTTGGCAAATTAAAGTATCAGAGAAGTCGACTGCATAAGATCCACAGCATTTCAATAGGATGTATTGGTTAAAAAACTGTGTCTGAAATACTTAAAATTGTCAGTATAGACAGGAATACTCTACTGTAGTAAGTATGAAGCTTTGGCTCTAATGAGATCTTGGTAAAGTTAACTTGGGCACAGAAGCACTTAAAAACATTTAAACAGTCTAAATCTAAACAAGGCACAACCCTTTTGATAGTGAATAGTAACTGCAGACAGAATGTTACAAATATGCTTTTTTTGGGGCATTAACACAATTTTACCTTTCACACAATTATATCATGCAAAAGAATAATTTCTTGGAAAATCACACTTTGTTCTCTGAGTAAAAAGAATTATTTATATAAACATAAAAATATTTAAACCTGAAATGTAAGGATAATTTCTAAGAAAGTTGGAAAATTATTTTCTAAGAAAGTTATAAAGGTCTTTTCTAAGAATGTTATCTTTACACTGTTCACTGGGACAGTGAAAGCCAGTTATAAATTTAATTCAGTGACTGCTTTTGTGGTTTCATCCTCATTTCTCTTACAACAGCGAGGAAATTATGCATAAGACTAATAATTCATGAATATGTGAACTCTGAAGATTTCATTTGGGAAAGATCATCTAGTAAACAGCAATAATAAATATCTCAAAATGGCTTAAAGAGTTACCCAGTACAGCTTAGGCTTACTTCACGACTGAAGTGTTGAAGAAACCAATAAATCAGGCCAAATAAATGACCATTTCTGATCACTAAATTTACAAGAAAAGAGTGTGGAGTCTTCAGTATGACTTTTCCTTCCACTACATCATTGACCCAGATATAGACAAGTAAAAATGTTTTATTAACTTTTCCATGCCCCATAGTCTTCAGCCCTTGCTTTTTCAACTATCACCTAAAGATTTATTTCTAAGAGTTCTAAACCAGAAGTGAATCCATATCTGCAATGGCATGAGTTAAAACAGAATGAGTGAGAGTCAGAAAGAGAGACACACATTTTTAGAAACTTTGTCTTCCCAGCTCATGTCATTTTGTTAGGATTGCAAAATTTTTGGTTAAACTTGGATTTAACCTCAGCCTTCAACAATGAAAATCATAATACTAAACTTTTACCAGAGAGATAATTGCAATAATATATGATGAAATTTCAGTAGCATAGGCCTGTGCAAAACTTTGCAATGGCTTGAAGTTTGTAAACATTATGATTGGATGCACACATTTATATCCCAAGTGCAAATGACCCACAAGTTTGGTGTGAGCAAGCACAAGCAGTCATGAAAATGGTGAGCAGAACTCAGAGATCTACAAAAGATTTTCCTCTTCAACCTTGCCTCTGTCTTTTATAATAAAAACTTCAAATTAAAAAATAGGCTGAAATGCTAGAGGAAAAAAAACCCCTAACATTGGGCAATTTTCTTTAATTGAACTGATTATTGACTGAAATACTGAGTTACTACATCTACTGAATCCAATGGGTCATGAAAGCCTCTGGAATCCAAGTAGATCACAGCATTTCCTAAAATTACTGTAAGGCTCTTGTCGAGAGGTGACACCTGTACAACAGCTTTACTTCAGCCTGGATTAGTTATGAGACTGGGACTTAAAATCCCCTGTTCCCAGTGTTAAGAGTCTTTTGGCTTTTAGCTTAGCTCTTCAGGAGCTACATGACAGGCGCACACATGGCACACAGACTTTGTACATGCCTTTAGTGCTGCGTCGCTCTTCCCTTAATATCACATAGATAGAGATCACTCAGCAAAATCAACATCCTGAAAACAATTCTTTTTATTTCACCTTGGTTTGGCTGAAACAGCATCTGGAGCTGGTGAAACCCTTTCGTGTCTTAGTCAAACTGCAGTCCATTTCTTTTCAATGTCCTGACACCTGTCTGTTTTATCCATCTTCTTAATGGCCCACAAGAAGTCTTAAAAAACCAGCTTTTCCAGTTGAAGCCAAAGCACTGGGCAAAATTTTATCCGTAAAGTAAATGCCTTCTAGTATCCCTAGCTTGTAGGGTGTTAGTAGAGATCTTGCTAGCAGTAGCGTATATAGCATCGCAAAGACTTTTGTTGTTTGGCAACAGTCACAATAATATTTCCATAACATTAAAAAAGCATTAAAAACAAAAACCAACAAATTTTAAAAACCTGGGATTTTTAATTCATTCAGAAGCTACACAAAAAATTTCACTGCTTGCTCCTGTATTTTGGACTTTTGCTGCTTAATATTTTCAGAGTTCTTCAAAGTAGCATAAGGATCCTGTGGAGGCCTTTCAGGGAATGATCCTTCTCAGAGCTTACTACTCAAGCACACTGCACCACTAGTTCTGATGTAGAGGTCACAAGGTCTCTCTGGCATCTCAGTGATGGGGACAGAGCACTGATTCCTCCTTAGAGATCCAGATATGGGGATGTTTAGACTAGAGAAAAGGAAGTTCAGAGGAGACCTTTTAATTCTTTACAACTACCCGAAAGGTGGTTGTAGTCAGGCAGGGACTGGTCTCTTCTTCCAAGTAAGAAGCCATAAGACAAAAGCAAACAGCCTCAGGTTGCACCAGGGATGGTTCAGATTGGACATCATGAAAAAAGTCTTCATCAAAAGGATCATTAAGCTTTGGAACAGGCTGCCCCAAGAAGTAGTTGAGTCACCATCCCTGGAGGTATATAAATAATAATAAAAATGACCCTGAGGAAATAACACAGAAAACATCAACACAGGCAGGACTGCCACATCTCTATGCCCACTTCACTAGGAGTTTATCTAGGGGCAGCTGCAGCTAGGAAGTGGAATCAGATCACCTGTAAAACAAAGCATGTACAAAGTGGAAAGGCTGAGACAACATGGATCACATCTGCAGCTCTTGCACATTGGTAATTTGGTAGCTTATAGTAATTTGGTAATTTACACCAGGTGAATATGAGGCCTTTTTCTAAATTAACTTAGTTCTGCATTTTCACATTTGGGATCACAGTGAAAACCTTTGAATAATCTTGAGTCCCATGATTTAGTACAGCAGTTCGTGAGTGCCAAGTGTCCTTACAGACAGGCAAAGCACATGTGGGATGTGTGCAGGAATTTCTATGGGTAAAAAGAGAAGCTGTTCTCCCCAGCCCTAAAAAACAACTTCAGGAACACTATAAATAAAATACACCCTTAAAGCAAAAGCTGTGACTATGCAAGAAGAGGAAAGTACAGTGCTGTCAGAGAGGTCAGAATATGACCCTTTTTAGCTATAGGATACTTCAGAAATTATTTCACAAGCTTTTACTCCCTGGAAGACAAGTTGACTCCAGAGCTCAAGCTGCAAAGAGCAATTGTTATAGCTGAAAGTATTTGTTTCAAAGCACTGTGGAAGTAAATGAAAGTGTCATTTTGCGCTAATGTGATAGGCAGCTACTCTGCCTTGTCAGAACAAGCAAAGTCCTGTAAGCTTTATCCTATTGCCACAGGCACTTGGGCACCTCTCTGGAAATCAATCACAGATTGGCCTGAAGAAGAGCAGAGCTGAAACAATGGCACCAGAGTAGAGGACCCTTAATGAAAGCCATTTGCTAGTCCACACCTAGGCTGTCTAGACAGCACCTCCTGTGCTTTGATCACTGATAAACCATTCTAAATGTTACCAGTGCCCCTTTTTTGTTTCTGTTTACAGGCAATCACTGGGCCTCTGGCCATTGCCTCTATTTCAAAGCAGCACTTTTCATCTGACTGCAATCAAATAAAAAAGAACAAAGAGATGGACATTTTGGATATGAGATACTTATTTTCCTGTGATTTATACAATTTCAAATGAAGAGCGAAAACAAAAAAGCAATTGTGAGTGTACATGTGATAAATGTTTCTAATTAGGCGTGCCCTCTTCATCAATTTGAAAGCAGATTTCCCTCCCAAAACAGAAAAAAAATAATGTAACCCTGTGCGTGTGCATGTGTGTTCATGATGCCCAACACACACCTCTAGATTTTAGGACCGTTGGAGACACTTCATGGTGCTCTTTCATGCTATTTGCTAGTACAGCTATCAGCTGCACTCTGAAAATCCCACATGAAACTGCCAGGTATTTTTCCAAGTGTTTCTGGTTTATGTTTTAACCACAGTAAATTTAGAACCACAGGATCTGAGAAATCTACCAAAAAAATTTTTGCAAATCTCAGATCCTATGATCACCCAGCATACAGTGGCCCATAAATAACTCAGACTTTCTAGTTATACATATTGAGCTGTAAGCTTTTTAAGATTTGTCTAAATATTGGTTTGCATGTGGATTCAAACATGCTTTGTCCAAATTCAAGCCTACAAACATGTGGTTGCCTTTAGCTGGATGTCAGTGCTTGAACTTCAAGCCCTCCTCATCTTTTATCTTCAGCAACTTGAAGTAGCCTACTTAAATTCAGCCTTTGAAACCTTCTCAGCCCTTTCCTACATATGTCATGTCAGTTCAGGCATCTTAAGCCTCGATCACATACATTCTTTAAAAAACCTAAAAGATCATAAAGTCATGAAGAGATTTTATCTCATCTCTAAATTTGGCTTAACCAGTATATCTTTTGAAAACATTTTATTTCTTGGAATCCAAAGGCTATTTGAATGTGGCTTAACACTAAAAAATGTCAGTCTTGTAAGGCTGGGATTTTTGTTCTGTGTACTTTAAAATATTTATGTTTCAAAAATTAGGATCAAGGCCAACTCTTTCTGGCTCATCTATAGTCCTCTAAAATCATGGGTTCCTTTGCTATTTCCTCTTCTCATCTTTCTAAGGAGGTAAAGAAGAAATTTAACTAGGTGCCCTCAAAATTGCTGACCTGATGGAAAAAGGTACGGATATACCCTTTCCACAGCATACTAAGACCACTGAAAATTACATACTTTGTGGTCCTGGTTGGCCAAGTCTTTGACTTCAGATGTGATATATATATATACATCATATGTCTACGCTTGCCCCAAAGATGTGCACAGTATTTTCACTCCCTTATAAAATTCTCTTTAAACTTTAATCAAGTTTTACCATGTAGTGATAGTATAAGTGATAATATGTGTTTGTTTGGTTTTTTTTCCATTAAAATGTGATAATGCATCAAAAACCTCCTCAAAAATGTCATATGCTAAGGAAGTAGGAAAGTGAAGGGGTGGAAAAAAGTCATAATAAACTTGTTTAAGAATACAAATGATGAAGAACAGAGAAACTAAGACTCTTTCCCAGTGCTATGTGTATACCGTTCATTTGCTAAACCTAACCTGATGTTTATCCAAATCCCTTACCAGGTGCACAAAGTTTGCTGATTCTACATTGTATCACTGTTTAAAATAGGAGAGATACATTAAAAAAAACCCAAGTTCATTAGAGTTTTCAAAATCATTCAATTGGTAACATAATATTTCAGATCAACATTATTTGCAGTGAGAGATCCCAAGGTCTCTGTGACATGAGGTTATGGAGCTGCACAGGAAAATCAACTAGTGTCTAAACTAGTGTTCACCTCTACTGTTTTTCATCAAAAGTAGGAAGTGAACTTTGTCTGACTGAAACAAGACTGGAGTTGCTGAAAATTATTTTCCACCCCTAAAGCAACAATTATCAGCTTAAGTGATGCCTATTTATGTTGAAATTTANAAATATAAATAATGCAGGAAAAAATCCAATGACATAGTTCATAAACACTGTGATTAAGACATTGACTCAATGGTACAGCAGTATGCACTTACTCACTCATGGTTCTCTTATTCTTAGAAATACTCCTATTCCAGTTTAATTCAGGAACTATTCCCTTCCCTTGAAGTCAAAAGAGTTAACTGGGTGTAAATCTCCCAGGAATAAAGGGAAATTAAACAGTGCCCCTTGGAATAGAACCAAAACAGCTTTCCCAGACAGAAAAAAAAAAAAAAAAGAAATCCTATGACTACCCAATAACTTTATGAATGTACTGCAGATTTGAGCCAAAAAGCCTTTAAAAACAACAGAACTTTACTTGACTTTAGCTTGAATTGAATGAAGTTTTTAATTATCTGTGCCTTCAAATTATATATTTAAACACTCAGTATAACTGGAACAAAATAGGAACAAGATTGGGAATTTTTGTTCTGTAGTAGTCTTTCTTCTAGCTGCAATTAGCCATCAGATCTGTCATGTGTCATTTTTCAGCTCATTAGGTGGGATTTTGGCAATTTCTATGTACAGTAAGAGGTATTGAGCAGTTGAAACTGGGAAGGTCAAATATTAAGAGCAATGCCATCATCCCTCATCACTTCCAATGAAAAATTCTTGCATAATTGTTTAATGTCATGAGCTGCTTTTTGTGGGACATACTCAGTTTTGCCAATTCCCATTAACTCTTGAGGCTCACAGCCAGAACGCATGTAAGCAAAGAAACATTCTCAGATTGGATCAGGCTGTTGTTTTGCTAATATTGCTGCTAACCCATATTAACTTCACAAGACTCCCCAGCAATGAGGGATAAGACTCCAAGAGGTGTGCAGCATATGGTCCAGTAAGACACAAGAACATACATCCCTATGCATCTATGGACTGTGTAAATTATGCGCAGAATAATGCTCAATTAGTTTTCGCAAGCTTTGGTCTCAAATCAGCAAACTTTCATGTTCATTCTACTCAGGCAAGGCCCCATGAGTTCAATAGTATTGCTGATGGGTAAGAAGAACATACGTCACTGTGAGCAGCATGGGGGCCTTTTTTGGACAAACATCTGTAATGGTAAACATGGAACCAGATCCTTCTCTGATGCAAATCAGCATACTTCTAGTGTTGGCTGTGGGATGGTCTGGCACTGCAGGGATTATGCCAACAGCTAAAATAAAGAAGGTTTTCAAAACAAAAAATGATGCTTCACAGTCATGACTGTTTCTTCTCCTGTGCTATTTCATGGTAAAGTTATTTCAAGAAAATTCTTACTCTCTCTGAAAATGTTTCAATGCTAAAAGCAGAGCTAACTTTCAAGACTCATCAATACAAAGTAATTAACTGGAATAACTCGAGTGGAATAGTTTGTTGCAGGAAAGCTCTCTGGTGTGCATGTATAGATTCTCTAGTCCAGAATAAGTGAGTTTTAGTCCACATCATAGTGTGTTCAGAAGACTAAGTGGAATTATTCTGCAATAATTTAGTATCATTTTTAGCTTTGACCTTAAACTGCTGTCATTAAATCCGTACCAGAATAAAACAGTATTCTTTTAGTAGAATATTTTAATTCAAATAAACCACAATTTGTGGTATAAGCTAGGTGGTGTTACTTTGCACTGAAATACATAAAGTCATGGTTAAGGGACAGTAATTTCCAGCTGAAGGATGGAAATTAGCAGCAGAACAGCAATAATTTTTCAAACCACTGAAACTAGATAGATGACAATGTCCTTTGTCTTGCACTTGCTAAATGTGTGTACACAGATTTTTAACATAAGTTAGCTGATGCACAGTGTCATCAAAGCTTGTGCCTCAGAATCCACCCAGATTTTTGCAGTTGTTTAAATCTCATAATTTAAAATTCAGATTTGAATTGTAACAACATGTTTCTCATTCTAAACTAAATACATAAGACCTTAGATACTGTACCTTTTAAAAATGCTTCACTTAAGAATAATATGTATAAAGTGTACATATAAGCAATACACAAGTAATAAAAATAATAATATTGCAAAACTGCTGCAGCTTGAAATGTTTTTACACATTAGTCTAGAAGCTAAATGTCTCTTCTTCTTCAAACAAAGTATATTTTTTTTCCTCATGGAAATGTTACCAACAAACAGTCTAGGCAAAAAACAATCCAGCCTACCAAATCACCAAAAATTCTGGATTTTAAAACAAAATCCAACCTTTCTGTGAGACTGAAGAGGGAATTTTATGTAGGAGGTTTTATCTCTTCCAGAAGGATTCTTTCAGTATAAGAATGTTAAATTCTCTCAAGATACTAGATGTCAATTTTGGGGTGTTCTGAGGGAATCACCTGGGTAGCAAATTACAAACTTGTATCACTTGTCTTCTGCTAACAGAAACATCTACATCCATAGGCAGAAGGCAGAAAATACCTTCTTAAAGTATAATTCCTGTAAATGTACTTCAGTCCAGTTTTCAGCTTCCAAAAGAAATGAAGTTATAAAAAATCTGGCTGAAATTCTAGTCACTGGTAAGTCAGCAAGGCGCTCACTGTTAATTTCAGTGGGGGCCAAAATTTTACTTTGAGATGCCTCTGTTTTTTAATTTCTAACATGATATGGCATTTTTTGGTATTTTTCTATGAGGGATGCTGATATTTTTCTGGGTCTTAAAGACACAAAAGTATAAGAAGAGATAGCCTTTGGATAGGTAAGATGGTAGCAAGTAGATTTATCATTAGATATTTGTCCTCATATGAAGGTCAGATAATACATACCAAGCTAAGGTGAATGCATAGGTGCGTATTTACACACATACATCCGTATACTCACACAGAGGCAGTACTTAAGTGTCATGACACAGCTTTAAGGAGGACAGTTAATATATATCAATTGACCTATAAAACTGCCAAACAAAAATTAATGAATTGATTTATGTAAAGTCTTATACATGTAAACGTACTTAGTGCTACCATTATCAGAGGTAGAGGTGACTAAAAAGCACATTAGTTTAGCTGTTCCTGCTTAAGGAAAGTCTGTATCTGAATGAAGAGCATTTTTTTCTTGTTTTGCTTGCAACATATAACAAATGCTTCCTTTGTGCAGATGCTTAATTAAAAGCAGAAAAAAAATCAAGAAAATATTTCTTGCATTCTTTCAAAATAGAACAAAATGTGCCTGCAATTGTGAGCTAAAAATGAGCTGTCTTTCTCTTTGTTAGAGACTGAAGATGCTTTGTGCAGCCTTATCTATATCTACCTCATCTGTCACATAATCCTGTTAAAAACAGGGATGCTTATTCAGCTCAAGACCTTTCCAACAAAACTGTACTATCTTACACATAAATGAGTTAGTGCTTTTGTACAGTCCATTTTTATAGTTTAGGTAATAGCAGCATACACATATAAATGGTTGTGAAGATAAAACATTTTTAGCATGAAAGGATAACCATATAATCCCAGAGGAATAAGAATTACAGGAAAAACCTGCCCCCCTGACATGCATCTGCTCAAGAGACGTATCCAGAAGATACTTAAGGGAAACAACAAAAAAAAAGTGATATAAATTATGCACCAGCAATCACATTTCAAAGGTGTTCAGAAAGTATGAAGTTAAATAGCAAGCTGCATCACTGAATTTCTCTCTTCATATCTGTTCCCACAGTGCCACAGCACAAATCTTGTAGACAAGGTTATAAAGAAGTGGTTATAATGCCTAAAACTGCTATCATAGATTCTGAAGGTACTTGTTTTACACTTTTCTACACAATGATTGCAGAGTACCTAATACAAGGAGACATTGCTCCCAGCTGTAGTACACACAACCCTGCATTCCACATAAATGCTTAGTGAGAGTAACAGGTTAACAAAGCATTGGCAAATAGCTTCTTTGTTCACACCACTTGAAAAATAAGCAGACAGGGAAATTGGGGCAGGGGGTTGGTTTAAATATTGTAACATGTAAAACAATTTCTGAGTAATTAATTCAGTCATTAGCAGCAGTTTCCCCGAGGGTAGTGTAACCTGAACAGGATATCACAATTACACCACTCTCCTTTTTTAATCTTGTCGTCATTTGACATGAAGAATTTATCAAAAAAGACATCTCTGTTCAGGATACTCTTAAGCAGCTCTTCCTGACTTCCTTTATATATTAATTCTCATTTATCATCCTTGTAGGCAAGATCTGCAAGAACATCAATAGTCACTGCACCTCTTCCTCTTCAGTATATGTAAGACCTCTTTTATGTATTATATTACAGTAGAATTTGCATGTCTACCAAAGCAGTATATACTCTCCCAACAACTCTTGCATTAAGCAATCTTGATTTATTGGTTAAATTTCCAAAATTAGGCATCTCAGATGGTAGATATTTAAATACTTTAAAAAATATGATTGCATAACTGAGTGTTCCAAGAAGTGAAAAAGAAAGCAGGGACTGGAGTCACAACACAGGATTCTTCTCCCACTACACATAGTCTTCGTGGGTGTGTTGTGTACTTGGAGCATGACTGCAGCAAATAGCTTGTGCAGATACACTGGTACCTTGGCCCAAGCCAAGCCACTTGCTATTGTTCTGCTCTTAAGCAGGAATAACTAAAATTTAGGCAGTACCAGGATATATTCTCAAACCTGGCTCAAGACAGAAACTGCTAAGAGCTTTACCCAAATAAAGCTGAAATAGCTAATCATATCCTGGAGGTTCCCAGTCCTTCAAAGACCAATAAGGAAGAGAACGTAAATCAGTATTAAGTTGCAGAGATCAACAGAAAAGGAGCCCCATATTCCTAGTGAAGTGTATTGAAATTTCTCTGAAGACTTGGTAGTGAATTTTTCCCTGCCTCTCATGATTTCTATGAAAACATAACTCTAGCAGAACGTGCCACCTCCATTTCTGAATGTCTGCTGAAAGCTCCAAGTTTTACTTTAGTGTAATTCCTTTAATGGTATCTAAGGCATCGTTTGGCATTTCTGTGCAAGAGAATAATTCACTGCCTTGTGAGATGTGTCTTGGGTCCCTCAGGACACTACTCTGTGTGCAAAGGGTACCACATACTTCCACTGAGTTTTAACATTAGGTATGCAGTGAAATACTTACAGGAAAAAATACAGTTTCAGGAAACAGGTTATTTCACATGCACAAAGTCCAGTTAGGACCAAATTCTTTCCCACAGCTCTGGACTTTGATTTCCGTCCTGCTTGAACAAAAGAGTTTGAAGACCTCAGTCTAAGAATATCAAACTGGGAGAAAGCTTTGGATGTGACGTAGTCTGTCCTTGAAACGGGATAAGTGAAATGTAAATTGAATGCCAAATTCTTTATGGTTGTTAGCAGATATTTTAGGGCCACTTTAGAGCAGTCATTATAAAATGTAATGTTCTGACTCTAGCAGAAGAAAACTTACTCCTGTACAGTGGCGACTGGTTGTGGAGAAAAAGGAAAAGACTTCTGGCATCCACATTTTTCAGCTTCTCTTTAATTTTCTCATCTCCTAAGGACAGTTGTTCTAGTCATCCATATATGACCTTCAAAAATCTAAAAATATATCTGCCTTCATATAGCTCTGTCAAGAAAAAATCAGGGCCCCAGACAGGCAGAACAAACCGCGTCAGTCTTAATCGACCACTTTCTCCCGAATAAAGCAGTAAACTGCCAAGACTGAAACTCTCCTCTTACAGACAGTCAGACCCTTTATGTGAATGTATGAGGATTTTGGCTGAACTCTGTGAAACTACTCATGTGAACATTCATCGGGTCAGGCATTTAATTTGCAAATTCAGTAAATTCTCACAGTGCATGAGGCAAAGCACTAGTACTTCTAAGAAAAAATATTTTGTCTGAGGGTCAGGGAGACCCTCTCTTTTACAGAAATGCCACAGTCATGTTACTTATCTTGCAAAAGAGAGGGAAGGCTCAGGATGACTGGGGAAATGTTGAGGTTTCCCAGGCTGTGGTTACACCCCTTAGTTGTACAGATGTACATAGAAAGAGTTTTAGAATAAGATTCACTGCACATCAACATAGAACTTGCTGGAAATGAGGATGGTGATGTGGAAAAAAAATAATTTCTGGTCAAGTCATGCAAGGGCAAGTTTATTCCTTGTTAATGAAACAAGAGAGGAAAGCCACCACTTGAAAACCACAGACATATACAAGTTTACTTCACACTGATCTTTGAAGAAGTTCAGTAGCTGCTACCAATTTTTGAAATGGTCTCAATGCTCTGAAAATCCCTTAAATTCATGTACCCTGTCCATCATAAATGTATCCTAAACTGTCAGGGTTTGGAATTTTATTGGTAGGGAATCTTTAAGGTAGCCTTTAGAGTCCTTCTGCAGAAAGTGGAAGCAATTGTGGCATCCAGAGGCACAATAAGTTTTAAAAAGTTAGGTCATTATTTTTGTTGTAAATACATGTAGTATGATTCACAAAATTTGTATACTCCTTTAAAGAGCAAGTAACTCATTCTATTAATCAATACTACCATCATCTTCACAAGAGCAGTGACTATTGTGCTTGTAGATTGCATCTGACTCTCCCTGATGTTTTTAAGGGGTCTTTCTGAAAATATGTGGTCAAAGCTTCAATGAAAAACTTTCTGACCACATTTATAATGATAAGGAACACAGCCAGTCTGGATTATAGCTGCAAATAACAATTTAACCAGAGAATTTTATCCAATGGAAAAATCAATGAAGTTTACAATGAGTGCATGTCTTAATAGCCACAGGGCAGCTGCTAATATTGTCATTACAGACATTCTGGCCTTTATTAATTTATGTTTTTCCTCTTAAAGAAAATCTATGTGAGCAATAAACATAAGGGAACACCTCTACATTCATTTGCTTTTCAAATGTTCCTAAATTATTTAGTTTGTCTAATGAATTTATCTTGTACTAAGATCTTAGCTACTGGTCCTTGCCCTGAAGCCCTACCTGACATTGCTGTCAGTGGTGGTGTTGTCTGAGTGAGAACAGAGTGTTGGGGAATAATGTTAAAGGGAAAATTCAGGAAGTGAATTTTCATCTAAATCTGTGTATTGACTAAAAATACACTAAAGTCACAGAAAGCTGTCTATGTGTTTAATCATGACGAGTTATTTTAAATGTCTCAAAACATGCACATATCAGAGAACTTTAATGTCTGAGGCTTCTCTCCTGCTTAGGGCTTTACACAAGCAATTCCTATGAAAATGGGAAGAAGTGGAACACATCAGTCCCCCTGGGACCCTCGCTCTCTGCTCACAGTGTGTATGATACCCCCCACTGGAACAATCATCAGTGGCATCTCAAAAGTTCTGAGTGAACCTACTAGTCCATTTATAGTTCTCATTAGAAGATACTACAGCCTAAATATCTATGCATTTTCTGAATTGCAGTGTTAGGACAGCAGAACAACTGAAAAGTCTACAGCTGACCATAGATGCAGGAAAGGGATGGTAAATTTGGAACATCATAGTATGTGTGTACATCCACTTCACATAGTGAGCTGGAAGAATAAAGGATTGCCTTCCTTGTTATAATTTAATATACTTCTTATGAGAAACCTCTGTAATATGTGTGAGATGCTTGGCAATATTGTAATTCATTACTGACTCAGGAGCTTGACCTAAGGTATTGATCAGACAGCTCAACACTCAGAGCTTATTTTTGCTAGTGACCTTCTGTACGATTCTGCGTGAATTATATCTGTGTTCCTGTTTTTTCTCCTCACCTCTCTAACCTGGGACACTGCCCATCTCCCCTCTGTATCTAGCTTAACGGGTCTTTATCCTGGGGACACACTGGGGCTATTGTCATAAGCATGTTCTCTGGAATGAGAACACAGCATTTTTCCAAGACTGATTTTATTTCTCACTCCTTTAAAGTGAAGTCATGTAAAGAGGAATTTAGGGAACATACAACTCTCCGAATACTGCAAAAATTGAGAATAAACTGGCCTTCACTGTAATTAAAGCTTCCTGAAACCTTTTCCTGTGTGAATATAAATTGTCAAGTCCACTTGATTTCAGTGGAGCTAATATGATTTGTTTCTTTGGAAGATTTGTATCCTAATTTAAGACTGAGTTTGCTTGATGCATCAGATAGGCAAACTTAATCTCTGGAGTGTGATGAAATTTGTACAGAACCATGCACTACAGAAATACTAAGGAATATTTGCTATGTTGTTTAGATTGACTCACACATAGAATGGTTTTCAACCATAAAATCACTCAAATTATACTTCATAGGAATCATAGTCCTAAAACATATTAAATCATTCTGCATTTGAAAATCACATTCCTAAAAATGTACTGTGAAACAATTTCATTAACAAATCAATCACTATTAATGGTCTGACATTAATAATGTGTAAATTTGCCACATCATCAGTGCCTCTACTGCAGAAAGATATTCTGCCACAGTCGCTCAAAATTATTTAGTTCAGGCAGCAGGGCTCTCTTTATTCAGAAAATGGTATATACAGGCCTCCCACAACAGATATTGTCCTCTTCTGATTAGTAGTAAGAAATATTAAACCCAAGAAGAGGACTGCAAACCAGGACCAGGTGATAGAAGCAGTGATTCTTGTGCTAATTATTCCAGGAGCTCCACTGGATTTGCTTCTCAGAGTTATGAACTTGTCCTAAAATTTCATATTTCTGATGTATTTTTTCCCCAATAAACTAAAAAGAAAGGACCATGAGGGGCCAAGATTTAGACTATCTTGAAAAATCTGTCAATGTTATTCCTCATCTCACTGACCTCAGTATGAGCAGAACCACATCCACATTTTCCATGGGAGTTAAGCGTTTGGAAAAAGAAATAAGGTCAAAACAATTCCTAAGAAAAATAATTCTGAACACTTCTTACTTGCATAGCATGCTAGATTTTCCAGATACCCAACAGGAGAAGGACGGATTGTGCTTTTTTCTTATGCTCTCTCCAGATGCATGTAGCCCTGGTTCCATGTATATCCCAGAGGTGATTTATCCAAACAGGAGGATGACAAAGCCAAAATACATCAGACAGACAAACAATGCCAAGGATATTATTGTACCTCAGAAAAACAATTTGGCATATATTCCTGATTTGTACAGAAACAGACTCTATTCCCTCCAGATTTAAAAATACTTGTCAGTTTGCCAACCCAAGTGTTTATGACATTTTTAGTGAAATCTTAAGTATGAAATGAATGGTACCACTCAATAGCAGGAGATCTACAAAACCAGCACAGGGTACTGATTATGACAAAATAAAACTATCAAACTCTTTGAGCATGATATGCAGTGATATAACACAGGATATTCTTAGATGCAAAAAACAGCTTATGCTTCATACACTCTACAGAGCATCCCAGAACAAGTAGGACTTTAAGTAATTTAAACCAAATATAGTTTCTCTGATCAAAAGAAATGTGTTTCTTTTGGCTGTTGTTGTTGGAAGATATGAATACAAAAATTTTCATAGAAGATCATGGGCTTCAGGAAACATTTAATTTATTTGAAAAATCATATAATGTTACCTTAGGAACTGCATTTATATTGACTGCCTATCTTGGCCAGGGGCTGGAAGAACATGAAGGATATCTTGGTGGTCATTATTCATTTTATCAGCTCTAAACAACTCCTCTTTATTAGGCGACAGAGACAGGTTATTCTAAAGAACTCAGAGAGGAGCAGCTCTTTCTTCAGCATGAACTTCCTGCTCAAATTAATTCAGCTGAATTTTCAGCTTCGAAAGGCATCTGGCTTACTGGAGCTGGAATGAATGATCCTAGGCTCATACCTGCCAAGTGGCCTGCAACCAGACTATTTGAAGTACAATTCTTATAAATAAGTAGAAGTGTAGCCTAAAAAGCTATTTCTATGTAGTTGTTTTTTCTGAGACACTAACAGGACAAGGATAGTTTTTCTTAGTGTTTCCTTTGCCACAGACAACTTCTTGGAAACTTCTACTCTGAACTCCAGATATCAACAGACTGAGTGTTCAAACTCCTAAAGAGGTACATTGGGGATCAGAGAGGAAGCTTGAATTTGTGTCTTTAATATGTGCTCAGCGTTGGGTATATGTTTACGTCATGTTTTCTGTCCCTTTCTTCCCTACACAATGCAATTTGAAGTCCCATTCAAGCATATGAAGATAAACATGTAGATTACATGTTTTGACATCCTGGGAAGGATGTTGGAAATATTCACAGGATTTTGGCCAAAATCTACCTCTGATATAAAACTGACTTCCTCAATCTTCTGTATCTCTCAGTGGAGCAACCCATGGTCCAGAATTTTTGGCATACCTAGGTAGAAGTTCCCTTAACAGAATTGGAACTTTTGCCAGGGAGGATTATAACATTAGTACTGTGGTCATCCAGACACTCTTGTGAATAACTCCTAAAAAACCCTACACTGTAGGTACATAAGCAAAATGCCACTTGCAGCATATACCTGCCAACTATAATCCTCCACATGGAATGACTTGTTAAATTTCATCATGCTATAGAAAAAATGCTGGAGATGGCAGATACAAAACTTGGCCACTTCAACTCTGCTGTCAATACTCTAAAACTCCCGAGTGAGCATTGGGAAGAAAATAAGTTGTCATAATCTTGCCTGAAGCAGGAGGTTCCAGTCACTGAAATTCTATTTAAGCCACTGTTGTGTGTCTACTGGAAGAGCAGGAGGCTGTGTACAAGTGTGTGGGCACTGATAAACCACACAAAGCAGATGTTGCTCTGATATCTGTTTGCTGGAAGCTGAAATCTTGCTTGGTTGCTAGTTGGAGCTGCTAATCATTTATTTATTTATTTACGGCTATGTGTTACGGTATTAAGCATAATTTTCTAGAAATAATGCTGGGTTTTTTTAGATAAAGAATTAAAACAAACAAAACATAGTTCCCATTGAGTCATAGAAGACACTTATTTTGGTCTCAAACTCAGCTGTTTAATTGTTTTTTCCATACATTCAGGAAAAAAAAAAAAAAAAACACATAAACAGAAATTTTGCCTCACTGGAAAGTTGAGGAAGTACAGTGCTTGTGAATAAAGTTAAGAGTGACAAAAGAAGAGTAGCATTTTCAAAAGGCTCATTATTTACTTTTTTTTTTTTTAAAATTGATAGAAGATAGAGTTTTTCTAAGACTCAATTATTTTGCACCATAAGAAGCAGAGGGCTAAAAGACCTCATCATTCTCAGTGATGATTAAAGGGGAGATTTTCTTGTGCATAAATATTTACACTTTTGATTTTCCTACTGAAAATTATTTTGAAAATTCCAAAGAGTTTTGCTGGGTTGCTAGGTGAGCTCAAAGATGCTATAAGCCACAGATCTGTCTGGTCAGGGAGCTTCTCAATGGCTGCCAAGGGGTGAAAGAGGTGCTGCGAATTCCTATGACACCATCCAGCCAACACACACCTTTCTAGGTGTTCTGGGGAAATAAGTAACTAACCAAGGCAGTGAACAAAAAAAAAACACCAGGTGCAAAAGTCATAGAATCATAGAAACATTAGGGTTGCAAAGGACCTCTAGGATCACAGAGTCCAGCCATCATAAAATAGCCTGCTTTCCATCAAAAATCATAGAAGAATAGCCCCATCCACTCAAAATGTTTTGATTTACAATAAAACACCACGATGCCATAGACACACCATGTATACTTTCAGGTGCCACAGACTCCCAAAACAAGGTACTGGCACCAAGGTGGTGAGCTTCCAGGGAAAGCTCTGAAAGCAAAGCACCCATCATGTCCAGAACCCAACCACATTATTTGACTCCCAGATATTGCTTAGGCTTGAGACTTAGCCATTGACTTTCCCAACGCACATAAACCTGACCTGAACTGTAACTCTTACACACCCAAATGTTGCCTGCCAGTGACACTTGGACAACCTATTTCTGACATCATTATTAAAAAATCACCCTACATGCCTTAATCAGTCCTATTCTGTTAATCGTCACGTAACCAGAAATTGAACCCAGATCTTCTAAGGCACAGATACCCTACTTCCAAAAGGTCCATTTTTAGGTTTTGGTGTAATATCCTTATAAATGGATTTCCTCCATGAATACAATAATTTTCCTTGAATCCTCAACCCTGTCCCCCAAAAATGCAAACTAAAAACTTGGAGAGCATTATAAATACACTGGACAAATCCAAAGATAGGAAGCTATCCACTGGCTTACAAACAAGAGTAAAATGTTTTTAAAGCTGCTGTATTTGTTTTCAACATTCTTTGAAAAACTATTGCTGAATGAATAATTTATAATCATGAGAGTAGGTAACAAATATTATTGCTTTTACCATTTGGATAATTCTGTTGAATATATATTTTTTCCATGTGTTCATTTGATCCTTGGCCTTAGTTCACACAGCTTTTTTTCATTTTTCATTTACCTCATACCTGAAATTTCATTTGTGTTGTCGAATTGTTGGCAAGGGAAATTTTTTGTTTCCTAATAGACAACAAAAATTTCAGTCTTTTTTTTTTTTTATGATGCTATGGAAAATAAATTTGCTTGTCTTTTCTATCTTCACTCTTTAATATTTTTAGTCACTTTATCATATGAATTTATCACTCATTTTAGCAGAACACAGAAAATACATGGGGCAAACAAAATTCACTTAAAAGTTTCTTTACATATTTTTTTTTCTTCTTTCTCTTTAATCATCTTCTTAAAAATGAAATTATCTTAAATTGCTGTTTAATGAAGGATTGTATTTTACCATGGGCTAACTTTTTCTGCAGTGACATAAAGAAAGCTAAGGAAAATTACACAGCCTATGAATGATTGCAATATTGTAAGCTGGACGCATCTTCTTTGCAGCAGAGGACTAAGGCTTAGGAACCAGTACAAAATTCAAACCTCCAAGTGAAACATGAACCAGACTGTAAGTTGTTTTCAGCACACATGTCTGTGTGCCTTGATGGTGAAATTTGAATTATATTCGCAGTGGCTGCTCTTACTGATTTAATAATTCAAAAGCCTCACTGCATTGTGCATGTCACTTCTTACCACAAGAGTCACATTATAGTTACTGTAATTGCTCTCTGGAAGCCAGAGATAAGCCTATGTTTAAAGGAACACATTTTTATGAAACTTTAATAATGGCATTGTTACAGACTGTTCTACCAAACTAAGTAACAGAACCTGATGTCTTTCTTAAAGGAAGCCGTGTTGGAACTATGTTTTCTAGCTTCTCTTCAAGATGAGTCAAATTTTCAGCACAACCCTCTGGAAGCTTTCCACAAAAAAAAAAAAAAGGTATAAAATTTTCCATGTGCAATCACTAGCAGGTATGAAAGGGGCAAGTGCAAACTGGGTGTCTGGCACCTGCCTAATGCTCATGTGAAGGTGGTTGGATCTTCAGCTGCTGGGAAGGAACATGGCATTAATATCTTATTATGGGAGTTCCTTGCACTTTTGCTGATTGAAGGATTTCACCCATTAACTGAAGGATATTTGGAAGATTATTTTGAAAGGTCTCTTGTGTACCCAAGGCAGAATGATGCAAACATGTGAGTATTCAGAATTTCTTTTTCTTGACAATTGTTCTTGAAGGAAAAAAAACTGCATTTTTAAATTCAAGTTCAAAGTGGCTGGAAAACATCTGACCTGAAGGAAGATCCTCTATCATGTACAGAAGAGCAGCTGCATTGTCATTGAATTGATGGGCAACCAAGGCCTCCCCATAAGGGTGCACAAGGCTGTGGCAACATCAGTAATTTGTCCTGGAAGTTTCAGGCACAGTTCAATTCTGCTTCCCAATAGAGACTAGACACTGCTCAAAACCACTTTTCTTCTCTTGCCAGTGAGCCATTTCCAACATTCTTCCTCAGCACAGCTGGCTGGTTGTCAGGTGAAGATTTTTGGGATGCAGTTTATATGGCCAAGAAGGTTGATCAAAATTGCTCTCATCCCTAAAACCAACAAGTTTTACTAGGAATCTATGCCAGTTTGTTAGAAGAAGGCTGCTAATTAAGTTTACCTGTATTTACTTCATTCACACCCAAACAGTCCACAGCACTGGGCTGTGTCACTGTGGTGTTTTGTGCAGTCACCTCTGCCCAGACAATGAAAACTCTGTGTTAGCAATAAAACTATTTCATGGATATAGTAGTAGCTGCAGTCAACTGCGCATTTTCACAGTAGCCTAAGTTTTGAAACTAATTATTCTTGACTAATAAAGCAGAAAATGTAAGAAAAGAATAAGAAAGGAAGAAAAAGATAGCGCTTTGATGCATCAAGAAAACAAAATCAAAACTCTTCCATAACTTCAATATCAAAAACTAGTTTCTTTATAAATAATATTTCTAAAATTTTAAGAAGAAATTATTTCCAAATCTCTGCTGATACATTTAAATCTGATAAACAAAACTTAAGTCACACTCCAGTATGTTCTTTGCTCTTGAGAAGGGCTGTGGCTCCTGGTCTACACAAACGATGTTTCTCAGGGAGGCTCCCAGCATGTGCTGTAGAAATATTTCTAAGAAGGCAATAAAGACTTCCTAAAAAGTAAGACAGAAGCATATGTGGCGGTATGGGGGAAGTTACTTCACTTATTTCACTTATCTACACAAAAAATCACCTATCCAAGGAGATAAGCTCTTACCTTTCCTTTGCCATTATTTGTACCTAGGTTTGTTGTTTCTGCTCTTCAGTTTTACTAAGACGGCCTCTCCCAACTTCACACCTCTTTTACCTTCAAACACTTTACTTTAGCCTGTCCTGATACATAGTCACATCTAGTCTTCCCATTTGCTACCCTTCTATGGGACATGCAATGTAAATAGTGAATATAAAATTCAGAGTAAAACAGCTTCCCAATTTAAACCCAAGCACAGAATTGCTACCATCTATGTAAACAATCACTCTTGTATGCTGCTGTCCTTGCTTGGATTTTGTATGTCTTTTGTAGTTATGCAGAAAATACTTTGGAAATTAAAATGTCTCATTTTTTAATTTGTGTGATGCCAAACAAAGTGAGTCTGTCATACAGATAATTAAAACAAACAACAACAACAAAATGAAACAAACAAACAAAAAACCCACTGAAAAATAATGACAGAACTATCTATTCTATATCTATTCTCTGTGTACCAGGGAAGCTGTAAGGTAATTGCCACCAATCTGGGGTCTCCGTGGCCAGGTCTACCCACTGCCTTCAGAGTCAGGGATTGAAATAAGCAGCGAAAGAAAATAAGAAAATTATGTTCCCCAGGGGACTCATTATGAAACTGGATTGCAGTGGTACAAGACCTAATGTTGTTTTCATTAAGAAGGCCTCAGGAGCATATCTAGAAAAATATCATTATCATTGACACTACTGGTGTGGTCTCTAAATAGACTGTAAGAGTGGAATTGGAAAATATACAGAGAGAAACTACTGAAGTAGTATTGATGGTACAAGCAGCTATGGGGAAGTGTAAGAAGGATCCCAATGATCTAGATATTCCCCTTGTGCAATCAGGATGACAAGATAGACACTGTTGTAAAGTTCGCTTTAGCAAAAGAAGAAACATTCTATTTTGCAGCAAGGCCTTAGTTTGTAGGGAACTTTGGTATAAAACAAAATGGTAAGAGCACCATGCTGAGATGTGTCAGAGATAGGTTTGGTTGCTTCTTCCGTATGAAGAGATTTTCCAGTTATCCGCCTGAGTGCTTGGCTATTTTTGGTAACTGTGATTTTCTTGATTATTGGGAGACATGGGTTTGATCTGTTTTAGGATCAGGTCCTCAAATACCTTTAAGTATGGCTCCCAGATACCAAAGCAAGTAAGACCATGTGAATATAAATATCTCTGATACACACAGAGTCAGGTAAAATGGATTCAGCTGACATGGCATTTCTGAATGATCAAAACTCAAATACCTTGTTTCCCTTACTCTTTCTCTCCATTTCATCATACAAGAAATTCTGAGCCCATTTTTCTGCTATGTCTGGTCAAGACACAGTGTTCTTCTAGTTCCAGCTGAAGTCCTCAGTGCAAATGTTCAATGCAAATAAAATGTTTAGGAAATGAAAATGTCTATGTTGAGTATGATTTTAATTTGATCTAGTTTTTCTGTGATTTTGAATGTTATGTTTTTCTAGTTATTCCTCAGATGCACTTTATGTACTTAGTATAGAATTATGTTATGTATAAAGAAATAAATTTTCTTTTTATTACATATTGAAAGATAATGGAAGCCCTTAGCAAAGGTATGCAGTCTGATAAACCACCTCAGCTGAGTAGCACTAACCATTACCTTTCTTATCCACATTTTATAGTTTTCACTTCATGTCATTTCTTAATAAAATTATCAACATTGCAGAATGTACACTCAGAGATGTGGACATGACAAATAATTAATACAGGCTTCTTTCTGTTTCAGATTATAGACCTAGATTTTGGAGAAGTGCATAAATTTTGTATTATAGCATGAGAAGCAATTAATCCCATTAATAAGCAATAATTCATATAATTCAGATCATAGGCTGTCACTATGAATTACTTCATTAGCCAGCTTTTTACCCTAGGCTAAAAAGCCAGCTTCATTAATTCTGTAGACTTATTTTCTTCTCTTGAAAAAACATAGTCAAACCCATTTAAAGGAATACTCCTTCTAACCACAGATACCATACAATAAAAAAAAAATAAAAAATTCAGCAGCAGTTTCCCATAAGTGTCAAAATTATGTAAAAGATCAAACATTTAGATCACATTTATGTATGTAATGAATGTCACCAGAAAGGTAGTTGTTATGAATAATGATTTTCTTCATTGCGAAGGATGCCAGTTATAGTCTGGAAGTTATAATGAGCCTAACATGCTCACATGGAGTAGAGTATACTTATTACAAATCATTTTAATGATGTATTAACTTTTAATTAGATCTACACTTCAAATTAAATATATAGTGAGGTGACTATAACTGTATTGAGAAGGGAAATTCAGGCAGGCATTCCCTGCATTAATTTTATTCCTTGTGAGCTGTGACATTAACACACATTTTACTGAATGCCTTCCTTATTAAGTTACATTCTGAGAGTTGTAGTGAAAAGTATCAGGGAGGAATGTGGATTTCAAGCGCTTCCAGGATTATAATTTTCAATGGTTTCCCTGCATAGACCTCCAGACAAATAAAGGGAATTCTGCAAATGCTGTAAAACAAAACTCAAAGAATTCATTGCTATAACATTTAGGATGTGGCTACTATGTCTTCTCCATAATCCAAAATACCAAAACAAGGTATCTACTACTAGCACATAGAGAAGAAGAAAAGAATCTTAATCTGCTTCATGGAATTAAGGGAGATAGGTCTGGGAGTGAAATGTTGCTCTCCATGAGTAGAAGTAGTCAGTTTATAAGGTTTGTAAAACCTGTTACCCTCCAATGAAAAAACTAATGAATAAATTACCACATTCTACTTCAAAGCCTGACAATGTGACTGCACTTAAACTGTTCTTTTTTGTAAGACATGAGCAAAACATTGTCCTTTCCTCTTGTTTGTGTGTATTCTGGTGTCTGCAAATTGTCTGTGAACTATGAACAACAAAATAAATAATATTTCAATAAAGTAAAATTACTTTTATGATTGAATGGTAATAAATAACTCACTATATTTTCTTCACTATTTATAATGGGTTGAATAATGCCCTGCCAGGCATGACAGTGAAAGCTTTCCATTATATGTCCTTAATACTCAACTCTTTCATTATTCAGTATGTCTGAATATTCTAATCTGCTCTTGAAGAGAGAAAAAAAAAAACAAAACTATATCACAGCCCAGGACAATTATGCCACATTTTTATTAAATTAACTACGGGTGATAAGTTTACCTTAATGACCACAAACATTTCCAAATAAAACCAAGATAACTCCTTGCTTGATTTTTTCCAGATGAAAGGTTTGTGGATTTTATTTTCAAAGGAAATTATTATTTTCATGCTGCTACATACTAACGAAGTGGTGAGAAATGCTTCCTCTTATTGAGATGGCAATGGTGTAGCAGCTGTGATACAAACACCACGCTGGATGAGCAGCAAATCTTGCAGTATAGAATTGTTCCAGTAAACGTTAAGTGATTTGAAAAGACCTGACAGGCGAGAACAGCAAGCCCTGGAGTCATGTAAAATGCAAGAGAAATACCACTTTATGGATGCTTTATGATGGCTTCAGAAACAGAAACAACAAACTAGCTATTAAAATATAATTTAGCAATAATATTCCTCCCTGTTTTAAAACTATCTATGGTACAAATTCTTTTACATTCAAGAACAATCTAAAATCTTAAGAGATGCTCTTATTTCTTATAGATGGCTACATTTGGCTGGAATGTATGGAAATAGCATTCAATTATATGCTACATTGGTACCAGTCAGAATAGCTTATAGCTGGGGAGGATCTTTTCCCTCCCTCTCTCCTTGGTGGTGTATTCTTGAGTGTATCTTAATAAATCCCTTGGAAATAAACAAGGAAAATTACTCAACATCCTCTAGAAAGTGTGAAGAGTGAAGAATATGAATATACACTAATAAGCAAATTAATCTTGTTCAGTGATGCCTTCTAGTCATACAGTGCTTTTAACCCTGAAGACTCTGCAAATGCTGGAGTCACAGAGGAGACATTTCTGGTGTAGCCATTTTGAAACAGCAATCCTAAATTTCATTCTGAGACTGAAACAAGGAATAAAGTGTCTAACTGAAATACTAAGGGGATTTGAGGTAGACTAGGTAGAATTTATATCCTTTCTTGGATTTTGGCCACAGCACTGAGGTTGTCACTCTGCTAGCAAAGAGTGCCTGGGGATTCTTAATGACCAGACATGGTCATGACCTCTGTTTTGCAAGTAATCCAAAAAACAACACATCCTACATAACAGTGATCCTTACCACCAAGCAGAAGAACTGATGGAAGAAAGACTGCCATCAGGAAAGCACTGATAGCATGCAGCTCTCCACAGCTTACGGGGGAAAAAAAAATTCTTGTGCCTCAACCTTTATGCATCACTGCCACAAGGTTCAGTGTTGCAAATTGTCAGTGCCATTGACCCCACTTCTGTGAAGCATTTAAGCGTGTGCTTAACTTGGAATTAATAAAGCAGTCAGGAAATGTCATAGCACTTTGCAAGCCTTCTCTTCCTGACATTGTATTATTTACCTAAGCAACCACCAATTCATGTTGTAGCTTTTGTTTTAAAGGACTGGCAAAAAATAGGTTCTGTGATTGTGTTGTGTACTGATGAAAAACAACTTAATGTAGTTTCCCTGTTCAGTCAGGTTTATTCAGTAGAATAACCTGCACATCACTGAGTAGAATAGAAAAGGATACAATCTAACCACACTGGTCAAAACCAACATTTTCCAGAGGCTTAACTCAGAAGTTCTGGACACCTGCAAAGCTCTAGGCACCTGCAACTGCTCCTCTCCCATTTGTTGTGCACAGTTCCGATGTGAGGCTCTTGTAGGAAATGAGGCTGCACCTGGTGTCCAGTGAACAAAGGAAATAAGAAATTGCTGTATTCTCTTATGAAAGATGGATCGGTGACACCTCGGTGTTTAAGGCTCAATATAGTGCCTTTTACTCCAACATGGACTGTACTTGGAGAATAAACTTCAAAGACCAAATGAAGTAGTTGTGCATTTGCTTTGTACCACCTAATTCAAAGTTCACCTGACAGCTTTATAGTCTGCTCCAGTTTGTATTTTTAGGGGGTGGATTGCCTGAAAATTCGTAGTAATTGGATTGCAGAAATATGTTTTCATCCTTGTCTAGAAGACTTAACACTTTCCAAGTTAAAATGAGTGAGGCTGTAGCTATAGTAGTGGCGAGAACATTTAACTAAAAGATTTGCTTTTCTTCTTCCTGTAGCAGAGCTTAATCTGTTGCCTGTCAAGGCTGAGTGATCACTGATAGTCATGATGGATGAACTGAGAAAGAAATATTTATAGATATTCGTATTGTTTTTATTTCCATCCCTCCGTTCACTGCTATCTTTCCTTCATCCATCCCACATAACATGTCTGTTGTCTTTTATAGATTAATTCTGAATTCAAATTCTTCCCTATAATTTTATGGTCTTTGAAGATAATGATCACATCTGTTCTTTAGTTATCAAATATGTTTCTTATTTTAATGATTTCCTCTGCCTTTTTAACTATCACATACAACAGTTCTAAAGGTTGGTTGCACTGATATTTTTCTCCTCTCTGGTTTACAAATTGTGGCTTTATCCTGAAGAGCATTTTGCTCCTTCTGTTCTCAGGGACTTTCATCTCTTTCTGTCAGTTGCTGTAATACAGTTGCAATTTGGGCAAATCAAAGCAAGCCCCGGTGTGTCTTTAAGTTTATCTATTTCTGCTACCTTTGTGACTCTAATGTCTGGATTTTTGTTTGGGGGGTTTGTTTGTTTTTTAAGCAAGTGAGGACTTCAATACACTAAGAGACTCTACTAGAAAATCATTGGTTGCAGAAGAAATCTCAGGTAATCACACATCACCTCAGGAGCTCCTCAGAATAGAGTGTAGCACATTGCATACAGATTCTGATATTTTCCCTATTTCTTTCATTTGCTGTGGTGATTCCTGGCTGGGGGCAAAGGAATGCCTCAATCTCTTGTTCCATGACTTTCTATTCCCAGATCATACTGTTATTCTAGCACAGTTCAGGGGCAGGGCAGTCCACTAGACCTGTAACAGATGCTCTCTGTTAACCCTCCCCTAAGGAGAAGAGAAAGGATATAAGGGAGAGAGGCTTATCAATTAGAAGAGGAAACAGGAACACTCTTAAAAATTAAAATAATAATAATAAAATTGAATAAATATGCATATATACAAAACCAGTATCAAACCCAACTCCCCTGATGGCAATCACATCATCGTCACCACTGATGCTGTGGAGCAAGCACTGGGAAAGTCTCAGACTGCACCCAGCCACAGATGGGAACCACATTCAGGAGCTGGGTGCTGGTACTGAATTCAGGAACACACAGATCAGGATCAAAGGCAGAATGGACAGAGTCCTCCTTGGATGCCAGATACTGAATAAGAGAGGAAGAAGAGCTTAACCCTCATAATCCCTCTGCTTTATACCAAATGAGACATATATTGGTTGGATTTCCTCATTAGTCAGTTTAGGGTCACCTGCCCTGGCTGTTCTTCCAAACAGGTGTGGTCTTTTACTTTCTGCACCCTGCAGTGTGGCACACAAGATTTAGCGGTGGCCTTGGTCTGCACACCAATCCTTGGTACTAACTCTAAATATTGGGTGTTATCACTGATAGAAGCAGACCCTGTCTACAAAAATATGTTACCTACAGACTGCAGTTAAAAGAGACTGAGCTGAAAAGTATAATCAGAATTGTTCTGTTCTAACTGAAATCAGGAGACTTGCCATCTGGGCTGCATGTCTTCATCTCCTTCCCATAGTAGTGAGCGCATCAAGAACAGCTGACTTAAGGTCAGGTCTCACCTCAGTAGGGAGCTGGCCGTGAAACAAAGACCTGAATCTGAGGACTCCAAAGCAATGTGAAACACAGGGTTTTTCTTCTACATCACCTTCCCACCTCTCTGGATTTTGACTGAAGCAAAGTTATGAAATTTCCCATAATCTAGTATAACTGCTCCACTTACACTTCTCACCCATGGCTACTCCTGTGTGATGCCAGGGTAAGTCACAACAGTAAACAGGCATTCTCTGCTTATACTGAGCTTGTACCTACCATGTCTCCCAGCCTGTGAGAAGGTGCCAGGCCAGGCTCTAATTGTCTGGTTGTCCTGTAGATGGTGAGTAATGGCACTCAAGATTATCTGCTAACCCATCCAGTGCCATGGATTTATGTATGTTAAAAGTGGTGTAGCAGGTCACTGACTATTTCTTCTTGGATTCTGAAGGTCTCATTCTGCCCCCCATCCCTGTCTTCCCACTCAGAGGGCTGGATGTCTACAGAACAACCAAGTTCTACTGCTAAAGACTGAAGCAAGCCATTAAACACCTCAGACTTTTCCTCATACCTTGTCACTACATTTGCCCCTGCGTTCAATAAAGGATGGCAATTCTCCTCCTTTTGTTGTTAATGCATTTATAGAAACATTTTTAATTGACTTTAATTTCCAGGATGATATATAAATGCATCTTGCTGCTTGGGCTGTTCTGCATACAACTGTCTTTTCTGAGCAGAAACTAAGAAAATTCCTAAGCTTGTTTCTGAAACTCAAACCAAAATGTGTGCGCTGCAGATCCCTGCTTGGAGGACAATTGCTTGTTATCTGTTTTTCAAGGGTTCTTTTAGCAGTTTCAGTCAGCCAACACATTGCCCTGTCATGCAGAAGCTGATCTCTTGGAAAAATATTTATGCATATAAAAAAATTAGAATAAAGGCTTATATGTCCGTTCATTACTGTTTCATTTTGTATTCTTTGTAATAGCCCATATCATAATAAATTCATGATGTAGTCCTGTGAATGTCATTGTTATTTAGCATTAGTTAAGCACTGGTTAATAGAGCCTTACCATGTTGCTGTACCACACATAATGTACACAGTCATTGAATGCAGACTTATTCTGAAAATTTTAATGTTTTCTGTAAGGCTGATTTACATTTGTGTTGCTATGGTTAGCACTGTTAGTTGTACCAGTCAAATTTGACTACTTTGGGAACTTTTTCCTAAAATAAGTTACAATGGAATTTACATCTTGTTTTTTATTAAGCTAATAAAGGTATTTGTTTTTTGTTTGTTTGTTTGTTTTCTTGTCAGAGATTAGTATTGCCCAAATACCACCTTGCAACGCTCCACCACATCAAACAACAAAACGTCAGGCATAAGCCACAGGAATACAATCCTCCTGGGACTGGCAGATTAAATGTCAGTTGTGTAATGCCACAGTTATGCCACCTTGTAGGAACTCTACTTGGCCCCTTTCAACTACAGTGATCAGTCATTTCCCCCCATCTTTCTTTTCTACATCACTGGCACTGGTGAGATATTTTCCAGCAGTTTGTTCCCTGGTCTCTCCCATCTGCCACACTCCCCCAGGCAGAAGTGGGAAATGGACACAATCAGGAGTGACTGAGCCTCACAGATGAGCTTGAAATATTCCAAGGTTTCTGCCTCAGACACTGAAATTCAGGAAACTATGTCTATACACAGCAGAAAGCTATATTTCTTTTCAAAGAAAGCCAAGATATTTCATCATCAGGAGGAACAAGCATTTATCATTGCAGTCCAGCATATTACTTGCCAGGAAAATATCTCACTTGACGTTGCTTGTAGACAGTACTCAGCACAACATAGTAAAAAATTCTTTAAAAAACCCACATTTGTCATTATTTTATCCTGTTTCTGCTTATTTCAGGAAATCCCTCATTCTTTTTCCTCATGACTCCATTTAATTACATCTTTACGCCAGTGTTTGGTATATGGAAGTTATTAGCTCATAGAAAAGTAAAAATATAAGGGTACCTTCATGGCTTCATTGAAATAACATTTTTGTCTAAAATTAACCTTTTTTTTGATCATGGCTACTCCTATGATGTCCTTAAAATTCAGAGTATTTATCTTTCTGAAAAATTCCCCAGCCCAGCTCAGCTGAAGCCAAGAGGTCTAGTTCAATGTCACAGCCACTGAGTGGGACTTTGGAGCTGATGCTCTCTGGGTAGTCAAATTTTTATCATTGTAAACCTTTCCAGCTCTCACAGCGTTGAAAGGATCTTTTGGAGACATGCCTAACATGTGCCAGATGCCCCTAAGACATACTTTTTGTGTGCATTTTTAGCCCATGTTTGGACTGTCATACACTTTTCTGCTCCACTCTGCCCCACATATGTGTTGGTTTCTTAGGAGTTTTTCTTTAGCATCCAGTTAGACATTCAGGTAGGAATCTGTTTTGCTGACAGCTAGAGAAGCATAAACATTTGCTTTTCCCAGGATGGTTATTACCTTGGGGACAGTGGGTCACAACCCTGCCAGACCTTTACAAGCCTCCCTTAAACCCAGTATTTGATGTGCAGCCTCATCAGTGCTGAGTACTAGGGGACAATCTCTTCCTTAGTCTTGCTGGCCACACTATTTCTCATACAGACCAGGGTGTTGTAGACCTTCTTGATCACCTGAGCCCACCGCTGGCTCACAATCAGCTAGCTGCCAACTAACACCTCTAGGTCCTTTTCTGGTAGGCAGCTTTCCAGACACTCTTCCCAAAGCCCGTAGCATTCCCTGAGGTTGTTGTGACCCAAGTGCAGGACCTATCACTTGACTATGTTGAACCTCATACAATTTGCCGTGTGCCATCAATCCAGCTCCAGATCCCACTGTAGAGCCTTCCTACCCTCAAGCAGAACACTCCTGTTCATTCTTTTAAATACCTGTTATGCTGTATGAATGCCCACAGCCATTCGAACATAAATCAATTGGTAAATTTTCTTTTCAGGTCTACACCATCTTAAAAAGTATTAGACTTACTACTGATCCTTCCTATTCAGCAAGGCTTTATTTTGTACAGAAGGGAGATGTAAGTCTTCTGCTCAGTACTTGTTTTTGTTTTCCTCTGTGTCTTCTGTTAGAATAGAAAAAAAACTATTCAATTTTCTATTTTCAGAATCTTTTCCTGTGAACATTTGAAGTAGGAGATACTCAAATTAAACTGTTCCTCCAGCACTACTCACAAAAGGCCCATTGTTGTAGACATCAGTACCCTACTGTCTGTCCATCATTCCCTTTTTAGGGAATATTTCCCCAGTCAAAACTAACCACCATAAAAAATATTTCTTCCTATAATAGAAAGTGGATTCTTTTGGTTACTGGAGTCCAGAAAGAAGTTCAATCCTTCTGAGCTCACAACCTAAAGAAATGTTATTTCTGTCAAATGATTAAAAAACAAATACATAATTTAAAAATAATTAATAAAATCATTAATAAGGATATTTATTTTTAATTATATGAGTACTGTGCAGCACAATAAAAAGTTAATAAAGCCATAATGTGTTATTTATGAACAATTAATTACTATAATTAGAAGCTGAAGCTAATGGTCTGAGGAAGTGTTTTAGATTATTAAGGCAGAGTTTTGGTCTTCCTCTTACTATGTCCAGTGGTTTTAAAACTGAATATGGATCAAACTGTGTTTTGAATGTTACACAAATGTAAATCCACAGAAGACAACAGATTTCATACTTCCCTGCAGCTAATGTATATTTTTAGAGTACTGTCTGGTAGTGGAGATGAAAGTGTTCATGAACTTCATCAGTAAGATGGGATTTATAGTAGCCCTTATGTATGACTGTGAAGAGAAACAAAGTAAAAAATCTGGAATAAATTTCTTTTGATTTATTTTTTCAGCTCTTCAGTTTTCATTTTCATTTATTACAAATAGGTTTCATTAGTTCACTCACTCTGCAAATATACAAATAAATTAAGATTCAGGATCTGCAGGTTTCTCACCTTCAATAGTGGAAATGCAAAGCAAGAAAGAAAGTTTTTGATAATCCAGTCTCATCTTTACCACGACAAAAACCATGGCATCTCATCTACTCATTTACATACCAAGCCCAAGACCTTCTCAATGAACAAATGCTTCATAAAAAAAAAAGCAAACAAACCAGTTCTGTTTTAGAAATCTCTGTTAGTGAGGACTTCAATATGACCCTCATAAAACTGTTGCAATGACTACTAAAGCCCCTCATACACATTTGAAAAAGCAGTTTTATTTCTAATTGAATTGCAGGGGTACAAATCTGCTGAGAACCCAGTGCAAGAGAGAGGGGTTGGACTGTGTTCTCATAATGTCAACTTCCTCTTCCTCTCTTCTCTGTACCATCAGCCTTCACAAATCCATCCACAACATAATCATCATTTCTGCAGCAGGTTTTCCTCTCATCTCCCTCATTTCCCACTCATCCTACTTCCAATGTCTCCTCTCTGCTTAGCCTTGTCATTAAATTTCAAGCAACCTTTAGACATCCTCAGGAGCAACACTCACAACAAGGATTGTCATATTAATTTTCTGTCATGGTTGGTAAGTTAAGAAATCTTTTTTTGCTTTGTTTGTGTGTATGTCTTTTTGCTTTACCCATTAAACTGTCTTTATCTCAACCCATGGGTTTTTCATACTTCTACCCTTCCGACATCCCTCTGAGGGGCAGTGAGTAAGTGGCTGTGTGAGGCTTAGATGCTGGCTGGGCGACAGAAGCTCATCTCAAAAAGCTACATTAAAAAAAAAAAGAGGCCTCTTAAGTCACTTAAGAGGAAAGATGTTTCTTCTCTTACATAGTTAACCTATTCCATTCTACTAAACCTGTTAAACAGCTGTTAAAAGTTTTTAGTACTTTTTGAAACATACCATTCACCTCTTCAGATGTATTTTTTTATTGTGCCTGCCTAAATGCCTGTGTTAACATTACATTATAATCTTACAGTTTATGGACATTTATTTTATATTCATGACCATTTAATTTTATTGAAGCCTATGGGTCATTCTCCAACTCCAAGTGTGTAAATAACACAACTATTTATTTCACCGATAGCTACACAGGGAATTGAATTTAAATCACAAGCTGGATATTCAAGTACTACAGGTATGAGTGTAGGTCAGCCACAGTTTTGAGTCCTTGACTTTCACAAAATTAAACACCTCCTCTCAGGCAATTTCAAGAAACTGAATGTTAATCTCAGTTTTCAATCCTTCAATCTCTAGAGCATATTGCCCTTATATTTCTTATTAAGTTAGCTTTTAAATCATTACAAATTCTGTCTTTATAATTACTAAAATAGCAGCCTTGTGTTATTGCTTTCATCTGTCCACTGTGGACATAAACATGGTATAATCATTCTTTTTCTTTCTCCAACACTTCATTTTTATTCATGACCTGTCCTATGTAAAGGGAGAAATTTGTTCTCGGTGTGAAAGCATATGGCCCTTGGAAGAGAAAGAAAACATTGCAATGTGTGTCCAATTCACGCAGAAAAATTATTCCATTATGATCAAGACTTTATAAGAAGTTTAACACTTTAGTATCTTAAACAATGATAGTACAACATCATATAAAACTTGTAGGATGCTTCAATCTAGTTGCAATTTAAAACTTGCATTAATAGCACTGTTAGCCCTTTAAAAGCACAACAGTTTCCACAAACCTCCAAATCCTAGATAATTAGAGTTTTCAATCAGGACAGTGTTTTTATTCTAATGGTAATTTTGGCAAATAGCAGGTAATTATAGCTCACTGAGGAACTACATTCTCACTTGAGACCTGCCATCAGCAGCCTAATTGCTTCCCAGTGAAACAATAGTATTTTTGTTCAGCTATCATCTTTTGTTATTCTGCAACTGGGACTGAATACTGCAAAATTTAACTTCTCTGCTTTAACATACAAAACAGATTTTCATGGCATTTTTATAAAATACAAACGTGCATTTTTCTTTTGTGCTTAGACAGAGAATAAGCATTTATTTATTTATCACAAGAGTACAAGACTGGGTTTCCTTCAGTTGAAACCCTGCGCAAGTGTAAAAATGTAGCCCCTAAAGATTGTTGGAAGCACAGGAAAGGTCTAATGAAAGAGTTACAGGACCTATTCTTGCATCACTTACCATCCAAGAGCTTTTATACCCGCAACCAGTTCTACCGGATCTTCTATGCTTGCAGGCAGCTATGTGCATGTTTTTAAAGAATCATGACTCCATTATTCAATTGTAAGTTTTCATGTACAATTAGTATTTAGCAATCCCAGGTAAGATTGACAACTGCAGGGCAGACACATAAAGCAAGTCAGAGATTGCCCATTCTGTGTAAAATGATGGGGAAGATGGGAGAAGAGCAGTAGCCCTGAGATACCATTGGTAGCCATCGCAATGCAGAGAGCATATTGTCCGAGTCCTCAGTCTGATGGCATTAATCATGAATTCAAAACATACTTGTCATTTTCCTGTCATTGTTCAGTGACTCCACAATGGCCATTACAGTGATATAGGTACTATATGAAACTAATAAACTTGGTACTCACAATGATATGGAAACAATATTTTGGTCTGTAGGGAGTCCTTAAGTCATGAATTCTTCTGAGCTAGCTATCTAGCAAGGGAATTTCTTAACCTGCCTGAGCAGCACTTTTCCCAAAGCTCTTGCATCTGCTACAGTAGCCAATCATGAGATCAAAAAAAGCATAAATTACTCTGTTTGCAGAAGGAACTGTAATGTATCCAGGATAGCTGAAGATGGGAGAATGCTTTTCCAGCAGCTGTTACAATGTCAGTTTTTGGTCGCACAGAGCAGGTTAGCTGGGTTTGGTCTGCCCGCTATTTTAGCTGCTTTTCTCCTTTACTTTGAGGCATCAGATGGCAAAACTATGCTCTACATAAATGAACTTAACACTGAGAATTGTTATGACTCTCTGTAGAGCTCAGAGAAGAGCCAAAAAGATTAATTTACACCTTATGTTAAAATCCTTGTTTCATCCTTTCTGCAGGGTATAAAGGTTACCATTTTCTCTTAAATTTGATTATTCAAGGAAATAGCAAGCCTCTTCTATTTTCTCAGTTGATAGGTACTAAGCATGTACTAATTCCCAAATGATCTGTATGACAGACAGCTTTGCAGGACAGATTCAGCACAGTCCAAATCCCAGGATAACAAACCCAGACTGTGCCTGCCCAGGGCCAAGTGAACACCAGGACATTCCTTACTCTGCCAGGGGCACCTCCCTCCTCAGTCTATACAAAAGAGAAAGAACTGGTTCAAGATGGAGTTTCAGAGCCCTTTGAGGAAGTTTTGCCTATCTCAAGAGGGGAGCAGGTTCAGAGGGGAAATTTCTGCCCATGGGAAGTATGAGAAGTGGATCCCAAGAGCTATCAGAGGGGACATGGTCTAAGTAGAGCAGCAATGGCACAAACAGCACATTGCTGTGGCTACATGGGATCCAGCTCCTCTGTTTCCCACCACATGTGCTTCTGGAGTAGATATGATCAGTCAATGTGGTTCACCACTATGCACTCACTGCCTGTATGCCAGGATCAGGCCCCGTGAGAAGATCAGGCTGCCCAACAATCACCTTGTATAAATTCAGCATTTTTTTTCCGGTTAAGAACAGATCCCAGGGAAGCTGAAGGCCCTGGCAGGCAGTTTAGTAGAGGTCCATGAGCCAGGAGTGGACCTGGGCTAGCTTCACCAGAGCAAATGGGGAAAGTGCCTGTATGGGGAGAAAGTGAACAGCACATGGAGTGGGGGCATGTTGCTTACATAAAGTGATGAAGAGGAAGATGCTCTGGGAAGGGCAACAGAAGCAGCAGAGCATCTGCAATAGATCTTCCACTCCAGAGCACTTTCTTTTCACAGGACTGCTCGGGCATACCCAAGGAAACTTTCCGAGCCCAGCACAGGGAAGGAGAATCCCTCCATCTAAACTTGGAGCAGCATTATTTAACTGATTTAGTTCATGGTAAAGAATCATCTTTTATTACATGAATATCAAACAAAAAAAATATTATTTGTCAACAATCCCATTTGCAGTGATGAGGAGTGAAAAGGAAATAAGTTTGAAATTCTGCATTGTAAATGCTCTAGTGCTGCTCTTCTCTAGCACCACTGGCCTGATACACAATTTTCTTAACTGATATTGCTCTTGATTTCCACAGGAATGAAATGCGGCCCATGCATTTTATGGAGTTGTTCATAACTTTTACCTTGCTCAGCTCATTTGGAAGAAATGGCCTAGGACTCCAGCTCTGTAATGGCATCATACTTTCTGGATTTAATTTAACTTCAAAAAGTAAATAGCTTGTTTTGTTTTGACGTCAAAATAGTTCTGATGCTAGAGTGGTTGATATCTGAGGGACTTGGCCAGCAAAGCCCAGTTGCTGTCAACATGCCCATTATTAAAGCCAAGTTTTTAAACTGCTTTCCAGAAATATATGACAAACTACACTCCTTCACATATGCATAATTCTTAACATTCACTTTGCTGGTACAGAGCCAGAGCTGCTGTGCTAGATATACTCATTAGGACCCCAACAGACTCTCTTAAAATCAGTGGGAGCTGTTTTGTTCTGCTTGTTGTAGCAATAGAAAGCTGTGAGGCAGTGGCTGTGCTAAACTGTGCAGTGCACATATCTCACCTGGACATGTCCCAAAGATTACTCTGGGGACCCATAAAAAACAAGAGTACGTGACTGTGACAACAGTTTTCCTTGGAGCTCTAGCAAGCTGTCTTATGTTCTTCTGTTATTGCTGCTCTATATTGAGAATAAAAATCTACCCTTCTAACCAGCTGGCAATGCTGATTCCGTAATTGAAGCCATAAGGGAGGACAGTTTGGTGTTGAAGCACTCTGGCCCTGTGTTAATGACAGCACTGCATTACACATCTCAGAGAAAGGGCTCATGACTGTTAAAGTCTCACTCCCACAGTGTGGTTCCCTGCTGCCAAGTCTCTTCCTACCACAGAGATGTTTCTCTCACACACACTTTGATTCAGATCTGTCTCCTTCCAGTGAGGCAACTGGCATGGACAAGCTCTCTTTGGTAGACCTAGTTCTGAAACACTGTTTCAGTGAAAACTGAAGAATAAGACATTAATATTTTGTGTCATGAATGTCGTGTGGAGCATTCTGATTTATTGATTAGATTGGATTGATTCTGATTTTTATTAAATTGGAAATTGTCTGCAACTTTTCTTACATAAAAAAAAAAATAGTTTTGCTTAAAAACACTGTCATGAAACAGTCAAAACTGAATGTATTCTCTTTTCTTCCTCTCTCTTCTGCCAATGGCTGATAATCCAATTTTATTGTAAGGATTTATTTCTGGTGGTATTTCCTAATTCCGTCTCCCCTTTTTATGTAACCATAAGTAAAGGAAAGTGAGATTTCTTCTTACGTCTTAGCCATATTTATCTAACCTCTCCTTTACAGAGAAGAGTTTGATGCTTCACAGACAGATGGAAAGAGCTCAGAGTGCATTGAGGTTGCCCAAACATCTTATGCCCCTAAATGTCCCAGCCACATCTGAGACAATCGATGTGCCAGCAGATGGGATGCAGACCTATGGTGTCCTGGATTCTGTTGGACTGGCAGCTGAAAGGGATGAATACCTGAAGGTACTTCAGTAGCAGATGCCTTTGCTTCGGCAACTAATGGGAGCCCCAGACTCCTGTGACCAGCCTCTGCCTTGTGCTGTCTGCTTCACCTTTCACCACCACTACAGCAGAGCACTTAAAAAATATTGGCCTCTATATAATTTCACAAAACTGAATTTGGTCCCAGCCAGTGGTTCAGAGCATAGCAAAAAATAAGTCTAAATATTTTGAATATCTTGATGTATCTGCTATAAAGAGGAAACAGAAAATTACATGCTAGCTACTTTACTGGGTCATTGCAAAATCCATATCTCCCTCATGCAGCAATCGCAATGCAATGGAAGCCATAAGGTAAAGTTCAGTTCAAGATCTTTAGCATGATATCATATGCCATGAGATTTATTTTGTCAGGGAGGAGGAGGCTTGCAAAACCCAATCAGCTGAAAACACGAACAGGGCAGAGAGAGGGAAACTGAGCTGAGTATCAACAAAACTGTTCATTTCAAGCACCTTTACCTCCTGGAGCATAAAGGTAGATGAGAGAAAGGAGATGCATGAATTGTCCCAAAGAGCCCATTTAAGTGCTTTTTGTCTTGATCATGGGAGGAATGAGGAAGCAGTGGACTTGGGTCAGGTCCAAGAGTGTATTTGAAGTGCTTTTTTTCCCCTAAGGAATCATTCTAGAAACGCAGATGAGAAAAACTAGACTGAGCCTCAACAGGACATTTCTAAGTGCTTCTTTTCCTTTTTCTTTTTCTTTCTCTTTTTCTTTTTCTTTTTCTTTTTCTTTTTCTTTTTCTTTTTCTTTTTTTTTCTTTTTCTTTCCCTTTCCCTTTCCCTTTCCCTTTCCCTTTCCCTTTTCAAATTCATATTTAACTTGTTACATATAGAGGCAGAACAGATTTTGTGATCATGGAAGTTACATAAAAACACCCATGGAGAGCTCTGACATTCCTATCTATCTTTTTGATTGTCATTGTAAAAGATACAAAGAATTGGTATGACACTGAAAGAAAAAAACCACAGACTTACAAGGATACTTGTATGCATAGTTCTTGAGCACATTCCAGGCCCAATTCTATCATTACCAAAATTAACGATGTTATTACATGCCAGTGGCTCCTAGGAATTTAAATAGGGAGGGGCTCTGTCCCTAAAAATGACAATATTGAGCCACCTGGCAAGTGCACAATATTTTTATGTGTCTACAGACCCTCTCTGCATTGGTCTGCTTGGCAAAGTGGTAGAAATGCCACTTACTGAAAGGCAGCTTGAGAGAAGACACACTGGAGCACTTAGATATGGACAGTCTAGACAATATTTAGCCTTCTTTTACTGTTGCCTGAATGGAGCTTGAGTAAGGAATAATAGCTTTTAAAAGGCCAAGAAAAAAATAATTTCCTTTTAAATTAGGTGGAATTTTATCCTCAGGGAAGTACATTGCAAATCTCCCATTCCTCTGATAAAATCAAACTTCCATTTGTGATTTTTCTGCAGAGCTCCCCAAGCTACAACACAAAACAGGAGCCAGACAAGAAAAAAAAAAAAAATCCTCATACACCTTTTATTCTAATGTATACTTTTGAACAAAGAGGTCATATTCTTTGGTGTCAATGGTGATATGGAGTTCATAGTGATCATCACTGCAAATTAGTCCTTAAATCAAAATGTCCTTTTATTTTCATTTGACTAGCAGCCACAGATGCAACTAGTTCTTAAAAATCCACATTTTGGTTAAAGCCATATGAAGGCTTTTGGTAAGATTGGTCTGTAGGGAGAGAAACTTGGATCTTCTTTTACCAAAAACAGATGGAAGAAAACAGACAAATTGCAAAACATACCGTCCCTCCTTCAGATCCCAGAGGTTTTCAGCAAGGATCCTTTTCCAAACAACAGCAATTAGACTAATGAAAGTGTGATCTTTCCTAAGTAACTTCTCTTATTTATATCCTTAGACTGTCATGGCTAAAACACATTAGCACAACACAAACCTTAATAGACATACCACTGAAGTAATGTGATCAGGCTTGATTTTGTGACCACTAAGCAGGTTTTTGAAGGAGAATGCCTCTGTCCACTTAACACTGCTTAGTCAGATCTCAAAGCAAGTTAGTTGGAGCAAATTTGAAATTTATGTTCACAGAAATTTGTTATAGAGGATCCATCATGGTTTAACCCCAGCTGGCAACTAAGGACCACACAGCTGCTCACTTACTTGCCCCCACTGGGATGGGGGGGAGAATCAGAAGGGCAGAAGTGAGAATACTCATGGATTAAGATAATAACAGTTTAATAATTTAAATAAATTAAATCATAAAATAGATTATCGTTATAATAATAAAAATAATACATTTTAATGAAAAGGAAAGTAACTAAATGAGAGAGAAATAAAACCCAAGAAAAGTAAGTGATGCAAATGAAAAACAATTGCTCACTACCAACTGACCAATGCCCAGGCTATTCTCA